>CM070610.1:0-325095 GCA_036346395.1 Hsuehochloa calcarea | reverse complement strand
CTGGGCCTGGGCCTAGCCCTGGGCCTGGGCCCTGGGCCACCAGGCCTGGGCCCTGGGCCTGGGCCTGGGCCTAGGCCTGGGCCCTAGGCCCTGGAGCCTGGGGCCCTGGGCCTGGGCCTGGGCCTAGGCCTGGGCCCTGGGCCACTGGCCTGCCTGGGCCACAGGGCCTGGGCCTGGGCCTGGGCCACAGGCCCTGGGCCTGGGCCTGGGCCTGGGCCTGGGCCACTGGGCCTGGGCCTGGGCCTGGGCCTGGGCCTGGGCCACAGGCCTGGGCCAGGCCACTGGGCCTGGGCCTGGGCCTGGGCCTGGGCCACTGGGCCTGGGCCTGGGCCTGGGCCTGGGCCTGGGCCTGGGCCTGGGCCACAGGCCTGGGCCACTGGGCCTGGGCCACTGGGCCTGGGCCTGGGCCTGGGCCCTGGGCCTGGGCCTGGGCCTGGGCCACCTGGGCCTGGGCCACCTGGGCCTGGGCCACAGGCCACTGGGCCTGGGCCTGGGCCTGGGCCACCTGGGCCACTGGGCCTGGGCCACTGGGCCACTGGGCCACTGAGGCCTGGGCCTGGGCCACTGGGCCTGGGCCACTGGGCCACTGGGCCTGGGCCACTGGGCCTGGGCCACTGGGCCACTGGGCCTGGGCCTGGGCCTGGGCCTGGGCCTGAGCCTGGGCCTGGGCCTGGGCACTGGGCCTGGGCCTGGGCCTGGGCCTGGGCCTGGGCCTGGGCCACTGGGCCACTGGCCTGGGCCACTGGGCCACTGGGCCTGGGCCTGGGCCTGGGCCACAGGCCACTGGGCCTGGGCCTGGGCCTGGGCCACTGGGCCTGGGCCTGGGCCTGGGCCTGGGCCACTGGGCCACAGGCCTGGGCCTGGGCCTGGGCCACTGGCCTGGGCCACTGGGCCTGGGCCACTGGGCCTGGGCCTGGGCCTGGGCTGGGCCTGGGCCTGGGCCTGGGCCACTGGGCCTGGGCCTGGGCCTGGGCCCTGGCCCTGGGCCTGGGCCACTGGGCCTGGGCCTGGGCCTGGGCCTGGGCCTGGGCCACTGGGCCTGGGCCTGGGCCTGGGCCACTGGGCCTGGGCCTGGGCCTGGGCCACTGGGCCTGGGCCTGGGCCTGGGCCACTGGGCCTGGGCCTGGGCCTGGGCCTGGGCCTGGGCCACCTGGGCCTGGGCCTGGGCCACCAGGCCTGGGCCTGGGCCTGGGCCTGGGCCCTGGGCCACTGGGCCTGGGCCTGGGCCTGGGCCTGGGCCTGGGCCTGGGCCTGGGCCTGGGCCTGGGCCACTGGGCCTGGGCCACTGGGCCTGGGCCACTGGGCCTGGGCCACTGCCACTGGGCCTGGGCCACTGGGCCACTGGGCCACACCTGGCCACTGGGCCACACAGGCCTGGGCCTGGGCCCTGGCCCTGGGCCTGGGCCTGGGCCTGGGCCTGGGCCTGGGCCACTGGGCCTGGGCCTGGGCCACTGGGCCTGGGCCTGGGCCTGGGCCTGGGCCACTGGGCCTGGGCCTGGGCCTGGGCCACTGGGCCTGGGCCACTGGCCTGGGCCTGGGCCTGGGCCTGGGCCTGGGCCTGGGCCACTGGGCCTGGGCCACTGGGCCTGGGCCACTGGGCCACTGGGCCTGGGGGCCTGGGCCTGGGCCACTGGCCTGGGCCACTGGGCCTGGGCCTGGGCCTGGGCTGGGCCTGGGCCTGGGCCTGGGCCTGGGCCTGGGCCCTGGGCCTGGGCCTGGGCCACCTGGGCCTGGGCCACTGGGCCTGGGCCTGGGCCACTGGGCCTGGGCCAGGGCCTGGGCCTGGGCACTGGGCCACTGGGCCTGGGCCTGGGCCTGGGCCTGGGCCTGGGCCACTGGGCCTGGGCCACTGGGCCTGGGCCTGGGCCACTGGGCCTGGGCCACTGGGCCTGGGCCTGGGCCTGGGCCACTGGGCCTGGGCCTGGGCCTGGGCCTGGGCCACCTGGGCCACTGGGCCTGGGCCTGGGCCTGGGCCTGGGCCTGGGCCTGGGCCACTGGGCCTGGGCCACTGGGCCACTGGGCCTGGGCCTGGGCCTGGGCCTGGGCCTGGGCCTGGGCCTGGGCCTGGGCCTGGGCCTGGGCCTGGGCCTGGGCCTGGGCCTGGGCCTGGGCCACTGGGCCTGGGCCTGGGCCTGGGCCTGGGCCTGGGCCACTGGGCCTGGGCCACAGGCCTGGGCCTGGGCCTGGGCCTGGGCCACTGGGCCTGGGCCACTGGGCCTGGGCCTGGGCCTGGGCCTGGGCCTGGGCCTGGGCCTGGGCCACTGGGCCTGGGCCACTGGGCCTGGGCCTGGGCCTGGGCCACTGGGCCACTGGGGCCACTGGGCCTGGGCCTGGGCCTGGGCCTGGGCCTGGGCCTGGGCCTGGGCCTGGGCCTGGGCCTGGGCCTGGGCCACTGGGGGCCTGGCCTGGGCCTGGGCCCTGAGCCTGGGCCACTGGGCCTGGGCCTGGGCCACTGGGCCACTGGGCCTGGGCCCTGGGCCACTGGGCCACAGGCCTGGGCCTGGGCCTGGGCCTGGGCCTGGGCCACTGGGCCTGGGCCTGGGCCTGGGCCTGGGCCTGGGCCTGGGCCACTGGGCCTGGGCCACTGGGCCTGGGCCTGGGCCACTGGGCCACTGGGCCACTGGGCCACTGGGCCTGGGCCTGGGCCTGGGCCTGGGCCACAGGGCCTGGGCCACTGGGCCTGGGCCTGGGCCACTGGGCCTGGGCCTGGGCCTGGGCCTGGGCCTGGGCCACTGGGCCACTGGCCTGGGCCTGGGCCTGGGCCACAGGCCACTGGCCTGGGCCACTGGGCCTGGGCCTGGGCCTGGGCCACTGGGCCTGGGCTGGGCCACTGGGCCACTGGGCCTGGGCCACTGGGCCTGGGCCCTGGGCCACTGGGCCTGGGCCTGGGCCTGGGCCTGGGCCACTGGGCCACTGGGCCTGGGCCTGGGCCTGGGCCTGGGCTGGGCCACTGGGCCTGGGCCACTGGGCCTGGGCCTGGGCCTGGGCCTGGGCCACTGGGCCTGGGCCTGGGCCTGGGCCTGGGCCACCTGGGCCTGGGCTGGGCCTGGGCCTGGGCCTGGGCCACTGGGCCTGGGCCTGGGCCTGGGCCTGGGCCTGGGCCTGGGCCTGGGCCACCTGGGCCTGGGCCTGGGCCACTGGGCCACTGGGCCACTGGGCCACTGGGCCACTGGGCCTGGGCCTGGGCAGGGCCCTGGGCCTGGGCCTGGCCCTGGGCCACTGGGCCCTGGGCCTGGGCCTGGGCCACCACTGGGGGGCCTGGGCCTGGGCCACTGGGCCACTGGGCCTGGGCCACTGGGCCACTGGGCCACTGGGCCTGGGCCTGGGCCTGGGCCTGGGCCACTGGGCCACTGGGCCACTGGGCCTGGGCCACTGGGCCACCTGGGCCACTGGGCCACTGGCCTGGGCCTGGGCCTGGGCCACTGGGCCTGGGCCTGGGCCACCCTGGGCCACTGGCCACTGGGCCACCTGGGCCTGGGCCACTGGGGCCTGGGCCTGGGCCTGGGCCTGGGCCTGGGCCTGGGCCTGGGCCTGGGCCTGGGCCTGGGCCACTGGGCCTGGGCCTGGGCCTGGGCCTGGGCCTGGGCCTGGGCCTGGGCCACTGGGCCTGGGCCTGGGCCTGGCCCTGGGCCACAGGGCCTGGGCCTGGGCCTGGGCCTGGGCCTGGGCCTGGGCCTGGGCCACTGGGCCTGGGCCTGGGCCACTGGGCCTGGGCCACTGGGCCTGGGCCTGGGCCTGGGCCTGGGCCACTGGGCCACTGGGCCACTGGGCCTGGGCCTGGGCCTGGGCCACTGGGCCTGGGCCTGGGCCCCTGGGCCTGGGCCACTGGGCCACTGGCCTGGGCCCTGGGCCTGGGCCTGGGCCACAGGCCCTGGGCCTGGGCCTGGGCCTGGGCCTGGGCCTGGGCCACTGGGCCTGGGCCTGGGCCTGGGCCTGGGCCACTGGCCCTGGGCCTGGGCCTGGGCCTGGGCCTGGGCCTGGGCCTGGGCCACTGGGCCTGGGCCACTGGCCTGGGGGCCACCCACCTGGGCCACTGGGCCACTGGGCCTGGGCCTGGGCCACTGGGCCTGGGCCTGGCCCTGGGCCTGGGCCACTGGGCCACTGGGCCTGGGCCTGGGCCTGGGCCTGGCCCTGGGCCACTGGGCCTGGGCCTGGGCCTGGGCCACCACTGGCCTGGGCCTGGGCCTGGGCCTGGGCCACTGGGCCTGGCCTGGGCCTGGGCCACTGGGCCACTGGGCCACTGGGCCACTGGGCCACCTGGCCACTGGGCCTGGGCCACTGGGCCTGGGCCTGGGCCTGGGCCACTGGGCCTGGGCCTGGGCCTGGGCCTGGGCCTGGGCCTGGGCCTGGGCCTGGGCCTGGGCCACAGGCCAGGCCTGGGCCTGGGCCACTGGGCCTGGGCCACTGGGCCTGGGCCTGGGCCTGGGCCACTGGGCCTGGGCCTGGGCCACTGGGCCACTGGGCCTGGGCCACTGGGCCTGGGCCTGGGCCTGGGCCTGGGCCTGGGCCACTGGGCCTGGGCCTGGGCCACTGGGCCACAGGGCCACTGGGCCACCTGGCCACTGGGCCACTGGGCCTGGGCCTGGGCCTGGGCCACTGGGCCTGGGCCACCTGGGCCACTGGGCCTGGGCCACTGGGCCTGGGCCTGGGCCACTGGGCCTGGGCCTGGGCCTGGGCCTGGGCCTGGGCCACTGGGCCTGGGCCTGGGCCTGGGCCACCTGGCCACTGGGCCTGGGCCACTGGGCCACTGGGCCACTGGGCCACTGGGCCTGGGCCTGGGCCTGGGCCTGGGCCTGGGCCTGGGCCTGGGCCTGGGCCTGGGCCACCTGGGCCTGGGCCACTGGGCCTGGGCCTGGGCCACTGGGCCTGGGCCTGGGCCTGGGCCACAGGCCACTGGCCACTGGCCTGGCCTGGGCCACTGGGCCACTGGGCCACTGGGCCTGGGCCTGGGCCTGGGCCACTGGGCCTGGGCCTGGGCCTGGGCCACTGGGCCACCTGGGCCACTGGGCCTGGGCCTGGGCCTGGGCCACTGGGGCCTGGGCCTGGGCCTGGGCCACTGGGCCACTGGCCACTGGCCACTGGGCCACTGGGCCACTGGGCCTGGGCCACTGGCCTGGGCCTGGGCCTGGGCCACAGGGCCTGGGCCTGGGCCACTGGGCCTGGGCCACTGGGCCACTGGGCCTGGGCCACTGGGCCACTGGGCCTGGGCCTGGGCCACTGGGCCTGGGCCTGGGCCACTGGGCCACTGGGCCTGGGCCTGGGCCTGGGCCTGGGCCTGGGCCACTGGGCCTGGGCCACTGGGCCACTGGCCACCTGGGCCTGGGCCACTGGGCCACTGGCCTGGGCCTGGGCCTGGGCCACTGGGCCTGGGCCTGGGCCTGGGCCTGGGCCACTGGGCCTGGGCCACTGGGCCTGGGCCCTGGGCCACTGGGCCTGGGCCACTGGGCCCTGGGCCTGGGCCTGGGCCACTGGGCCTGGGCCACTGGGCCACTGGGCCACTGGGCCACTGGGCCTGGGCCACTGGGCCTGGGCCACTGGGCCTGGGCCACTGGGCCTGGGCCTGGGCCTGGGCCACTGGGCCACTGGGCCACCTGGGCCACTGGGCCTGGGCCACTGGGCCACTGGGCCACTGGGCCTGGGCCTGGGCCTGGGCCACTGGGCCACTGGGCCTGGGCCTGGGCCTGGGCCACTGGGCCACTGGGCCTGGGCCACTGGGCCACTGGGCCACTGGGCCACTGGGCCTGGCCTGGGCCACTGGGCCTGGGCCACTGGGCCTGGGCCTGGGCCTGGGCCTGGGCCTGGGCCTGGGCCTGGGCCACTGGGCCTGGGCCACTGGGCCTGGCCACTGGGCCTGGGCCTGGGCCACCTGGGCCACTGGGCCACTGGGCCACTGGGCTGGGCCTGGGCCTGGGCCACTGGGCCTGGGCCTGGGCCACTGGCCTGGGCCTGGGCCTGGGCCCTGGGCCTGGGCCTGGGCCCCAGGGCCACTGGGCCTGGCCACAGGCCACTGGGGCCTGGGCCTGGGCCACCTGGGCCTGGGCCACTGGGCCACTGGGCCTGGGCCTGGGCCTGGGCCTGGGCCTGGGCCTGGGCCCTGGGCCACTGGGCCTGGGCCTGGGCCACAGGGCCTGGGCCTGGGCCCTGGGCCTGGGGGCCTGGGCCTGGGCCACTGGGCCTGAGCCCTGGGCCTGGCCCTGGGCACTGGGCCTGGGCCCTGGGCCTGGGCCTGGGCCTGGGCCTGGGCCCTGAGCCTGGGCCCCTGGGCCTGGGCCACTGCCACTGGGCCACTGGGCCACTGGGCTGGGCCACTGGGCCTGGGCCTGGGCCACTGGGCCTGGGCCCTGGGCCTGACCTGGGCCACTGGGCCACTGGCCCTGGGCCACCAGGCCACTGGGCCTGGCCACTGGGCCTGGGCCCACACCTGAGCCTGGGCCTGGGCCACTGGGCCTGGGCCCTGGGCCACTGGGCCTGGGCCTGGGCCACTGGGCCACTGGGCCACTGGCCCTGGGCCACTGGGCCCTGGGCCACTGGGCCCTGGGCCACTGGGCCACTGAGGCCACTGGGCCTGGGCCTGGGCCACTGGGCCTGGGCCACTGGGCCACTGGGCCTGGGCCACTGGGCCCTGGGCCTGGGCCTGGGCCTGACACTGGGCCTGAGGCCTGGGCCTGGGGCCACTGGGCCAAGGCCTGGGCCTGGGCCTGGGCCACTGGGCCTGGGCCCTGGGCCTGGGCCTGGGCCACTGGGCCACTGGGCCTGGGCCTGGGCCTGGGCCTGGGCCCTGGGCCTGGGCCTGGGCCACTGGCCTGGGCCTGGGCCACAGGCCTGGGCCTGGGCCACTGGGCCTGGGCCTGGGCCTGGGCCTGGGCCACTGGGCCACTGAGGCCTGGGCCACTGGGCCTGGGCCTGGGCCTGGGCCTGGGCCACTGGGCCCTGGGCCTGGGCCTGGGCCCTGGGCCTGGGCCTGGGCCTGGGCCACTGGGCCTGGGCCACTGGGCCTGGGCCACTGGGCCCTGGGCCACTGGGCCTGGGCCTGGGCCTGGGCCCTGGGCCTGGGCCTGGGCACTGGGCCTGGGCCACCTGGGCCACTGGGCCTGACCACTGGGCCTGGGCCTGAGGCCACAAGCCCTGACCCACCTGACCTGGGCCTGACACTGGCCCTGACCTGGCCACAGGCCACTGACCTGGGCCACTGACCCTGACACTGACCACTGGGCCACTGGGCCACTGACCACAGGCCTGAGGCCCTGAGCCTGACCTGACCTGACCTGGGCCTGGGCCACTGGGCCACTGACCTGACCCTGAACCCCTAACCCTAAAACCCTAAAACCCCTAAACCCTAAAACCCTAACCCCAAACCCTGAACCCCTAAAACCCTAAACCCTAAACCCCTAAACCCTAAAACCACCTAAACCCCAAACCCTAAACCCTAACCCTAAACCCCCTAACCCCTAAAAACCCCAAACCCCTAAAACCCCTAACCCCTAAAAACCCTAAAACCCTAAAACCCTAAAACCCTAAAACCCTAACCCCTAAACCCCTAAACCCCTAAACCAAACCCCTAAACCAAACCCTAACCCCCCAAGCCCAAAACCCCCCAACCCCTAAAAACCAAATCCCCCAACCCCAACAAACCCAAAACTAAACACGTTTTAGGGTTGGTATTGGGAAAGGCCTTCCTCGATAAGAATATCTATTTCTTATCCAAACCCCATCTATTAGATTTATCTTATCCAAAATCGCAAGAATTGCTTCAACGACGTGGTACTATAGAAATACCATGTGTGAACTCCACTCGGACATTGTAGCATTGTTATTGGGAAAAGGCCTTCCTCGATAAGAATATCTATTTCTTATCCAAACCCCATCTATTAGATTTATCTTATCCAAAATCTTGCTTCAACGACGTGGTACTGTAGAAATACCATGTGTGAACTCCACTCGGACATTGTAGCATTGTTATTGGGAAAAGGCCTTCCTCGATAAGAATATTGATCTTATCCATAATTGTTAGAAGAACCCTCTATATAAAGATGTCCATTGTAATCATTGGTGTAAGCTAGAAAGAATAGCAAAGTTTATCCCGTCTCTGGTCTCCCTTCTCTCCCCCAAGGTCACCACCGCCACCCGGCCATCTTGACGGTGTTTACCCATATGATAAGTTAGATCATAACACCAACACTATGCTCTACGGTCTCCAAAGATGAGTGAAAAAAGAAATGTAAAAATGGCATTGGTAATTGCATTGGCTTATATGTTCGATAGTGGAGAGAAAGGCCAGACTTTTGATATCCCTGTACATTGGTTTTAGTTTTTTGTTCATGCTACAAAAATTCCTAGACATGCATTCATCCTTATTTTATTGTTTACCCAGGTGATTATATTTCATATCTGAATGACTCGATCAATCATCTTATGAATCACTGGTTACTTAGGCTTTACAAGAGAATTATAATTTTACCTGGATGCTTCAGGAGTATAGCCAAAATGAGGTAGCAAGATATTGATGTCTAAGCTACTGACTCAACTAAAGAGACTGGAATCTTCGGGATGAAAGCTGGTATTGCACAAGCCCACGCAGGATACAGGTAGTAGTCTCTTTGTTTGTAAAAGACTGGGAGGCTGCTAATTGCCATGGTCAGCTCAGTGAATCCATTCACAATCAGCAAAAGGAGCGCATAGAAGAGTGAACCCATGTGTGTGAAAAAATACTGTCCCAATAATAACAGCGAGTACTCCAAGCTGCAGGAAAAATATGTACTATGTTAATTTCTGATGGTCATGTTGAGAAAAATGCAAAATAAAACTTTTTGTTCATCTAAATTGTAAGACATACTCTTTCACCAAAAACACTTAAACTGTGGTGCTGTAGTACAGGTAATCATATAAGCTTGAGCATTGAAGTGCTTAAATTGCAGTGTATCAGAAATGGATGTAGATGCTGACATGCTGCGCAAGTTCCTAGTGTGCTATTTTTTTGTAATGGAAGTTTAGTGTAGATTTAGATATGGTCCAAGAGTTTCATTGTTACTGAGTATTGAGCACATTTAGTCCCTAATCCCTACAATATTTTGCATTTGAGCTTTATTGCCAGCTCCATAGTAACAGAAGAACTTTATTACCATATTGTTGCCTTCAGAAATAGAGAAACTACACCATATTGTGTCAAAATTCTATCCGTAACTAATACTGCACATGGTACATGTAGTTTTTAGATTGTGCATACGAACTAGAACTCAAACTACACTCATCAACACCTAGATTTGTTGCTGCAAAAACTGCATGATTTTGTAATACATAATCTATTCATCGATACTCAAAAGTTTGAATTTATCAATTGCACTTTTCTCCAAAAGATAGCTTTCTACTTGCTTACCTGCACAGCTTTTGTAATGTAGATGAAGGCATTCCACAGCTTTTGTAATGTACATGAAGGCATTCATTTTGATGATAAGAAGCTCCCTTGCAAAACATGCCTTCAGGAGATCCTACTTACATAATGAGTAGATACTGAAGGACAAGGCATTCTTACGTCCTTTTGATTAGTCATAAGGCTTTGAAAGCTCCTCAAAAAATTCTGACCAACTTGAGATGCTTTGAACTTATCGCAGAATTGGTCAACTGTAACAAAATTGTATGTTTCTTCGCTACGGCTCCAGTATTGCTTTTGATCTTTTCTTGACAAGACCTATACATAAGTTTGCAAGACCGAACAATTCCTACTTTGTGATGGTAAGCAAGAAGCCAAGAACAATACTAATCAGCAAGACAAACCCAGGCTATCCTATTCTATATCCATTTACTTCATATTAGCAAGTTGTAGGTATTGTTGAACGTATAGCACAACTATAGGTGTAACTCCTACATTGCACAAATGTTGAAACTCGAAACATGTATGTACAAAAGAATTGCTATTTGGACGCTCTACAAACCTAAAATGTCTAATTTACTTATTATGCATATTGCAACAAATGATATACTAATGTTGCCAACAAAATTTGACATGCCAGATCGGCATTCTGCCTGACTGCACCAACAGAGATGTTCTATTAGATTCAACAAGAACTAGATAGGCTCAAATCTGCACTTTATATAAGGCTGGTCATAATGTTTAGCCAAAGTGAAAGACCCATGTGCCTTGTATTCATTTTCCTAAATGTTATGAACTAAGCACCATGGCTAATATGAACTCAATAGACGTTGTTGGTGCTTATTTTTACATAAGCACTTCAGTGATTAGTCAGACTATGTAAATTAGTATTTTGTTTAATACCTCTTGAAGAAAGTCAGCAGCTCCTTTTCTTTCCGGGCACATGAACCCACATGGTTCAAATAAACTCCTAATGCAACTCTTAGAGCCATGGTATACAATTTTTCCTTCAGTATCATCAAAAAGTTCGTATGTCTGCCGTGCTGGTTGAAGGAGTGAGGCCAGTATGGTATACTGATATATCAGCCAGCTGTTGGAGGCAAGAAATAATTTGGTCCAGCCCAATTGATATTTCATTCATGAAGAGCGCTTTTGAGGGTCCTACTATCATCTCTCCTGATTGTACGAGAATTTTTACAAGCAAAAATGAAAGGAAAATAAGCATCCAACATTATATTGACCAATATCGAGCTTGGGAATACATAATTAAACTGAATATATCACCTTACTAGCTATATTCTCAAAAAAAATTGGAGACAAAAATCATGCTAAGCTGATACATCAATCAGGGTGGCTGGCACGTTTTCATCACAAAGGAAGTTTGCAGTATACCCTACCCCGTATTGTTAGATTAGTTAGGTTTTATAGTCATGTGTATTAATTAAAAGTAATGAAAACATTGATAAAATCAAATAAAATTGGAAACAAAAAGGTGTAGAGCCTCCAATACACAAGTATGGAATTTCAATGCATGAATTGTATGTTTGTTAATTTAATCAGTACAGGACAAAAGCATCCTGAAATAATCGTATATATCGTAAAATCACCTGTGGTAAGTCTTTTCTTCTCACCGCCTGAAATACCTCTTCACATGGCATATCCCACTATTGTTAGCGCATATGTCAATTCCCATGATCTATGTGGCAAGCAAGGATTATTCAGAGGGGGAACAATTTGCGTTGGATCCAGAGCGTTCTTCTTTGAACAGCAATTACCTTCATAATGTAGTCCGTCTGCATGCTCCTTTATATACCTTCCACAGACACAGCCTATAAAAAAAGTGTAGCTAAATTTTAAATGTCGCAAATAAAATTGATTGGGCTGTACACACATGATATGATTTATTTCCTCTTTTTTAAAGAATCAATAGGAGTGCAGAATTATGTTAGTAGAACGGGCGGTGTTTTCAGTCTTGTTTCAATATGATCAGGGAAAAAATGTTATAATCAATACACTCGGAAAAGTGCAACAAATACCAAAAAGGTTAGGGTTTACCTTCATATAGGTATCTATGTCGGTGTCAGGGATGATCCCAGCCCCTTCTCCCTTGCAATGACTTCTTTCATGATTTCTGATTCACACAGAAAAATGATCGCAGTTGGTTAAGTAGAGATTCTTGTTACTTTGGACATTTGGTTCAGTAAAGTAGTTAATTACCTGCTCTGGTGCCAACGCCCTGAAATATTGCAGACAAGTCGAGCGTCTCCCTGACAGTCATCTCAGGGACATGAAGATTATACTGACTAATGTAAGCTGATGTCTTTTCCGGAACAAACCCATTCAGCTTCACATAATTGTACTCAATCACTCCTGTTACCTACAGGGGGCACATGCATACATACATATTTACATGTGAGGAAAGGATATACCAAAAAAATTTCTGCATTATGTACTGTTGGTTATTGACTTTGTTTTGTTTGCAGATTGCAAACCTACATAGAACTGAGAAAAGGGAATGAAATGCAAGTCATTTTGTGGTAGTGGTAGCTAAATTGTTGAGCGCTTTACATATTGACCATGCGAGTGACTGAATAAATAAATGTGTTGAGGAAAAGAAAAGAAATATGAAGGCTGAAGTGATTGATTACCTGAGCACAACTACACTACTTTTTTGAAATATGATGTTCTCTGATGCTCCACCCTCTCCTCCACCACGCTCTCGTTCTCCCCTGTCAAGAAGAGACCGAGAATGCAAGATCATCCATCCATGGACGGGGGCTTTGGTCCAGGAGTCTACGACTGGCCGGAGGAGGGGATCGACGAAGAGGAGCAGCCGGCCCTGCGGAGGAAAAGGGAGGGATCGCCATCCCCTCCGCCTGGTCTCCGGCCGAACAGAATATTGGGGGCGAGGATCGCCTCCTCGGTTCGGACGCACAAGAGGGGGGCAAGATTGCTGGATATCCCCGCAGGTGGCGGTGCTAACGACGCCGTCGGAGTCCACAGCAAGCCTCCAAAGAATCGCAACCAAGGAAACAAGAAACGGATCAGAAAACCACAAAAGCGATGGGAGAAGCGAACCAACAAATCCCCCCGAAACCTAACCAAAATTTGTCCATGTTTCGTAATCCTCACCTCAGATATTGGGGACGACGGGCCAGCGGGTGAGTACAGGATTCGCCGTGTACTGCGCGCGCGGGCTGGGATGCGCAGAGGTCGGAGGAGCATGCGGCCGGGGACAAGCTTAAAGCTTGGTTCGGAACTAGGAATTGGAAGGGGAAGGCATGTGAAAGGCGAGGGGAAAGAGCGCTCCGCCGTAAATAACAGAGGCGAGGGGAAGGAGCGCTCCACCGGTAGAGGCGAGGGGGACACTTGTGGCCTCCGCGGTTCTGGGTGGGGGGCGGGCACAGGTGGAGCCGTGGAGAGAAGGGGATGGAGATCGGTTTGGTTTGGGGACTGGGAAGAGGAAGTTAAGGGAATTCAATCGGGGAGGGGGGGGGAGGGGGACACGTCCACTGGAAACAGAGGAGCCGAGAAGATTACCGTTACTTCTTGCCCGCCGCGTGCCAAAGAAACCCGAAGGTTCCTCAACTTAAATGGGGCCTCTTTTCTTTCTGTCTTTTCCGAAGGAAGGCTCTCGTCGGGGGGTCTGTCGATTGAATCACATCACATGAGTGCTGCTGTAAAAAACTCACCAGTAACACCCACTTCTACAGTTCTACTCTTGTTTGTTACCGTTAGATTAGCCGATGATTAATTACATAATTTTACTAGAAAACTAATGAAAATTACAAATGATAACTCAGGTTGCTAAATTTTGAACCTTCTACGCCAAATCACCAAACCGATGGAAAATTCATAGCTTAATGTGGTAATTTATGCAGATGATAACTTAGGGTGCAACTAATGGTAAATTTCATTCTCGTAAAAAATGTTAAATTTCAAACTTTTTTTACACAAACTCGCAAAATGATGGTAATTTCTGAACTTCATGTGTTAATTTATCAAAAGTGCATATGATAACTTAAAAGTTCAACTGACGGTAGCTTCATAGTTTAAGGTGGTAATTTATATAAAAGTCCACATGATAACTTAAGGTGCAATTTAGGGTAAATTTTGAACTTTTTACACAATATCATAAATTGATGGTAAATTCATAACTAAAGGTGGTAATTATGAAAAAAAAAATACCGTATGGTAACTTAGCGTCAGCAACTAATGGTACTTTCAAACATTTTTTACACAAACAAAAAAATGATGGTAAATTCTAAAGTTAAATCAGATGGTAATTTACTAAAAATGCATATGATAACTTAGAGTGCAACTAGCGGTCTATTTTGAACTTTTTGTTTAGACAAACTCACATGGCACATTCTGAACTTTGGGTGGTAATCAGTTAAAAATGTACACGATAACTTAGGGTTTAACCGATGATAAATTTTAAATCTCAAATGGTAGTTTTTGGAAAATAGAGTGGTAGTTTTTTAAATCGGAGGTGGTAACTTCTGGAACGGAACTAATGGTATTTTTTACTGGAGTTAACATGGAAGGAACATTTTCTAAAGTCGATGAACTATTGAATATATTAAAAACATTTATTATGGAAATATTGACATTTCTTTTAATGCTAAATTCCAAACTAAAATCGAAAGAAAAAAGAAGAAATAAAAAGGAAAAAAAAACGGTTTCATGTAGTAGTCTCATGAATAGTGCGCTTGAACAATTAAATAGCCCATGCGGACAGATGAGTTTAGGGTTTGTGGTCTGGTTGAATAACTGGACCAAGCCATTGTTATTTAACCCACTTTGCTATTGAAAGTTTTCTTAAAAAACAAAACTAACATGAGTACTTTCTAAATTGATCTAGGTTATCAACATTTGGTTTCAATTACATAATACAGAGCAAGCTAAGTAAGACTTTCAATGGGTGGCCACTTTAGGATTGTTACAGTAACAAGGGATCTAGGTGTTTTTGCCCATTGTTACCCATGTCGAGACCTTATCTATGATGATGGACTGCTTGCAAAGTAATTTAATGTATTTGGATTGTATATTTTGTATACAAAGGAAATATTTATTATTAATTTTTACTAGCCTTTTCTCAATTGATGTGTTTATTTAGAATTGTGTTGCATCAACACAATTGGCTATACCCCCTGCAGATGATGCCCTCTTTTGATAATGTTCTTTTGATTGATTGATTGATACATTTGACACACGTGTGTGTGAAATAAAAATGATATTACATGCAAGGTTTAGGATTCCGTTGCAATGCATGGGCACTCTACTAGTTTTCTTTGAATCCTTGAACGAAAACTACATATTGTCCCAAAAATAGAAAGGAAATGAAATTAGGTACACTCACACAAGCTTTTTGTGCACTTGAAAGTTGGTTACTTTATTTTTCCATTTTAACTAGGATCCTACTGGGTAATAGGAGGCCAAAAGGGGGCACGGGGAGGGTGGCCATGTTGAATTTTTTCCTTGGCCGTCGGATGAAGCTGCTCTCGTCCCCACCTTTCGATTGGATGTGGTGTTGCGTTCACATGTGCTAGCCCTGCCTCGCCACATGTGGCTGCACACAGAGAGAAAAGGGGACCAAGTCATCTTCCTCCTGCTTTTTTCGATCTTCTCTCCATTCGCAGCCGCTGCTACTTCATCCTCCTCCCCCGCGGCCGACCCCCCTCTTCCTTCTTCACCGCCACCCCGCCACCTACTTCTTCTTCCCCACGAGTGCCTCCTCCTTCTTCCTTCCTCCACGAGCTCCGCACGCCCCTCCCTCTTCCCCACCCTACTTCCACCACTAGTGGCCATTGGATGCAATTTATGGCTGCATGTATACTGTTTCTTTTGCTTTTACCTTTGCCCCCCTATCGGTTCTTATTATAACTTGTCCGCCTCCTCTCTTCCTATGTTGTGCTCCTACGAGTGGGAGAAGAGGGGAGCAAAGCGAACTAGGATCGACCTTTTTTCCTGATTCCAAACACCACTGCGACCAACTCCAAGTCATAGGCTGGGTAATTTTGCTCATGCTTCTTTAGTTGCCTCGATGCATAAGCGATTACCTTGCCATCTGCATGAGAACACAACCCAGCCCAACTCGGGAAGCATCTGAGTAAACTGTGAAGCACTTCCCAGGCTCATGAAGGGTAAGAACAGGAGCAATCACTAGCTTTTCTTTCAAGGTATGGAAACTACGTTCACATTCATCATCCCACCAAAAACTTCACATCCTTCTGCGTGAGTCGAGTCATGAGTTTGGCAATGATAGAAAAATCCTGCACAAATCGCCAATAATAGCCTGCCAATACAAGAAAACTCCTCACTTCTTTGACGCTTGTTGGTCTCTCCCATTCTACCACTGTGGAAATCTTCCTGGTCAACATATACCCCCTTATCATTTATGATGTGCCCCAAGAATCTCACTTCTGGTATCCAAAACTCACACTTTTTCAGTTTAGAATAAAACTAATTCTCTCTTAAGGCCTCCAATACTAGCTTCAAATGACATTCATGATCTTCCTGGGTCTTTGAGTAGATCAAAATGTCATCAATGAAAACTATAACAAAATTATCCAGATATTCGTGCAACAACCTGTTCATTGTCTCCATAAAAATAGCAGGTGCATTCGTCAGTCCAAAATACATAACGTTAAATTCAAAATGCCTATACCTAGTGGAGAATGTCGTCTTTTGAATATCCTCTTTTTGGAAAGGAATCTGATTGTACCCAGACTAGAGATCAATCTTTGAGAATATCTTCGCTCCCCTCAACAGATCAAATAAATCTTCGATGCGAGGCAGAGGATACTTATTCTTAATTGTTAACTGATTGAGGGCACGGTAGTCAATACACATGCACCAACTACCATCTTTCTTCTTGGTAAAAAGGACAGGAACTTCCCAAGGGGATACACTGGGACGAATGAGGTATTTGGCCTTTAGATCATCCAATTGCTTCTTTAATTCCTCCTGAAAAGGACAAGCCAAACGGTATGTAGTCATAGAAACCGGTCGAGCACCTAGAACCAAATCAATACTGAACTCTACTGTGCGAGGTAGAGGCATGCCCGACAACTCTGATGGAAAGACATCCAGGAATTCCTGAACCACCGGGATATTTTCTGCAGTCAGGGATAAACTTGGCTTCTCTATAAGAGATAAAAGGAACCCATTCTTTGCTGCACGGTTGCTAGGAAACAAACTAGCCAACACAAAAAGTGAGTGTGACGGCGCGCTCCCCTAGAAGACTGTCTCGTGCCCAGACGGAGCCTGCAAGGTCTCCGTCTTCCAAAAACAAGAGATGACAGCACGATAACCGTGTAGTCAATCCATACCCAGGATAACATCAAACGGTTCCATCTTCATAACCATCAAGTTAGCAATAAATTCCTCCCCGTACAAAGAAATCACACACCCAGGACAAACTATGGAACTGGAAAGAATACCCCCAGGAGAGTTAACAAAAACTGACTGGGCTATCCACTGCATACTCAAATTTGCCATGCTAGCGAACTCTAATGATGCGAAATAGAATGTAGCCCCGAATCAAAAAGGACATAAGCCTCTACTGAATCCACTAGAAGCGTACCTGCCACTACATCGGGACGGCCTACCGACTCGGCAGTAGGCATAGCGTAAGTCATAGGTGCTGGTGCGGCGGAAGCCCCAACACCCTAGTGTGGTGGTGCAACAGCTGAAGAAGACGGCGCAACTGGAAGGTGAGCTGCTAGAGTAGGCGACCATAAGTACCCTGGTGGCGGAATCCCCCCAGGAACAGGGAAGTAAGGCTGAGGAGAAAAGCCCAAGATGTTGAGGGAGTAGCTGCTAGCATCTGCACTGACCCTCGAGAAGAAACGGTTGACGCTGACGCTTGAACTGGCTCCCACTTAATGATATTAGTCGGATTCTGCCGACACACCAAAGCTTTGTGGCCCTTTTGACCACAGTGACGGCAAGGGACTAGGAACACTCAGAAGCGCGATGATCGTTGCCATACTTGAAACATATCATGCCCTGCCCTAGAACTGGACGAAGCATGGGTGCACCTGCTGAAGGTCGAGAAGTGACTGAAGACTGCGGCTTCGAGAACTTAGGCTTGAAAGAATGTTGAGGGCCTTTGAACTTCTTGGAGATGGGCCTCTAGAAAGACCCAACTCCCCCACCAGAACCCTTCTTCTGACTGCTACCAGAGCCACCTAGAACCGCGGCATCTACCGGACCATGCAACTCCTCACTAAGCTGCATCTCTATCTCCATGCGCCTGGCCTGCTGTACCAGGGAGCTAAAGTCGCGCAACTCCAAAGCTCCCAGCACTTGACAGTACTCAAGTTTAAGCCTCTTGCGAAACCTCTTTGTTTTGTCCAAGTCATTAGTGGCCACAGCTGGAACGAAGCAAATTAGGTTATTAAAACCCGCATCATACTCTGACACCGACATCTTGCCCTGCTTATAGCTGTTCAAAGAGACCTCCATCCTCTCCACAAAAGAATCCAGGTAAAACTTCCGCTTGAACTGCTCAACAAACAACTCCTAGGTAGCCGGTCCATGGGCGTGATCCTAGGCGATAGGACTCCTTTCCACGGACATATGCTCGCTTCTTCGTTGGAAGGCCTGGCCGAGCCCTCAACTCAAGTCATCCCAGTCTTTGCAAAGTGCCTCTCCATATGACACAACCAGTTTGCAGCATCAACCGGTGTGCCCATCCCATCGAAGGTGTCCAATCTCAGAGCGTTCCATTGATGAAGCCCCATAGCAACGACAGCAGGGACCACATCAGGAGCAGCAGCAGTAGGGACAGCCGCAGGGAAATGCTGGGGTTGAGCATGGCTCCTCTGAACCTCCCCAAACTGAATCAATGAAGCAACTTCTTCTTCTGACACTGCAGGACCGCCCTCTCCAGCCACAGATTCCTGGACCTCAAGCGGTGGCGTCACTTGGCCTTGACCGGCACCCTGCCGACCACGGCCAGAGCCTCTACCCCTCGGCATAGCTAAACACCACAAACACAAACAACCAACCATCAGGCACACAATTCAATTAATAACTCAATCACAAGAAAACTATAACATTTAATGGAAGCGTATATGCAATGCAATAATCCCAAAATCCCACCTACTGTGCATAGTGTGTCAGGATTAAAAAATTTCTAATACCACTGGCCCACAGCTCGCTCTGATACCAACTGAAACACCCCAACTCAGCACGAGCCTGGAATGTTACTAAAACAGCAAGGAAGTATTTAAAACTTAAGATAATAATTTTAAAATCTAAGTCATTACACTAAATTTCGACAACACCTCCTTTGTTTAGTTAGCCAAACAAGGGATCGTGTCGATTAACAATAGCATTAACAATGATTTTAAACATCCAACTTGCATCATAAACATAAACGACTTCAAAATACCATAATTAACTCCATTACAAAATTTCAAAAGTATGAAGGCATATCCGATAAAAACATCCTAGTAGTTTACTCAAATATGATATCATAATCCAAATTTATTCTTTCATGAAGACTCATGGAAGTGTGTGACTAATCAAATCACTAGCCCTTCCCATGCATAACGATCGCGCGAGAGGTACTTAAAATAAAGACAAACAACAAGGGTGAGTCCATGACTCATCAAGTGACAACAACTCAATAATACAGTTTGCGAATTATTCACAATTAGTCAATCACATTAATCATCTCAAGAACAGTTCATATGCTTTAATGCAAATGTCAACTGAATGTATCTTTTCTTTTCTCTTTGCATATACCGGTAATGCGGAGTATGCATCCGTCGATGCATACCCATGCATGTGCCTTATAGCACAGGGGCCATAAACCTACACTCCATGAGTGTAGGGACTATAAGCATGTCTAATCATGACAGGGACCTCAAAAATCAGTATTTGGCCTCCACAAGACCAAGCCTCAAGGATATCAGCATGATGCATATGAGTCATCACAATTTTCCAACTTAAACGTGTAACAATTCACAATGATATTCATGAATAAAGATCCAACATAAACATGTAACATTTCAGCGGCACCATTCATGAGTAAAGACATAACCACAATATAAAGGACCAAATTTCACTTGCCTCAACTATGCGAAGTTTGATGACGTGAAGAGGGCGCTGCCCCCGGAACCATACCACCACCTGAACATTTTTTAACAACCTTAATAAGAGAGTAATTCGGGACATGAAATTGCTAGAAACAAATATTTGACAAGCTACGCTCCCTAACGTAGCCCAAAATATAAACTCCCATAAACAACAAACTGTCTCAGAACAGGATAGTCCCCTTCTAAGAATCATAACTTTCTGTAGGGGTAACCAAATTTAGTGATCTTTAATCCCCTAGAAAGCTTACAAAATTTCCCACAAAAACCTAGCTGAGCAGGTTCCCAGATTCTACCTTCCTCTGCCCTACTAAGAAGATTACTCAACCTACTAAATCTCGTCAGAAGTTCTAGACAGCGAGACTAAAACTTATGTAACTTCCAGTACAGACATCCAAAAAATACGATATTTGGTTCTACAAAAAGCCTATGAAAATATTTACAACTTTTGTGTTGGTGCAATCCTATAAAAAAATCATTATCTAATTCCTATTAATCAGCTGCACAATCTGTTAGAATCCCGACAGAAACTTAGAACAGCAACAATAAAAATTCATAACTCGAGATCCCCAACTCCAAATGAAGTGATCCAGGACTCTATGGAGAGATAACGACGATGCCTACAACTCTCTAGGATATGCCCTGGTCAAAATCCACAGTTAACTACCCCGAAACAGACGATCACTACAGACTTCCAGAATCAATCTACTACCGACATCGCCTAATCGCAAAAATTATACACCAATCTAGCGAGATTGGGAGGGTTACCCTTGGAGACGTGCTAGCCCGTTGAACTCCCAGTGAGGAGCTCCTCCCTGTCTTCTTCTCCTCTCTTCCTCCCCCGTTCTCCCTTCCACGACTGGCCACCACTGCAGGGGATCGACGGCTCTGGGAGATGGCAGCGCGAGGAGGGAGCAGCAGGGGCACTCAGCTGAGGAGGGAGATGGGGCTCCAGGACCCAGGAGGGGCGGTGGCCAGGTGGGGAGGGGGAGGAGGAGGGGGCCGGATGGAGGGAGAGGAGAAAAGGGGGGCGGCTAGGATTTTGGGGGGAGGCACCCCCCTTTGGCTGGCTCCCCCTTGGGCCTCCCGGGCCGCGGCCCGCGGGCCAGGTTGGTGGTATTTCACGAAAAACCCCTCTAATCCTCTGAAAATTATATTTTTTGATTAATTTTTTCCCCTGAATCTTTTTTCTAATTGCCCGATTAAATTTCGGTGTATTATATCGTGACACTGAAAGCCTTCTAGAGGCTGTAGGTGTCACATAAACTGAGGTGGCCGAAGAGAAGAAGAAAAAGAAATCTTCCTTGGGGAAGGTTTCTTCTGGATTCAAGATTGTATCCAAAAAGCCAAGGTATGTAAAACTAAATGTGTAAAAATAGCATTTACCTTTTATTTTTACAATTTGACATATTTTCTTTTCTACTTGTGGTTTTAGTCCTGCTTCTCTAGCCCTTATGGATGCTTCTGTCGAGAGGCCCACAGTTGCCACTGTAACACCCTAGCCCAACTTGAGTCCAGAATGTTACTAAACCAATCTATTAGCAAATTAAAAGTCCAAGATATTACACTAAAGTTTGGACGAGTCTCCTTTGTATAGTTAACCATACAATGGGGTTCTAACATTCAATAATAACAAAAACAATTATGTCAAATATCCAACTTAAACCATAATCGTAGAAACCTCCATAAAAACACTAGTCGACTCTATTACAAAGTAACAGATGCATAAAGTCAGAACCAAAAAAATATTTTGTTAGCAGATTGCTCAATTATTACATCTTATTTTCAAAATTTTAGCATTCAAGGAGCTATTCGTGGTGGGGTGCATCAATCCTTATGTGGATATCATGGGGGGTATGCTTACAATCTTAGGATGATGATACAATTGGTAATGGCATTGAAGGTTTGTCGAAACATACATTTTCGGCAAAGTTCAGGTGTTGTCAGGTTGTAAGCAGTCAGACCGGCCAGGGTAGCGGTCAAACCGGCCTGTGTGGTGGTCCGACCAACCACCTTTGGCGGTCAAACCGGCCTATGTGGCGGTCCGACAAGCCACCTCTGGCGGTTAGACCAGCCAAGCCTCGGGTGTAGAGGCTGGCGGTCAGACCGGCCATGGGTGGCGGTCTGACCAGCCATTAAGTGGCTTTGAGTTTGGAGTTAGGCCAAAAATAGAGGGTGTAGACAAGAGAGTGGATTCTCCTACACTTGGTCTCATAATTTTTGGAGTTTCGAGTCAAAAGTTCTATTCGTTTGAAATTTCTAGAGAGGTCTCGGATTTTTAGGGAGCAAATTTGGCTAAGTCCCTAGGCTGGGCAGTCAGACTGGCCAGGTGTCGGTCAGACCAGCCAAGGGGTGGTCGACTGGCTATGGGTGGTGGTCTGACCGGTTTTGACTTGTTCGCCGGCCAGCTTGGCGGCGATGTTTGGTGGTTAGGTCAATTCATGGGTTTTAGTGCATATGTATGTTTTGACTAACGCGAGTCAGGTTGCGAAGAACTTGTTCCCGGAATTAATTTTTTGGTCTATTGTTGTGCAGGAAGCTTGGGGGTCAACGACGGTCAAGAGCGAGGATGATCGGGACAAGGCTTGGAGAGCTGAGATTCAGAACGATCGAGGATGTTGGGTGAAGTTAGTGGACTCAAGCAAGGCGTAAAATGGACAAGGATAACTGAATAGGAAGTTCGGGGCGACGGGTTGCATCACACGACACGGGGGTCGGTGCAAGTGCTATGGTGGTTTCGGTGGGAGCCATGTGGGAGAGACTTGCCGACATGAAGAGAGCTGTTGATCAACCTACACGTGGCGAAGTATGAGATTGCTTCATGAAGATTAGACTCAGCCTTTGGAGAAGGATCGAGAAGGGGTATTTTGGTAACTTCACTAAAATACCGTTTTGATGGCTTTTGGCTAAACCGCGGCGCAAGACGGCGCAAGAAGTGGTTTAGGTTAAGAGAAGATGAAGACAACGCTTTGAATTACATGCGTGAGTAAAATCCGTTTGTGTGTGAGCTTAACGGGTGCCCATTAGAGATATCCTTCTAGAAGCTAGCCTCCACTATAAATAGGGGAGGGTGCTGGTTGTGCACCTCCCAACCCTTGCATTAAAGAACCCCTAGTTTGTGTTTAGGGAGAGGATAGTAGAGAGGTTATGGTTCTAGAGAGTTGGATTGATTGTGTGCTCAAGTGTTGATCTTTTGTCCTCCAGGATGGTGATGAGGACATCCCTTCCATTGATACAACCATCCCTACTGTTTCTGATGTGCAAGGACAAATTACTAGAGCACGTGCTCGCCAACTAAATTATCAGGTAACTTCGTTTCTCTGGGTGCATCCATATTCTATAAACTCTATATATGATGCTACGTAAAGCAAGTGATATTATTTTACTTAGGAATCAAGGATCGGGAGGCAAGCTCAATGGAGATGACAGTAACACCAAGTATGGAGATGATCATACGAGGATTGGATATTTTTTATTGAGGCTTAGCTGAATCTAGCTTGAAGACTATATATCAGGTTGTTTAGACCAACACTTAGCTATATTTGAGTAAAGAAACTTGATGTTGCGCCACCTATGCTAATGGGCCATGGGCCTTATATTTCGGGCTGGACACCTAGGGTATGACATTGTTCACATGGTGAACAGTACCCACGACCGCCGCTCCTCTCTTCCTCCTTTACATAGTGTCCGCCACCCTTAGGGCTTGGTGGGTTTTGTTGATTAAAGTTTAGCTTTGCTACTTTATACTTTGTCCTCTTGTTCGGCGAGATCAACAGCGATATTGTCTTCAGAACTCCACATATCAATACAATTTCAATTCCTATTTTACAATTTCAGATTGCGTTTTACCTTGTTCTTGCGTGCTTCTTCGGTGTATGCAGGAATTGATCTTCATGATCAGGTCATCCGGGTATTTGTGCACTGTTGATAACGACTTGTCGAGCAGTTAATCGACTGCGTGGTTTTGAGCCTTGCGAGTTCGTAGCCAGGATCGTGAGAGTTGAGCGACTTCTACCGAATTTATCTCCTCATAAAAAGACCGGGCCCAATCAGGACCCCACCCCTTGTGGCTCATCAGATGGAATGGCTCTAAACCAACATCAATCTCAAATCAATCAAACAAGATTCTACAAGATTAGTCTCTTCTTGTTCTTGCTCTCTCTTTTGTGATTTTGGGGCTTTCTTTGATCCGTTGGTTTTTCTTTGGTTTCTGGCCTGGATCTTGCTTGCTGTGATATGTGGGAATGCATCTAGGATCATCTTGAACATCTATTACCCACGAGCAAGTTTTTGGATCATATTTTGGTTTTGACTTAGTTTTGAATCAACCTTCACTTAAACGAAAAAAGGTCAAAACTTTGGCAATTATATTCACTATCCTTGATTGAAATAGGTTCCTGACATCCTAGAGAATGTGTGTTTCAAGTTTCGTGAAGTTTGGAGTTGTGAATCAAAAGTTAGACCAATTTGTGATTTCGAGTTTGGACTGATTTTACTGTTCATCAGGCTGGAGGTCAGACCGTCCCATGGTGAGGTCAGACCGCTAGGATGAGAGGTCTGACTGCCCAACTCATTGTGAATTGAGTTTTTGGTGATTTTGATTATTTTGTTTTGGGGTTTCGATTGGATTCAATACAATTCTTCCGCTATGCTTGTACTTTGATCTTCATAGCTCTCATTGCTATTGGGGTGAAAAACGTGTTGAAGCCAATCAAGGTGAAAAAAAGATCATACTCCTATTCACCCCCTCTTGTTGCCATTTCGGTCCAACAAGTTGTATCAGAGCAAGGTTTGCTCTTTTGTGATCTTCGTCAATCGTTGAGCATGGCGACTAGTAGAGGTCTTGTGAGTCTTCTAGTTCATCTTCTTGTGACTCTTTGGCTAATGACCATGTCAGGCATGAATCTTGTTAGAGATGGTTTACTAGAGATCAAATTTGTGGTATGTGTGGCACTCGTGGCCACTTTACCCATATGTACTCCGTTTCAAACATGAGTTCTCCATGGAGCCCGAGGAGACGAAGCCCATTGGCATATGTAGAGTAGCGATCGAAGATGAGCATGATGGAGAGCTTTTCGAGGATGATCATGATGAGTCATGTGAGGATGATCACCTACTCAAGATAAGCAAGGTGAGCAAAGAAAAACTTATTAATGTCGTGCTGTCATATGATCTTAAACTGCATGCTATTAGGAAGAAAATGAAATTGCTAGAAAGATATAAGGGTGATTTGTCTCATGAGCTCGCCAAATTGAAAACCTCCATGTATGCTTTTGATTCCTTGCTTGTAGATATATATAAATTGAATAACTCTCTTGCATTTCTAAAATCTAAAAATGAATTGTTGAAATCAAATGCTTCTGTGCCATGTGATTCTTGTGTTGCCTTACATCATGAGCTTGATAATGCTAAGTTAGAAATAGGCAATTTTAGATCCATAGCTAGAAATGATTGTGATTCTTGTGTAGGCATGCTTGCTGAATTTGAGAAGTTAAAATTGACTAATTCTATTCACCTTGAGCAATTAGAGAATGCTAGGGATAAAATTATTGAAATTGAAGCTGGCCCTTGTAGCTTGTGCTTAGAGTATGAAAAATTGTTTAAGGATGGTTTACTCTCTTGGAAGAATTGTGCTAGTTTAGAAAATGAAATTGATGCTTTGAATTGTATGCTTAATACGAAAGCATCATTAATTTCTTGCACATCTTGCATTGCCTTGAAAAGCAAGGTTGAGTCTTTTTAAGAAATTGCGCGATGATATAAGCGCCAAGCCATGTGACTCTTGTATTTGCCGCCACTCCGAGATTGATGTTTTCAAGATTTCTCTTGCTTCTTTGCATTCAGAGTTGGAGTCTTCTCATGCTAAATGTGAATCACTTGATGTTGGCATTTGTACCATTGCCTTGAGTAGCTCTTCCTTGGCAAGTGCGACGCTTTGTGACTCTTCTTGTGTTGTCCAAGGGATTTCTAAAGACAAGCGTGCTTCTTCCTCAAATTGTACTATATCTCCCAAAGAGAAGTATCAATGCGTATTTTGTAAGAAAGATGGACACATTATCGAGTTTTGCTTCCACCGTGTCAAACACCGGCGTCAAATGTGCTGTTGAGCTTTTAGGGACACACATTTACCATCTCATGGCATGTGTGAGCCTAGTGCTGACACGAGGGCGATTTATGATGTTGGTTCTTCTATGTGGATATCGTGGGGATATGTGCATGATCTTAGGATAAGGAGTGCAATGGCGTTGTTGGTTTGCAAAATCTCGTGTTTTCGGAAACGCTCTGTCTTTGTCGAGATTCTGATAGGTCCGACGGCCAAGCCACGGTCGGGCCGTCGATGTGGCGATCCGACGGCGAGCATTGCCGGTCCGACCGGCCACAGTTGATGATGGATTTTGAAGCTAGGCCAAAAATAGGTTGTGAAGGCATGAGAGGGGAGTCTCCTGGATGTGGTCAAATAATTTTTGGAGCTCCCAGTCAAAAGTTCTATTCATCTGAAAATTCCAGAGAGTTTCAGATTTTCAAGTTGAAAATTTGGCTAAGTCATTTGGAGCGGTCGGACCGGCGTTATGAAATCGGTCGGACCGGCGTGAAATCGGTCCGACCGGTGGGTATGGCAGTCAGACCGACTTCCACTTGAACTTCGGCCACTTTGACATTGTTGTGTTTGATGGTGTCTATTGTATCAGTTTCAATGCTTTATTGTTGCAATTGCATTATTGAGCTAATGTGGGTCAAGTTGTGAAGAACTTGTTCCCGGAGACGATTTCTTTGTCTATTGCTGTGCAGGTGGCTTGCAGGTCAACGACGTCAACGGTGAGGAGGATCGGGACTAAGCTTGGAGAGCTGAGGTCCAGAACGATCATGGATGCCGGGTGGAGTCGTGTGACTCAAGCACGGTGCAGAATGGACAAGATGGTTCGAACGGGCAGTTCGTTGCAACTGGTTGGATCAAGTGGCGCGGGAGTCGGTGCAAGTGTCTTGAAGGTTCCGATGGGATTCGGACGGGAGAGACTTACCGACATGTTGAGAGCCGTTGATCAACCTACACGTGGTGAAGCAGGTGATTGCTTCAACAGATTTGTGTGTGTGTGTCCCATTTGTATTGGGCCTTAATGGGAGCCCACTAGAAACCCTAGGCCGTCCTATAAATAGAAGGGGGGAGTTGAAAAACCCCCCAAGCATTCATTTGAGAAAACCCTAAGTTTTCTAGGGTTTGGAGAGGAGAGGAGAGGCTTGGGTTTAGAGAGAGATTTGTTTGTGTGCTCTTTGATTGAGCTCTTGTCCTCCTTGAGAGAGTGGCTTTGACAAGCAACATCTTGAATCAATCGAACTATGGATGTTTGTTCAAGGATGAAGTCTCATATGTTTTATTCTCTCTTTTGATGATTTTGGTACTTTCTTGATCCGGTTGTTTTTGGTTGGTCTCTTGACCTCATTTACCTTGCTATGATGTGTGGGAACACTCCTAGAACCATCTAAATCTTCAATCCCCCACAAGCAAGTTTTGGATCAAGTTTTTCATATTTCTAGATTTTGAACACTTCTTTGGTGAAACCTAAAGAGATCAATTCTTTGAAGTGGATCTGGACGATCGTCGCTAGTAATAGGTCCCATATATCCTTAGGAGGTTCTAATTCCAAGTTTGGTCAAGTTTCATTGGTTGAATTAAAAGTTGGACCAATTTTCGCTTTGGATTTGGGCATTGTCAAATTCGAATCAACTCGCATTCAATCGATTTGGAATCAAATTCGATTGAATCTTTGAGTTGATTCGAATTTGATTTGGTTGAGGTTGTGAGATCTGAATTGGACTAAATAGGTACGATTGATTTTATTACCTATCTCATTTGGCTTGATTTAAGAATCAACACAAGGAAAATTCTCATTAAGATTGTTTTAGAAGTTTAGTTCTTCCTTCATGAAAACCTCATAATTAGTAGAGATATCCTCATCATATATCCTTAGGGAGGTGTGCTCCAAGTTTGGTCAAGTTTCATTGGTTGAATTAAAAGTTGGACCAATTTTCGGATTTGGGCATTGTGCGATGCTCTTCTAAATAGGTACGACCGATTTTATACGTGGTCGACCGACCATTGGACCGCCAGTGAGCGATCGGACACTGACTTTGAGACGGCCGATCGGTCGAGCCTACGAGATCAATTCTTTCTGTTGAGTTTTGTGGTTAAGAGGGTAATCGGATTCAGCACAAGGCTTCCTCTGTGCATTTACTGATATTCTTAGCTTTCATAGCTATAGGAGAAAAGTGCGTGTTGAATTTGATTAAGACGAAAAATCGAGAAAGCGTCTTTTCACCCCCCTCTAGTCGCCTTTCCTGTCCTACAAGTGGTATCATAGCCCGGTTAGCTCTTCTTATAGATTTTAACCGGTCTTTGGAGCCATGACGACTGACAAGTATTCAACCAAACTATATATTTTTGATGGAGTTGATTTTGCTTATTGGAAGGCCCGAATGTAGGCCTACATCGAAGCTCAAGGGCACGCAATTTGGCTTAAGGTAAAAAATCCTTATGTCGTGCCAGCCGATGACGATGTGATCACTCCAGATGTGGAGGCCAACAGCAAGGCTCGAAATTTTTTGATCCAATGCCTTAGTCGATCGGAGTTTGAGCGTGTCGCTCATTTGCAGTCTGCTCATGAGATCTGGCGGACTCTCTGTGATTATCACGAGGGCTCCACTGCGATCAAGGAAGTGAGACAACCAACTCAAGAAAATATACTCCAAGATCGAGCAAAGATCTGGTGAGTCTTTAGATGAGCTGTGGGGAAGATTTTCTAAGATTCTTCATGATCTCCGCGCTGTTGACCTTGTTTTTTCCGAGTCGGAAAATACACGCCAGCTTTTGGGTGCTCTTGATGTGAAAGTCTGGGGTATGAAAATCACATCTATAAATGACAACACTGTCATGAGTGAGCTTACCATGTATAAGCTATACTCGAGGTTAAAGACGTATAAGATTGATTTTATCTCGCGTCTCCCCAAGACAGAGTCGATGACTTTAGTGGTCAACCAATCTAAGGGTAGCTCTTCTGATTCTTTGGATGTTAGCTCATCAGATTTTTCTTTATCACTTTGCATTCTTTGAGCGACGAGCAACTTGAGAAACTACCTGAAGATGATTTAGCCCTCCTATCCACCAAATTCACAAGAGCTTACAACAAGGTGAGGAACAGGAGGAGAGGTGGATCTATCACATGCTTTGAATGTGGTGAGCCAAACCACATTCGCTCCAGGTGCCCCAAGCTGAAGGGCAAGGAGGAGGAGTCACGAAGGCATCCTCAAGCGAGGGATGCGAAACCTAAGAAGATAAACTATCACAAGTTTGTCAGCCGGGTCCTTGCCACTCTTGAGAATGTGAACATGAGCGATGTGGACTCGGAGATGGAGGACGACGAGAGTTACTCTCGTGGCAAGAAGAAGGCTCATGACTTCACCGGCATGTGTTTCATGGCCAAGAACAGCCACGACACTGACTCCTCCAATGACGAGGATCCTTTCAGCGATCCCGATGAGGTATGCCATTCGCTTGCTGATATGAAACAGGCTTTGGTTCTAGCTGAATAAAAACTGCATAAGCAAGCTAAAATGATTAAGAAACAGGATACTATGATTGATAATTTGAACCTAGAAGTTGTTAGGCTCAAATCCATTAATCCTGATGATATTTGTGATTCCTGCTCTAGCTTGCTTAATGAATTGACAATATTAAAATCTGCTCATTCCTCTGTTGTGAATCAATTGAAATATGCTTTGGATGAAATAGAATCTCTCAAGTCTAGTCTTGTTTGCATGAATGCTATTTCTCTTGATGAGACTGCTTTAGATGCTATCCCTTTATCTTGCTCTAACTGTGCCTTACTTGAATTAAAATTGGATAGTGCTATGAAAGAATTGCAGAAATTTGATGATAATCATACTTGCTCCCATTGTAAGAATAATAGGATTAAAATGAAAGAGATGACAGAAATGGTTAAGTACTCTAGATCTCCATCATGTGAAAATTGTCCTAAGCTCACAATTGAAATTGAAGCTCTAAACAAGACTCTAGAAGAAAAGGCTAAAATTGAAAAATCCATGTCTTTTACTGCTTCTAAGAAAGTTATTGACTCTACCTCTTGTGTCTTGAATGCTGAAGTTGAAACAATTATTGGTAAGATACAAGAGGTTTTTAGAGTTAAATTTAAGGAGCAGTTGAATAGGATTAAGGATTCCTATTGTGTGTCTTGTGAGGCTTTGAAAGTGGAAGTGGCTCTTCTTAAGAGTAAGCATGATGATGCAATCAAGTCAAGAAAGTGCACTAGATGTGAGGATTTAGCCAAAGATAATGATTATCTTAAAGTGACTCTTGAGAGGTTTTCTAGTGGGAAGAAGAACTTCAACATGATTCTTGACCAATCTAAAGTGAGTATGAAAAATAGTGGCCTAGATTTTAATTCCCTAGAGCATTCCAAGAACCATCCACCTAAGATTGCAAGAGTTGTTAAGAGTAGCCTGTTTGAGGTAGAACCCACAAAGCCATCTAAGGTTGTTTTTAAATCTGCAGGTTTTGCTCAAACTCTTTCTAGCAAGACAGGTGCTTCTGCTTCATCAGTACAGACCCATCAAAAGGTCAAGTACCATTGCACCTTCTGCAAGAAAGATGGCCATATTGTTGAGTTCTGCTTCCGTAGAGTTAAGGTTGAGTGAAAAGAGAGAATGAGCGCTTTGAGAACCATAAGAGGAGTCCCTTCACCTGCTGTAGTCTCTAGAGCCAGGCAGGCTGTTTTTTTGTACTACACATAGGCCTAGGTTTGTAGAGAACTTTATTGACTCTTTTGGTGGGTTAAGGCAGCGATCTGGTTTAAGATACCGTGAGGAGAGACCACGGGTAGCATCCAGACAGGGGGAGTATTGATCTTTTGGTGGATCGTTTCGGAGAGGTCTAGGTGGTTCTTGTGTGCACTCTTATGATTTTATTCCTAACATTTTTACTGCTGCTCCTACTGCTGTTCCTAGACATCGTGCATCTCAGTACTAGATTCCCAGGTCTTTTATCACTAACCCCAGTACTGAGGCACGGATGTTTCCTGTTTGTACTTTTAGGTCCGTCATGCGAGGAAGGAGGACATATGGCTTGTTGACTCCGGGTGTTCTCGACATATGACCGGAGATTTTAGATGGTTCTCCTCCCTCACACGTGCATCCAGCAATGAATTGATTACTTTTGGGGATGCTTCTACCGGGACCGTAACAGCCAAGGGCACCGTGCGCGTCAACAACAAGTTCATGCTTAAAGACGTCGCTTTGGTTAGTAAGCTGAGGTATAATCTGCTATCTGTTTCTCAGCTGCTTGATAAGGGTCTAGAAGTAAGGTTTAAAAGTGGTGAGTGTAGAGTTCTAGATTTCTCGGGTGAGCTTGTCCTTTGAGGGAATTGGCTCCTCTGTTGGACGTATCGTTGTGGGGGATAAGGATCCCTCCTCAACTCTATTGATGGGATGGTTTCCTGGAGAATGATCTCCGGAGGCAACATCACCATCAGCGGATGCATCACTCGGCTCGTAGTCGAAACCGGCATCCATGTCGACGTCTGCGTAATCTGCCAAGTCAAACCAGTTCTCCTCGTTCCATTCTCCTGCCATGATTGCATGAGATTGGAAAAAGAGAGTATATTGACAAGAGATTACCGGAAGATCCCCACGGTCGGCGCCAACTGTTGGTGTATTAGAACCGATCTTACGTAAAGATTATTTGATTCGGGGGGTCTCCTAGAGATGAAATCACGCAGAGTGGTTGACACGGGATGTTTAGACAGGTTCAGGCCTTCTCCGGGGAGAATAACAACCCTACTCCTGTGTGTGTATGGTATTGACTGTGTTCTCGATTGACCAAGCAAGAAACTAGGACTATTACAGATAACAGTACTTGTGTTTCTCCTTGACTCGCTCTTGTCTCGCCTCTCCCCTTCACCCTCTGATTGATGTCTTTATATAGTCGTGAAGGAATAGCCATTTTGTCCTGCGGAAGAGGCGCCTAATTAAGCCAGTAATGGGCGCATGATGGCAGTAATTACCGGCGCATTGGCTTCCTCACGCCGTCTGGCAGTTATCTTTCAGAGGTAATGGGGTATATAAACACTATTAATACGCGGAATAATAGTGCGTGGGGACCGTTCGGATTCCTTAATCAATTGGACCCACTCGGCTGTAGGTTTGATTATAAGGTGGTCGTGGTTTACTTGGTCGTAGTAGGACTTACGACTGGATATAAGTCGTAGTAGAGCTTACAACTGGGCAATAGTCGTAGAAGGACTTACGACTGGGTAATGGTCGTAGAAAGACTTACGACCAGGTTGTGGTCGTAGAAGAACTGACGACCATGATATAGTCGTAGTAAGACTTACGACTATGGGGGTGATTGTAGAAGATCTTACAATCACTTGGTAGGCCTCTCTCTTAAAATATAAGGGGTACTTTTGGGGACTATATGACATCATATTTACCCATAATAAGAATTATAGATAAAAGACAAAATGAGGATTATTAGATCATCGTCATCTATCCCCCCAGCTTCAAGTGAAGGTAACTTACTTGGTGAAAGATTTGCAAATGGACTTACGACTATGAAAATATCGTAGAATAATAGTCGAAGGAAAAACTCTTCGACATTTGAGTGCTACTTTGACCAGGAATTTGCTTGGTCCGGAAGGTTGCTTATGATTATCAAAAAGTTATAAAAACCCCTACGACTGTGAAGTGGTCGTAGTAGGGGGATCGGAGAAAAATCCCTTCCGATTGATACTTCCTTCGACCAGAAAGACTTGGCCAAGAAAGTAATTTAAGCAGGGGTGACAATCGCACCTAAATTTCTCGAGCAGGCACTGCTGGGAATTGCAACCGACTCCCTCAGATCTGTCGATGAGACGTTTCCCGAAACGATCGCAATCTTGAAGATTGCTTACGACTATCAAAAAGTCGTAAAAACCCCTACGACTGTGAAGTGGTCGTAGTAGGGGGATCGGAGAAAAAACCCTTTCGATTGATACTTCCTTCGACCAGAAAGACTTGGCCAAGAAAGTAATTTTGCTTGGGGGTGACAATACGCACCTAAATTTCTCGAGCAGGCCGTGCTGGGAATTGCAACCGACTCCTCGGATCCGCGATGAGGCGTTTCGGCGATCGCAATCTTGAAAATTGCTTACGACTATCAAAAAGTCGTAAAAACCCCTACGACTGTGAAGTGGTCGTAGTAGGGGGATCGGAGAAAAAACCCTTCCGATTGATACTTCCTTCGACCAGAAAGACTTGGCCAAGAAAGTAATTTCGCTTGGGGGGTGACAATACGCACCTAAATTTCTCAAACAGACCATCTAGGGAATCGCAACCGACTCCCCAAGATCTGTCGATGAGACGTTTCCCGAAGCGGTTGCAATCGTGCGGTTATAAAACTTACCGGGAGTTAGACCCAGAGCTTTTACCTTTTTCCTCAAATTGCTCACATTGTTTCTTTCGTCTTCTCCGCCTTCGACTAGGTTTCATCTTCTCCGCCGCCAACCCAATCAAAAATTTCTTGCTTCTGAGAAAAATTGCCAAGAAAGTTTCCGAGTGGGAAGAATCAGAGATGGATGCGGCTAAGATTAAAGTCTTGGTCGACACCGGGAAGATTCCAGAGAAGGCTCTGGTGAAGTGGATTCCGGCTGTCGGGCATCACTGGCCGTCGGGGGAAAATGGGCAAATCCCCGTCTTCCAAGCATACTGTGAGTGCGGCCTCCGACTGCCTACTCACCCATTTCTTACGATGGTACTTGAGCATTTTGGAGTGGAATTAGTAAACCTAGGTCCTAATTCCATTACCATGCTGAGTGTCTTCGTGTATCTGTGCGAAGCTTACTTGGGGATTCCGGCGGACCTCGAGCTTTTTCAATATTATTATGGAATGGCTCGACAAGCCGGAATCGCCGGAAGCTGTGGTCTGAAGCTCCACGACTTGAAGTCGAGGGAGTATATTCAGAGCTTTACTCGGTCTTCATGGCCGGGATGGAGAAAGAGGTGGTTTTACTGGAAAGTCACCTCAGAAGACAGCCTTTCTTTCGCGGGGAAGGCTGCCGAAAAGAAATCTTCATGGGATTCGACTCCTGAAGATATCAGCCGGATTGCCCCTTATATTCAAGCCATCAAAGACTTGAAAGAAGAAGGGCTAACCGGATGGCATGTGGTCCTTTCATCACACGAATTAGTCCTCTGAAGCATCTCCTATGTGGAGATACTCGGGGAGAGGAGACCCGACCAGGGACTACGACGAGGGTAAGTGAACCTCCGACTTAGCTTTTGGTTTGGTCTTTCTCAACATTGTCTAATATTTCTATCTGTTTACACAGATCTTTCATAGGCAGAGATTGACTCTAGGGTCAAACTCATCTGTGAGAAGTCTCCGCCACTCCGAGTGGCGGTTCCTCGAATCATTGTGGTTTTGTCCGCAGATGAAAAGATAGAGCGCCTAAAGGTAATTAAAAAGTTAATTTTTTTCTTTAGGACTTTATAGTTGTAGAAGAACTTACAACTAGTAGTGATCGTAGAATATCTTACGATCAAGAAAGTGTCGTAGAAAAACTTACGACTTGGAACTGGTCGTAGAAAAACTTACGACTGATCAATGATTCTTCTTTTTCTGTTTTGCTTTACAGAAAGTAGGCATGGAAAATCGTCAAGACGACGAGGAAGTCGCCCTGATGACCATTGGCGCAGGATTGTCGAAAGACAAAGGCTCGGCTCCTCCCTCTAAGAGACGTCGACTTGTAAAATCTGCCGACAAGGGAGGAGCAAGCTCGAGCTCTGGTCTTTCGACCAGACCCTCTACAAAGCCTGCGGCAGCCATAGCTATAACTGAAGCCGAGGCTGCAGCTATCGAAGCCGAGGAGTTTGAAGCAGCTGAATCTCTTAAGCGCAAACCTCGCAAGGCTAAGGTACCCTTCTATTATGATAAGGAATCTTTCGCGGTTGCTGCCACTCCTAGTTTTGTTAAGCAACTGGAAAAAGAGATCTGGAAAGATTTTATGTCTTTTATGAAGGACGATGCTGCTCCAGCACAACCTGCAGTCGAGGGTAGTTGTGGATTTCATGGGGATATGCTTCAGATCTTAGGATGATGTGACAATTGGCAATGGCGTTTACGGTTTGTCGTTTCACGCGTTTTCGACAAAGTTCTGAGCTTCTTGCTCGAGGCGGTCCGACCGGTCCTTGCCGCGGCGGTCCGACCGGTCCCAAATCGGTCGGGCCGGCCATGAAGCGATCGGACCGGCGATAACAAAAGTGTTCAAATCGAGTGGGCCAAAAATAGGTGTTGTAGACAAGTAAGGGGATCCCAATGCACTTGGTCTCATGATTTTTGCAGTCTCGGTGAAAAGTTCTATTGGTTTAAAGTTTCGAAGGTTTGGATTTTGGGAGCTTGAATTTGGCTAAGTCTAAGGGCGGTCGGCGACGCTCACGAGGAGCGGTCCGACCGCCATGGCGTCTCGACCGGCTCACTGGGCGGTCGGGCCGAACTACTTGAGCGTCGGCCAACCGTGGCGATGTTGTTTTGTTAGATCAAAGTCATTGGTTTCATGGCATATGATTTTCATGATGCATGTTTTGACTAACATGGGTCAAGTTGTGAAGAACTTGTTCCGAATCGTGTTTTCTTATGCGTGGTTGTGCGGTAGCTTGGTGGTCAACGGTCAGCAACGGCGAGGAGAATCGGGACTAGACGTGAAGAGTTGAGGTCGAGCGATCGGCGATGCGGGTGAGTCAACGACTCAAGCGTGACACAAGATGGACAAGGGTGACCTATTGGCGAATCCATGATGCATGGTGAAGCGGTTTAGGTCAAAAGGTTAAAGACGGCGCTGCGGAGCGTGCGTGTGTGACCCGTTGTTAGTGGGCCTTAATGGGAGCCCAATTAAGTCAAACCCTAAGAGTTTTAGGCCTCCACTATAAATAGGAGGAGATGGTGGTTGCACCTCTCTCTCGCCTTTTTATGTTTCAAAACCTAATTGTCTTTAGGGAGTTGAGGTGGAGGCAAGGGCTCTTGATGGTTTGTGGTGAATTTCGTGATCTTTGATTGTCCAGCGATCCATGATGGTGTGGATGTAATCCGGCAACAATCACGAAATCAATCTATGCAAGGTTTGCTTGAGATAAGTCTCTTTTCGTTCTTGCTTTCAATTTCGTGTTTTAGGGCTTTCTTTGATCCGCGAGTTTGTGATTGATTCTTTCACGTGAATTAGCTTGCTGTGATATGTGTGAATCTATCTAGTATCATCTTGATCATCAATCCCTCACGAACAAGCTTTAGGATCAAGTTTTCGTTCTTGCGGTTTTAGACCTTACATTAATCAATTGGTAATTGCTCAAGATCGTTCCAAGAATTATCATAATATTCGATTGGAATAGGTCCTCAATAGCATAGAGAAGGTGTGTGCAAAGTTTCGTGAAGTTTGGAGTTGAGAATCAAAAGTTAGACCTAATTGCAACCGTCATCGGTGATTTCTTATTTGAATCGGTTACAGTATCGCCGGTCCGATCGCTTTGTCACCACCGGTCCGACCGATTTGGGCGGTCCGACCGCCAATATAACAATGTCCGACCGCCGACAATCGGTCCGACCGGTTCACTCTGAGGTCGGACCGCCAGGACTTGTGTTGCTTTGATTCTTGCGATTATTGTCGCATTGCTTAGGGGTTTTATTGGATTCAATACTAGTCTTCCATTTGTCTTTGGTATATTGATCTTCATAGCTTTCTAATAGCTCTTTGAGTGAAATTGTATTGAGTTCATAATTTGTGAAAAAGTGGCGTGCTCCTATTCACCCCCTCTAGTCGCCTTTACGGTCCAACAAGTGGTAAAAGATTTTATGTCTTTTATGAAGGGCGATCTTGCTCGGCACAACTGCGATCGAGGTAGTCTTTGCTCTTGGAATGGTCAAGACCGATCTCGGCCATCCAGAGAACCGGAGACCAGAGCCACGGTTCTGTTCAAACTCTACCACTGGCGTGGTCGTGCCGGGCCAGTTGTTGAACCTCGACCGGGCGTGGTCGTGGAGAAGAAGAAATCCTCCGTTGGGAGGATTGCTCTTAAATTCTGGTTAAGACCGAGTGCAGTATGTGAAATGTACTAAAGTGTCAGAATAACATTTACCTTTTTCCTTTTCACAACCTGATTTGCTTTTCTTTATTTCAGTCCAACTCCTTCAGCCCCCAGGAATGCTTCCGTTGAGAAGACCATTGTCACCTCTTCAGTAGCTGGAGAGGTAATAATGGAAGTGGTTGAAGGATCTCCTTTGACCCAGGTGGCTCCCGAAGTGGTTTCTTCAACTGCTGAGGTTGTAGCTCTGATCACTGAGGTCGTAACTCACGACCAGCGAGAGGCGACTCGACTCATCGAGGTCGTAGCTACGACCACTGGAAGGGTAGCTACGACCTCTGAAATGGTTGTAGAAACCACAGAGGCAGCTGCAAAAGCCTCTGGTCAAGGTGAGGATGACTCTGTACACCGTGCCGGAAAGGAGGTCGTGGTAGACATTCCTTCCGGTGTCCAAAGAGCAAGTACAGCTACAGAATCAGAGGATGAAGAATATTTCAACTTCTATGCTGACTTCTTTGGACCTGCTTCCGTCATAGGGTCTGCTGCTTACCGATCTCGCGACCGAGTCCCCCATCCCAATGATATTCCAAATAGAGGAGATACCTTCGATAATGAGCGCCTTGAGGAGGTGTGGTGGGATAAAGTCGCGAGGATAGACAAGCTGCAGAACCCGGAGTTGGTGTACTCGACCTTCGCTAGGTCGACCATGAATGTGAGCATTTTTGCAAAATACTTATATAAGTGGCTTTCCCTTTCTTCTCACTGTCTTCTTCTTGCAGAAAGCTCTGGAGCAAATTGCCGTTGTCGGTGAGTATCATTGACAACTTTTAGAGCTACGACAAGAGAAGGAAGAACTCTGCATACAGGCAGAGAGATGGTAAGTCACTGTTATTCATAGTTGTTTTCGACTTGACTACTCGTATAGTGTTTACGAGAGTGGTCATGGAAAAACTCATGACAAAGTATTGGTCGCAAAGAGCTTACGGCTACTTACGACCAGGAAATGGTCGTAGAAAGACTTACGACCATGACATAGTCGTAGAAAAACTTACGACTAGGTCGGCGGTTGTAGAAGGACTTGCAACCAATCGGCTGATGTTTATCTTCATTTTTGTCCTCTGTAGGCTAAAAAGCGACACGAAGACCTTAGCTGACTCACTCGATTATGAAAAAGAGGAGTCGAGAAAGCTAAGGGACGAAGTAATAGTCCTCTCGGATAGACTCCGAGAAGCCATCTCTGCATCTAGAAAATTGCAGGAAAAAATAAACAGTAAGTGCTGAACTTAAGACTGCTTTTATCTTTAACCTTTACCCAACTCTCATTTCTTTTCCAGAAAAAGAAGATGAGATGTGGAAGCTCCGGACCGAAGTTGAAGAAAAATCTTTGGTTATTCAGGAGTTTTCTCGCATTACCAAGAACAAGGATCAAGAACTCGAGGGTCTGAGAACTCAAGTAACAGGTAAGCAATTCTTTACCTGTTGTCTTTTTTCGAGTATTTTCCCTTTTCTAATGCTAATTTCTTGTTCAGAATTCTTTGAGAGTTGAGAAGCCTCGAGGTTGAAATCCAGAGAAGACTACGATCTACAATGAGTCCGTCGCATTGCTAAGATGAATGCAGAGGACATCAGATCATGGGAGAAAAAGCACGCTGAAACCATTGCTTCCCATGAAGAAGAGGTCAAGAAATTGGACTCTCAACTAGTAGGTAAGAAATTCTTTTACCTACAATTATCTTTGTGTTATCTTCCTCTAGAAGTTTATTTTTGTTTGACCGGTTTTATTCTTTTCAGTAACAAGTGGTGAAAACAAGAAACTTCGCGAGGCTTCGACTTCGTACCCAACAGAGATAGAGTCGATGAAGACTAGTCTTCAAGGCAACATCACACTCTGGACAATGTACTTGGTGAGCTACATTACGAGGAAAAACTCTTGAGAAGATCATGAGTCGCTCACATAAGTACCATTGGGGAACAAATCGAAACTTGCAAGAAATGGTGACCACTCAAGGCTAATCAAGCGAATCAATAAGGAGGCGATCGAAGCTGCGATGAGTTACGCTTTGGCGAAACTTAAAGCTCAAGACCCCGACCTTAATGTGCAACCAATCGAAGCCGACTTCGACTGTCCTGAATCAGAGGTAAGCCGTCTGATTGAGGAAATGCAGTCAGTTGGCAAAAAGGTAGCGGAGGAAATGCAGCTAGGCACTCCCCCTTCAGAGTAATCTTGTAACTACTTTGTAAGGCAGACAATTTCTGTTGATGAGTAATATATGATCCATCTTGTTTCCTGAAAATCATCTTGTCGAGTAGTTAGTAACTCAAAAGATAATAAACGAATGAAAAACTAAGAATTGAAGTTAAATTAATAACTTTATCCTAGCCCCCGACTATTTGCTTAGCTTGTTTAGACAATCTAAGTAAATAGTGTGTGAAATGGGGTTTCTGAAAACAGAGAGAGGTTTGTTTAACCTATAGTTTTTGTTATGGTTGTCAAGCACTGGTCGAAAGAGTAGAAACGACTCGACACTAGGAAGTTGCTTCTAGTGGGCAGGACCACATGCAGAAAGGAAAGGCTTCGACTAGGTGATGTTACCACCTCCAACTAGTTGAATCGAACCAGGAACATCAACTTGAGTTAAGCAAACGTCTTAGAGGACTTTAATAATTCGTTCGCCCTTTTTTAGTGGACTCGATAAGTTTTTTCCAGTAGCAAAAGTGGGAGACTGAGCAACGCTAGGAAGTTCCTTCTAGTGGGCAGGACCACGTGCAGAAAGGAAAGGCTTCGACTAGGTGTATCTCTTCCTTCGACCAGTTAAAATGAAACGAGTACACCAAAGGTGGTCGAATAAATATAAGAAATTGCACTCTACTTAGAATATTTTTTGAAATTACTGAAAAAATAAACTAAGATGGGCAGAGTTGGCTTTGAGAACATTTCGACTAGACAGAACCTGAGCTCTCTGTATTGGTAACAAAAGTGAGTAACGAGTCGATGCTAGGAAGTTCCTTCTAGTGGGCGGGACCACATGCAGAGAGGAGAGACTTCGACTAGATGATGTTACTTGCCTTTCGACCGATGTAAAGAAAGCGGGCATTTTGGATCTTAGTCGAAAGATTATAAAAGCACTACTCAAAAATAAGACAAAAGAGGTAGAAGGAATCTGGACTTTTATTGCCTGAGAGGTTGGTCACACATAGAATTTGCGTAACTGGTCGATGTTCCAAGAATTTGAGAGAACATGTCCGTCTTCCATTGCTAGTCGTATCGACCCTGGCCGAGTGACTTCGACCACTGTGTAAGGACCTTCCCACTTGGGAGAAAGTTTATTCCGATTAGACTTGGTTTGGCAGAGCCTCAACACCAAGTCGCCTACAGCAAGGCTGCGAGGCCGGACCTTACGATCGTAGTATCTACGTAGGGCTTGTTGGTAGACTGCTGAACGGATTAAGGCCATATTTCTCCTTTCTTCGAGTAGGTTAATGTCATCTGCTCGAAGTTGTTCCTGGTCGGAGTTGTTGAAGGTTTCAACTCGTGTCGACCGCAATTTTAGCTCCGGAGGAAGCATAGCTTCGGCTCCGAACACTAGGAAGAATGGTGTTTCTCCTGTCGATCGACTAGTGGTCGTACGAACTGCCCATAATATGGAAGGTAATTCTTGTACCCAAGCCCCCGAGCGCTTAATAAGCTGGTCGAAGACTCGGGTTTTAATTCCTCGCATTATTTGGCCGTTTGCACGTTCGACCGCCCCGTTGCTTTGGGGATGTGCAACAGAAGCATAGCATAACTTGGTACCCAACTCGTCGCAAAATTTCTGAAATTTTGCACTTGCGAATTGTTTACCATTGTCTGTAATTATCCGACTCGGAACTCCAAATCGGCTAATTACGCATCTCATCATGAACCTTTTTGTTGTTTCCGTTGTTATCCCAGTTACAGGTTCGGCTTTGATCCACTTTGTGAACGTGTCTATGGCCACAAAAAGGAATTCGAAACCTCCTGGTGCTTTGGGAAACGGTCCTAGGATATCGAGACCCCAGGTCGCAAAAGGCTAAGAAAGAGGTATTGTTTGTAATGCTTGAGCTGGTTGGTGTATCTGTCTACCATGAAACTGGCATTGGACACACTTTTTAACCACCTCTTTGGCATCGTCTGAGTCAGAGGCGAAGAAAAACCTTATCGAAAGGCTTTACCAACCAATGTTCTGTAGGAAGCATGCGTCCCACAGATTCCACTGTGTATATCATGAAGGAGTGTTATTCCTTCGTTTTGCGGAATGCATTGCATGAGTATCCCTTGGGTTCCTCGTTTGTAGAGGACTCATTCGACCAAAGTATACATTTTGGCTTTCCGGGATAAACGATCTGCCTCAAGATCATCTTCGGATACGGAACCCTTGTGAAGATACTCGTAGATGGGAGTCATCCAGGTATCCTCGTAGTCTAGTGAGGCCATCTCAATAGGAGGTGTCTCTGGTTCTTCGACCAGAGACGGCTTTTGGAGTTGCTCCAAGAAAACTCCTTTTGGTATCGTAGATCGGGAAGAAGCCATCCGAGCAAGTTGGTCTGCGAGGAAATTATCCTTTCGAGGGATGAATTGTACCTCGAGACCTAAAAAATGCTTTTCTAGCTTACGTACTTCCGATAAGTACCGAGACATTGTCGAGCTAGAGCACTGGTACTCTTTCCCAACTTGATTCACGACTAGCTGAGAATCTCCTCTCACGAGTAGTCGACGAATCGAGAGTGCTTTCGCAGCTCGTATGCCAGCTAGCAAACCTTCGTACTCTGCCACATTGTTAGTGGCCTGAAAGTTTAATTGTATATCATACTTTAAGGTTTCTCCAGTAGGAGATACCAGGACCACCCCAGCCCCCGAGCCACTTAAAGTAAGTGACCCGTCAAAGTACATCATCCACTGATCGTGGGAATCGTACTGGGGATCCTGAATAGGTTCAGGATTTGTCCATTCGGCGACAAAGTCTGCCAAGATCTGGGATTTTATGGACGTTCGGGACACGAAATGGAGGTCGAACTCCCCAAGTTCGACTGACTATTTTGCCATGTGTCCCGCTGTTTCCTTATTATGGAGGATTGCTCCCAAAGGAAACTCGGGCGCACAGACTATTTTGTGCTTTGAAAATAATGCATGATTTCCTCGAAGACATGAGGAGGGCATATAGAAGTTTTGGACACGAGGTAACGCTCCTTAGGCGTGTAAAACTTCACGACGTAGTAAACCGGTCGTTATGCGTTTTCACGTTCTACGACCAAGATGTGCGCTTCTTTGCTGTGGCGTGGCAGCTAGGTAAATTAAGAGTGTCTCTTCTGGCTTTGGAGAAACCAGAACAAGAGCACTCGAAAGGTACCTCTTGACATCCTCGAAGGCAGCGTTTGCCTCGTTCGACCACTCAAAACCTTCATGTCTCTTGAGAAGTTTAAAGAAAGGTAGTCCTTTTTCTCCTAGTCGTGCGATGAAACGACTTAAAGCCGCCATGCACCCAAAGTGAGTTTACGGACTTCCTTTTTGTGGTCTGAGGGCGATGCGGAGGATGGCCTTTATTTTTCAGATTTGCTTGATTCCTCGTTCAGATACTAGGAATCCGAGCAATTTTCCTGAAGAAATTCCAAACACACACTTCTCGGGATTAAGTTTTAAGCGGTGCTTTCTGAGATTGTCGAATGTTTCTTGTAGGTCGGTGATATGATTAGATTTCTTAACGCTTTTTACGACTAGATCATCAACATAGGCTTCCAGATTCCGGCCTAATTGAGATGAAAAAGTCGATTGCATTAAGCGTTGAAAAGAAGCACCGGTATTCTTTAGACCAAATGGCATTTTGACATAGCAAAAGGTACCAAATGGTGTAATGAATGCGGTCTTTTCTTCATCGTTCAGACACATATTGATCTGGTGATATCCAGAATATGCGTCTAAAAAACTTAATATTTCACAACTGCGCAGAGAATCAACCAACCGATCGATCGAGGTAAAGGAAAATCATCTTTTGGACAAGCTTTATTAAGATCAGTAAAGTCTACGCACATACGCCATTTGCCGTTTGACTTTTTGACCATTACAGGGTTAGCCAACCACTCTGGGTGGTTGACTTCTCTTATAAAGCCTGCTTTAAGTAGCTTATCCAATTCTGATTTAATAGCATCTCGTCGATCAGGGGCAAATCTCCGTAATTTTTGTTTCTGGGTACTTTATTAGGTAGTAAAGCTAACTGTGCTCGATCACCTCCACAGGGACTCGGGCATGTCGGATGCTTGCCACGCGAAGACATCTGCGTTAGCTCGGAGGAAGGTAATGAGGGTGTCTTCCTATTTGGGGTCGGAAGTCTCCCCGATGCGAATAGTCTTTGAGGGTTTCTCTGCGTCCAGAGGAACCTCTTTGACTTGGTCGTTCGGCTTTGGTGCAGCTTTAGGCTTTGACTTGCTAGTCGAAGGCTGACTTTCGTCTCGAGTTGGTATTTGTCCAACCATCTCGAGGATCGACGATCGCAGTTATACGCCATCTTCTTGTCACAATGAATTGTGATTACTCCTTTGGGACCTGTCATCTTAAGACATTGATACCCATAATGAGTAGCCATTAAGAATTTTGCCAAAGTTGGTCGTCCGAGTATGGCGTTATATGCCGTATCGAAATCGACCACATCAAAGGAGACTTTCTCTGTCCTGAAATTACTTGGTGAGCCAAATGTTAAAGGAAGAGAAACTTGGCCAATGGGTTTGGCCGAAGACCCCGGTACGATTCCATGAAAAGAGTATCGTACCGGTCTTACCTTTGTCCTGGGTACTTGCATCTCGTCCAGGGCATTAGTAAATAGTATGTTTAAGGAACTGCCACCATCAACCAACACTCGATTGACCCGACAGTTGTTGATGGTGGGTTCGACCACAATCGGATATCGACCTGATCGATTCGAAGTGATCGGGCAATCACCCTTCTCGAAAGTAATGGTAACTTCCGACCACTTCGGTAGGTTATTGACAAGAGGAGTTTCTATAGAGTTTACCTCTCATCCGGCAGCTTTGAGTTGTCGTTTCGACTCGTATGTCGATGATCCTCCGTAGATGTGCTTTACGGTATGTTGCGGATCTTGGAACGGCATCTCTTCATCATCCGACGACTTTTGGCAACTCGTATTCCCTACTTGCTCGAGAGTGGGGAGTGGCTCTTTGCCGTTGTAGTAGTCCTCGAGCTTTCTTTGGAAAACTCGGCAGTTGCGGAGGTCATGTCCTTCCTTTTTATGAAAAGGACACCACCTTGGTTTGTCATTCCTACGATCAGGGCGCTTACCTTTGCCTTGATCAGGGTACGACTTGGTGGTTCGGGGCTCTTTATCTTTCACGGCCAAGACCTCCTTGAAACCACTGGTTTGTGATTTTTGACTCTTTATTTTCTTCTTGGACTTCTTTGCTTTCTTGTCCTTACCAACTTCACCTGGCTCTCGAGGAGTGTACGTTTCTCGATCAATAGTGTTGTTCCACTCGACCGCCTCAGAAGCAGTCGCATATCGATCGGCCATCCCGAAGAGCTCGGCAACAGTGTTGGGAGGATTCAAAGCAATATCCTCTGTTATCCTTCTACTACAGACTCCTTGCTTAAAAGCCCTGATCACAGATGAGTCAGAAATTTCCGGAATTGAGTTACGAACCTGACTAAAGCGTTTGATGAATTGACGGAAAGCCTCGTTGTTGTTCTGTTTTATCCGTGCAAGTCGTCTTCCTTTCGTATGTTATATGTGCCTTGGAAATTCGCTGTAGAAGATCGCGAGGTGTTGCCAAGAGTAGATCGACTCGAGTGGTTGGTTTAATAACCATGATCGAGCGGATCCTTCAAGCACAGTTGGAAGGTAATTTGCCATTACATGCTCTCCTCCTCCTGCTGCTCGGACAGCTGTTGTATAGATCTGAAGAAATTCGATGGGATTTTGAGATCCATCAAACTTCTCCATGTTCACTGGTCGAAAATGAGGTGGCCAGCGAACTGCTCGAAGGTTAGGCGAAAATGCCTGGCATCCGGTGATAACTTCCTGACGCCTTCTTTGCAGGAAAGAAGGGTTAATGTCACCAGGTGATCGTATACGTCGATACCCGACAGCAGTGACTGTCTGTAGTAGGTCTCGGCTCTCGAGGGAATACTCCTCGTACTCCATCTGTTGCGGATTTCCTTGTCGAAGTGGTGAATGATCACCTCTCCGAGGGGCTTCTTGATTATCAGCCAATCGAAATGTATTTCTCTGAGTAGGTGATCGATGCGACTTATGGCCGTGTCGATTTCTACGTGGTGAAATATTTGATTGATCGGTATTTGAGAAGTCGTATTGCTCGACTACCTAAATGATGTCGACGAGTACTTCGGTCTTGTCATCACGGTTGAAGCCTTTGCGCAATCTCTTGACAAAGAGATCGATCCACAGCGTTGAGCAAGCTCTTGATTGGGATTTTCGAGCAAGTCGTTGATGTCCTGGAGTTCTTGTACCTCCTTCGACTGATGTTGAATGTGCCCAGGCAGGCTCTTCTGGGCTGCAATTTTCTTCCGTCGGATGGCCTCAAAATCCTCCTCATCGGATCTTTGAGGCCTTCTCAGTGGAGTGCGAGAATGTCGAGGATTTCCCTCGCGTTCATCAGTGTTGGTTACGTCAGTCACCGTGGTGCCCTTGCCATTACCACGAGGGGCGGTGTGTGATCTTCGGGAGTGTTCTTATCTCGGCCTCCATGAGGTGATCCGATTTGAGGAAGGACGAAGACCTCCCGTTGATGATTCTCACTTGCGCTCGAGGCCTCCCCGCTTGAGGAGCACTCGAGAGACACCATCTGGCGACTTGGAGCAATCCCCTCCAGGTAGGGGAACTCTGGGTTATAACTGTTTTCGTCCGCAAATGAGATCTGCGGAGAGACGGTCGAATTTGTAGGAAAAGCATGTTTGATCCCACCATCTCTGAAGTTACCCTGAGAGAGAGGATCACCAGATGTTGGTGGAGTCCTGGAATGGTGGCTCTCAGAACTTGTCTCACCAGGTCGGACCGCCTTAGGGGGACTTGGACACTTAGAGGAAAAACTCTCGTCGTGTCGTGAGTCCTCCTGGGTGCGGTTCTGGTCAGATTGACCCTTGTCCTTTGAGGGAATTAGCTCCTCTGTGGGACGTATCGTTGTGGGGGATAAGGATCCCTCCTCAACTCTATTGATGGGATGGTTTCCTGGAGAATGATCTCCGGAGGCAACATCACCATCAGCGGATGCATCACTCGGCTCGTAGTCGAAACCGGCATCCATGTCGACGTCTGCGTAATCTGCCAAGTCAAACCAGTTCTCATCGTTCCATTCTCCTGCCATGATTGCATGAGATTGGAAAAAGAGAGTATATTGACAAGAGATTACCGGTAGATCCCCACGGTCGGCGCCAACTGTCGGTAAATTAGAACCGATCTTACGTAAAGATTATTTGATTCGGGGGGTCTCCTAGAGATGAAATCACGCAGAGTGGTTGACACCGGATGTTTAGACAGGTTCAGGCCTTCTCCGGGGAGAATAACAACCCTACTCCTGTGTGTGTATGGTATTGACTGTGTTCTCGATTGACCAAGCAAGAAACTAGGACTATTACAGAGAACAGTACTTGTGTTTCTCCTTGACTCGCTCTTGTCTCGCCTCTCCCCTTCACCCTCTGATTGATGTCTTTATATAGTCGTGAAGGAATAGCCGTTTTGTCCTGCGGAAGAGGCGCCTAATTAAGCCAGTAATGGGCGCATGATGACAGTAATTACCGGCGCATTGGCTTCCTCACGCCGTCTGGCAGTTATCTTTCAGAGGTAATGGGGTATTTAAACACTATTAATACACGGAATAATAGTGCGTGGGGACCGTTCGGATTCCTTAATCAATTGGACCCACTCGGCTATAGGTTTGATTATAAGGTGGTCGTGGTTTACTTGGTCGTAGTAGGACTTACGACTGGATATAAGTCGTAGTAGAGCTTACGACTGGGCAATAGTCGTAGAAGGACTTACGACTGGGTAATGGTCGTAGAAAGACTTACGACCAGGTTGTGGTCGTAGAAGAACTGACGACCATGACATAGTCGTAGTAAGACTTACGACTATGGGGGTGATTGTAGAAGATGTTACAATCACTTGGTAGGCCTCCCTCTTAAAATATAAGGGGTACTTCTGGGGACTATATGACATCATATTTACCCATAATAAGAATTATAGATAAAAGATAAAATGAGGATTATTAGATCCTCGTCAAGAGTCATTAGGAGTGATAATGGGACAGAATTCAAGAATTCTTCCTTTTCTACCTTCTGCACTGAAAAGGGAATTGAGTATCAGTTTTCTTCACCTAGAGTTCCCCAGCAGAATGGTGTTGTAGAGAGGAAGAACAGGACCCTTGTAGAGATGGCTCGGACCATGTTAGATGAGCACTCCACTCCTAGGAGATTTTGGGCTGAGGCGATCTCTACTGCTTGTTATATCTCTAATAGGGTTTTCTTGAGATCTGTGATTGGGAAGACTTCTTTTGAGCTTAGATTTGGTCTTTCACCCAAAGTCTCTCATTTCAAGATTTTTGGTTGCAAGTGCTTCATTCTTAAACATGGCAACCTTGATAAATTTGAGTCTAGATGTTCTGATGGCATATTTCTTGGTTATTCTGCTCATTCTCGTGGCTATCGTGTATTTAATGTTGACACTAACAAAATTGTTGAAACTTACGAAGTCACTTTTGATGAGGCTAGTCCTGGTACTAGACCCGATGCTACAGGTACATAGGTTCCTGAAATTCAAGAAAGCATCTTCGTCGATGATGACTCTGAGGATGAGGACCCGATACATCCTCCACCACTTTTAAGAGGTTGGAGAGCATGCTACTACTACTCGAGCCAAATTGAGCGACCTCCTCCTATCTTCGCCGATGACCTGAGTGGCTCTGTTCCTACCTCCACAGCTCGTGAGGTAGAGGCCACTTCTGCACCAGGAGCTCCTCTTCATATTCGGCGACTGCATCCACCTGAGCAGATAATTGAGGATCTTCAAGAGCGAGTCACTCGCTCCAGGATTATTTTTCCTGATTCTCATGCACATTCTGCTTTTGTCGCTTCTTTTGAACCCCGAGATATCACCCATGCTTTATCTGATGCCTCTTGGGTCAATGCCATGCATGAAGAGTGTAATACCCTGAATGTCGTTTCGGCGTAAGTTTTTTTTTAATCAATCGCGGAGTCGCCGGTTTTTCGGTGAATTACGGGAAGGGAAAAATATTAATCGTAGAACAATAGAAAAGGAATAAAATATATTAATTTTTTTTTAAATCCAGGTTTGGGCTGCCTGGGAGGTGGGCCTACACCCTTGGGCTAGGGGCCCAAGGGGGGGCGCCACCCCTCCCCATGCCGCACCCCACCCTAACTCTTCCCCCTTTTCTTTTAACCCTAGGGGCCCTCTCCTCTTCCCCAATCCTGCCGCACCCCCCCTGCCCTCTTCCTCCCCTGGTGGCTACGCCCCCATCCCAAGGAGATCTCCCCCATTGCTGCCCTTGGAGAAGGAGAAGAAGGAGAAGGCAAGGAAGGAGAAGGAAGGAGAAGAAGAAGAGGAGGAAAATTTTGGGGAATTTATTCAGTTAGGTAATTTTTCCTCATCCCAAACCCTCTGTTCTTAGGAATAATTAGAGTTCTTGGCACGAATTTTGATGGGAGAGTTTAGATTAATTGCCCGATTAAGGTTTACCTGCGTAGCGCGGCTGTTTTCACGGTTTTGATCTAGAAAACGAATTTTCCTGCGGGTCTTCCCAAAAGGAAAGTTGTAGAGCATTTCCAGATGCATCTAATGTTTTTTTTTGGATTTTTCTACGTGGGATCTGGGAGATACGGAGTCGGCAATACCGCTGTCCGTCAGTGGGCAAATTAGTACAAATCCATTGTAATTCGGGTTTTAAAAATAGTAGATGAATTTTATGGTTAGGGCCATACTTGAGAAAGTTGTAGATAATTCAGAGTTCTAGTTGTTGTACAATTTTGAGAATTTTATACCTCTCTCTTTGTCGTGGGGACGCGATTTAGTTTCGCTGTCCAGTCTGCCAGATCAGAAAGTTTTCTCTGTTTAGGGCATTAAATTACATGTAGTTATGGTCCAAATAAAAAATAGGAGTTCTACATGAAAATCGTAGGTTTTTAAGTCACGATTCCATAAAGGTATCATTTGCTGTATTTGGTTCATTATTTTAAAAGTTACGAAACTATGAAGCAACGCTGCTGCAGAAGGGTTTCTGCTGCTCTGCTGAGCGGAGGAGGGTTTGTGCGGAGTTCGGGTTTAGCGACGCTTGCAATTATTTTTGTTGTGTTTGTATGCTGTGGCTTGGTGTTGAGAGATGCCTTTTGGACAGGTGGTCTCGACCTTGAGCGTTCTTGATTGTTTTGCTACGATTCGTCGGTTCGAGGCAAGTGATCGTAGCGGTGGTTGCTACCGTTTAACTTGTTCATCCTTCTACTTGCAATTTACATTATTAACTTGAGGCTTAATTCGTGGAGCCAGTCCAATCCGTTTGGACTTACCTCAACGTGGACTAGTGAAGACCAGCAAGTCTTCAATACCACGAGAAAAATATTGTTTGTCTTCATTGTGGTTTTCTCTCTTGTCTTTACTATATCCTCATTTACATTTCTAGTAATTTACTTGTACACTATTGCTTCGCTAGAATTGTATTTAGTATTGACATAACTTTGAGGTGTCTTAGTGAAAGCTTATAATATATCTCATGAATTGTGCTAGAATTCTTTAATTAGGCCCTACTTGCTAAAATTGTTAATTAGAGAATAAGTTTTTTATAAACCTCCTATTTACACCCTCTAGCCGGTCAACCTTGATTACACAAGTGGTATCGGAGCTTAGTCTCTCTTTTATTTAGGCTTAACCGTCTAAAAGAGAAATGATGGCTAGTGAGGGTATGTCAATAGGCAAAACACCTCTATTTGATGGATCAAATTATGCTTATTGGAAAATTAGAATTTCTATTTATGTAAAGGTCATGAGTACAAGCATATAGAGAATTATAAGTGAGAGTTTTGTTATGGCAGTTGATCCTGCACACCCCACGGATCTTGAGGAACGAAACTCACACCACAATGCTCAAGCAATAAACGCTCTTTTTGGAGCTTTGAACACGGATGAGTTCAACCGAGTGAGCAACCTCGAAACCAATCATGAGATATGAACTACGCTCTCGAAAATTCATGAGGGCACATCCACGGTCAAAGAAGCCAAATTGTATAGGCTTCGGATAAAATAAGATATATTTATAATGTTGCCTCATGAAAACATCACCGAGATGTATTCTAGACTCAACAACATTGTAAATGAGCTCAAGGGCCTAGGTACTAATTTAACTAATGTTGATATTGTATGCAAAATGCTTAGGGCTCTACCGGAGAAGTATGCGATGTTGGTGACTCTATTTCTCAACTCACCCGAGTTATCAAGAATGATACCAACCGGTCTTTCGGGGAACCTCATCACCAATGAGTTGTACAAAAAGGACAAGGAGGAGCTTGTGGAGCAATCCTCCTCCAAGAAGAAGATTACCACTTTCAAAGCAAAAATGGAATCAAGTGATGAGACAGATGATGAAGAAGATGACTCCAAAGAGGAGTTTGCTCTCCTTGTAAGGAGAATGAAGAAATTCATAAGAATGTGCTCATACCGAAGTGCTAATTTTGACAAGAACAAAAAGGGTGCCTTCACCAAGGACAATAAGCGCTATAGCAATATCTATTGCTATGAGTGCGATGAGAAGGGATACATTGCCTCTCATTGCCAAACCAAGTAGGATGACAAGGCCAAGTCATCAAAGAAGAAGGAATTCAACGGTAAGAAGAATATTTTCAAGAAGCTTCATAAAAATGGCAAGAATGAAGCATGTGTTGGAGAATGGAACTTTGATAAGGAGTATTCCGACTCTGATTCTGATTATGATGAATCCTCCAAGAAGACAGGACTTGTTGGCATTGCCTTCAAGGAAGCATAATCACTCTTCTCCACTCCTACATGCTTCATGGTAAAAGGGGATAAGGTAAAATCCATTAATGATAGTGAACCTACATATGATGAATTAATGGGTATGCTTGAAGAATTAAATGAATACATTGAAAAAGAGAAGTCAAAATTTAAAGTCTTGAAGAAAGAATATCTCTCTCTAAAAGTCTCTTACGAGGAGCTAAAGGAAGCTCATAACTTGTGATATTTTGAATGAGATACCTAGTGTAGAAGTTATTCCCAATATCATTTCTATGACTAGTACTTCTACTTCTTGTGATGATATATTAGCCATGCCATGTTGCTCTAAAGTTGGTTCAAATAATCGAATAGCTAAGTCATATGATCCTTTACTTATTGTTGAAAACAATAAATTAAAAAAGCAAGCCACCAAGCTAAACAAAATCTTGGAAAGATGCTTCAAGGAAAAGGCTGCCCTTGACAAGTTATTGAGTTAGAAAATGTGCTCATTCAATAAAGAAGGACTTGGGTTTATTTTTAATAAAGGTAAGAAGCAAATTTACAAGTTTGTAAGGTTTGAAAAAGAAAATAAAAAATATTGCTATAAATGTCATAGTGTAGGACATTTGCAAGATTCATGTTCTATTGCTAAAACCAAATCCTATGGCGTTTATGATTCATGCTACATACTTAAAAAATCTATGAATGGTAAGGTTGTAGCTATATTTATTGGTACTTCAATTTTGAGCACCAAAAAGAATGCCATTTGGGTGCCCAAAGTCTTGGTTACTAACTTCCAAGAGCCCAAACAAATATGGGTACTTAAAAGAACTTGATTACTATTTTATAAGTGAACTACATGTAATATCTTGAAAATAACCCTCGTGAGGAAATTTGCGTAATTAGAAGAAAGGGGATACGAGAAAATGAGATGTTTTGGGTTTTAGAGAGAGTTGTTTTTGTGGAATGAGTTACGCTGGAGAAGTTGGTTTCTGTTGGGATATTAGGATCGTGGAGGAAGAGTAGGACTTACGACTGGATATAAGTCGTAGTAGAGCTTACGACTGGGCAATAGTCGTAGAAGGACTTACGACCGGGTAATGGTCGTAGAAAGACTTACGACCAGGTTGTGGTCGTAGAAGAACTGACGACCATGACATAGTCGTAGTAAGACTTACGACTATGGGGGTGATTGTAGAAGATCTTACAATCACTTGGTAGGCCTCCCTCTTAAAATATAAGGGGTACTTCTGGGGACTATATGACATCATATTTACCCATAATAAGAATTATAGATAAAAGATAAAATGAGGATTATTAGATCCTCGTCAAGAGTCATTAGGAGTGATAATGGGATGAATTCAAGAATTCTTCCTTTTCTACCTTCTTTGAAAAGGGAATTGAGTATCGTTTTCTTCACCTAGAGTTCCCAGTGAGAATGGTGTTGTAGAGAGGAAGAACAGGACCCTTGTAGAGATGGCTCGGACCATGTTAGATGAGCACTCCACTCCTAGGAGATTTTGGGCTGAGGCGATCTCTACTGCTTGTTATATCTCTAATAGGGTTTTCTTGAGATCTGTGATTGGGAAGACTTCTTTTGAGCTTAGATTTGTCTTTCACCCAAAGTCTCTCATTTCAAGATTTTTGGTTGCAAGTGCTTCATTCTTAAACATGGCAACCTTGATAAATTTGAGTCTAGATGTTACGATGGCATATTTCTTGGTTATTACTGCTCATTCTCGTGGCTATCGTGTATTTAATGTTGACACTAACAAAATTGTTGAAACTTACGAAGTCACTTTTGATGAGGCTAGTCCTGGTACTAGACCCGATGCTACAGGTACATAGGTTCCTGAAATTCAAGAAAGCATCTTCGTCAATGATGACTCTGAGGATAAGGACTCGATACATCCTCCAGTCACTTTTAAGAGGGTTGGAGAGCATGCTACTACTACTCCAGTTTCAGCTGAGCAGCCTCCTCCTATCTTCGCCGATGACCTGAGTGGCTCTGTTCCTACCTCCACAGCTCGTGAGGTAGAGGCCACTTCTGCACCAGGAGCTCCTCTTCATATTCGGCGACTGCATCCACCTGAGCAGATAATTGAGGATCTTCAAGAGCGAGTCACTCGCTCGAGATTATTTTCACGATTCTCATGCACATTACCTTTTGTCGCTTCTTTTGAACCCCGAGATATCACCCATGCTTTATCTGATGCCTCTTGGGTCAATACCATGCATGAAGAGTGTAATACCCTGAATGTCGTTTCGGCGTAAGTTTTTTTTTAATCAATCGCGGAGTCGCCGGTTTTTCGGTGAATTACGGGAAGGGAAAAATATTAATCGTAGAACAATAGAAAAGGAATAAAATATATTAATTTTTTTAAATCCAGGTTTGGGCTGCCTGGGAGGTGGGCCGACACCCTTGGGCTAGGGGCCCAAGGGGGGGCGCCACCCCTCCCCATGCCGCACCCCACCCTAACTCTTCCCCCTTTTCTTTTAACCCTAGGGGCCCTCTCCTCTTCCCTAATCTGCCGCACCCCTCGCCTCTTCCTCCTGGTGGCTACGCCCCCATCCCAAGGAGATCTCCCCCATTGCTGCCCTTGGAGAAGGAGAAGAAGGAGAAGGCAAGGAAGGAGAAGGAAGGAGAAGAAGAAGAGGAGGAAAATTTTGGGGAATTTCTTCAGTTAGGTAATTTTTCCTCATCCCAAACCCTCTGTTCTTAGGAATAATTAGAGTTCTTGGCACGAATTTTGATGGGAGAGTTTAGATTAATTGCACGATTAAGGTTTACTGCGTGGCCTTGGTACATTTTCACGGTTTTGATCTAGAAAACGAATTTTCCTGCGGGTCTTCCCAAAAGGAAAGTTGTAGAGCATTTCCAGATGCATCTAATGTTTTTTTTTGGATTTTTCTACGTGGGATCTGGGAGATACGGAGTCGGCAATACCGCTGTCCGTCAGGCGGGCAAATTGGTACAGTCCGACTGTAATTCGGGTTTTAAAAATAGTAGATGAATTTTATGGTTAGGGCCATACTTGAGAAAGTTGTAGATAATTCAGAGTTCTAGTTGTTGTACAATTTTGAGAATTTTTATACCTCTCTCTCGTCGTGGGGGCGCGATTTAGTTTATTTGTCGATCGCGGATCGAGAAAGTTTTCTCTGTTTAGGGCATTAAATTACATGTAGTTATGGTCCAAATAAAAAAATAGGAGTTCTACATGAAAATCGTAGGTTTTTAAGTCACGATTCCAGAAAGGTATCATTTGCTGTATTTGGTTCATTATTTTAAAAGCTACGAAACTATGAAGCAACGCTGCTGCAGAAGGGTTTCTGCTGCTCTGCTGAGCGGAGGAGGGTTTGTGCGGGTTCGGGGTTTAGCGACGCTTGCAATTATTTTTGTTGTGTTTGTATGCTGTGGCTTGGTGTTGAGAGATGCCTTTTGGACAGGTGGTCTCGACCTTGAGCGTTCTTGATTGTTTTGCTACGATTCGTCGGTTCGAGGCAAGTGATCGTAGCGGTGGTTGCTACCGTTTAACTTGTTCATCCTTCTACTTGCAATTTACATTATTAACTTGAGGCTTAATTCGTGGAGCCAGTCCAATCCGTTTGGACTTACCTCAACGTGGACTAGTGAAGACCAGCAAGTCTTCAATACCACGAGAAAAATATTGTTTGTCTTCATTGTGGTTTTCTCTCTTGTCTTTACTATATCCTCATTTACATTTCTAGCAATTTACTTGTACACTATTGCTTCGCTAGAATTGTATTTAGTATTGACATAACTTTGAGGTGTCTTAGTGAAAGCTTATAATATATCTCATGAATTGTGCTAGAATTCTTTAATTAGGCCCTACTTGCTAAAATTGTTAATTAGAGAATAAGTTTTTTATAAACCTCCTATTTACACCCTCTAGCCGGTCAACCTTGATTACACAAGTGGTATCGGAGCTTAGTCTCTCTTTTATTTAGGCTTAACCGTCTAAAAGAGAAATGATGGCTAGTGAGGGTATGTCAATAGGCAAAACACCTCTATTTGATGGATCAAATTATGCTTATTGGAAAATTAGAATTTCTATTTATGTAAAGGTCATGAGTACAAGCATATAGAGAATTATAAGTGAGAGTTTTGTTATGGCGGTTGATCCTGCACCCACGGATCTTGAGGCGAAACTCACACCACAATGCTCAAGCAATAAACGCTCTTTTGGAGCTTTGAACACGGATGAGTTCAGCCGAGTGAGCAACCTCGAAACCAATCATGAGATATGAACTACGCTCTCGAAAATTCATGAGGGCACATCCACGGTCAAAGAAGCCAAATTGTATAGGCTTCGGATAAAATAAGATATATTTATAATGTTGCCTCATGAAAACATCACCGAGATGTATTCTAGACTCAACAACATTGTAAATGAGCTCAAGGGCCTAGGTACTAATTTAACTAATGTTGATATTGTATGCAAAATGCTTAGGGCTCTACCGGAGAAGTATGCGATGTTGGTGACTCTATTTCTCAACTCACCCGAGTTATCAAGAATGATACCAACCGGTCTTTCGGGGAACCTCATCACCAATGAGTTGTACAAAAAGGACAAGGAGGAGCTTGTGGAGCAATCCTCCTCCAAGAAGAAGATTACCACTTTCAAAGCAAAAATGGAATCAAGTGATGAGACAGATGATGAAGAAGATGACTCCAAAGAGGAGTTTGCTCTCCTTGTAAGGAGAATGAAGAAATTCATAAGAATGTGCTCATACCGAAGTGCTAATTTTGACAAGAACAAAAAGGGTGCCTTCACCAAGGACAATAAGCGCTATAGCAATATCTATTGCTATGAGTGCGATGAGAAGGGGTACATTGCCTCTCATTGCCAAACCAAGTAGGATGACAAGGCCAAGTCATCAAAGAAGAAGGAATTCAACGGTAAGAAGAATATTTTCAAGAAGCTTCATAAAAATGGCAAGAATGAAGCATGTGTTGGAGAATGGAACTTTGATAAGGAGTATTCCGACTACGATTCGATTATGATGAATCCTCCAAGAAGGCAGGACTTGTTGGCATTGCCTTCAAGGAAGCATAATCACTCTTCTCCACTCCTACATGCTTCATGGTAAAAGGGGATAAGGTAAAATCCATTAATGATAGTGAACCTACATATGATGAATTAATGGGTATGCTTGAAGAATTAAATGAATACATTGAAAAAGAGAAGTCAAAATTTAAAGTCTTGAAGAAAGAATATCTCTCTCTAAAAGTCTCTTACGAGGAGCTAAAGGAAGCTCATAACTTGTGATATTTTGAATGAGATGCCTAGTGTAGAAGTTATTCCCAATATCATTTCTATGACTAGTACTTCTACTTCTTGTGATGATATATTAGCCATGCCATGTTGCTCTAAAGTTGGTTCAAATAATCGAATAGCTAAGTCATATGATCCTTTACTTATTGTTGAAAACAATAAATTAAAAAAGCAAGCCACCAAGCTAAACAAAATCTTGGAAAGATGCTTCAAGGAAAAGGCGGCCCTTGACAAGTTATTGAGTTAGAAAATGTGCTCATTCAATAAAGAAGGACTTGGGTTTATTTTTAATAAAGGTAAGAAGCAAATTTACAAGTTTGTAAGGTTTGAAAAAGAAAATAAAAAATATTGCTATAAATGTCATAGTGTAGGACATTTGCAAGATTCATGTTCTATTGCTAAAACCAAATCCTATGGCGTTTATGATTCATGCTACATACTTAAAAAATCTATGAATGGTAAGGTTGTAGCTATATTTATTGGTACTTCAATTTTGAGCACCAAAAAGAATGCCATTTGGGTGCCCAAAGTCTTGGTTACTAACTTCCAAGAGCCCAAACAAATATGAGTACTTAAAAGAACTTGATTACTATTTTATAAGTGAACTACATGTAATATCTTGAAAATAACCCTCGTGAGGAAATTTGCGTAATTAGAAGAAAGGGGATACGAGAAAATGAGATGTTTTGGGTTTTAGAGAGAGTTGTTTTTGTGGAATGAGTTCTGTTTGGAGAAGTTGGTTTCTGTTGGGATATTAGGATCGTGGAGGAAGAGTAGGACTTACGACTGGATATAAGTCGTAGTAGAGCTTACGACTGGGCAATAGTCGTAGAAGGACTTACGACCGGGTAATGGTCGTAGAAAGACTTACGACCAGGTTGTGGTCGTAGAAGAACTGACGACCATGACATAGTCGTAGTAAGACTTACGACTATGGGGGTGATTGTAGAAGATCTTACAATCACTTGGTAGGCCTCCCTCTTAAAATATAAGGGGTACTTCTGGGGACTATATGACATCATATTTACCCATAATAAGAATTATAGATAAAAGATAAAATGAGGATTATTAGATCCTCGTCAAGAGTCATTAGGAGTGATAATGGGACAGAATTCAAGAATTCTTCCTTTTCTACCTTCTGCACTGAAAAGGGAATTGAGTATCAGTTTTCTTCACCTAGAGTTCCCCAGCAGAATGGTGTTGTAGAGAGGAAGAACAGGACCCTTGTAGAGATGGCTCGGACCATGTTAGATGAGCACTCCACTCCTAGGAGATTTTGGGCTGAGGCGATCTCTACTGCTTGTTATATCTCTAATAGGGTTTTCTTGAGATCTGTGATTGGGAAGACTTCTTTTGAGCTTAGATTTGTCTTTCACCCAAAGTCTCTCATTTCAAGATTTTTGGTTGCAAGTGCTTCATTCTTAAACATGGCAACCTTGATAAATTTGAGTCTAGATGTTCTGATGGCATATTTCTTGGTTATTCTGCTCATTCTCGTGGCTATCGTGTATTTAATGTTGACACTAACAAAATTGTTGAAACTTACGAAGTCACTTTTGATGAGGCTAGTCCTGGTACTAGACCCGATGCTACAGGTACATAGGTTCCTGAAATTCAAGAAAGCATCTTCGTCGATGATGACTCTGAGGATGAGGACCCGATACATCCTCCAGTCACTTTTAAGAGGGTTGGAGAGCATGCTACTACTACTCCAGTTTCAGCTGAGCAGCCTCCTCCTATCTTCGCCGATGACCTGAGTGGCTCTGTTCCTACCTCCACAGCTCGTGAGGTAGAGGCCACTTCTGCACCAGGAGCTCCTCTTCATATTCGGCGACTGCATCCACCTGAGCAGATAATTGAGGATCTTCAAGAGCGAGTCACTCGCTCCAGGATTATTTTTCCTGATTCTCATGCACATTCTGCTTTTGTCGCTTCTTTTGAACCCCGAGATATCACCCATGCTTTATCTGATGCCTCTTGGGTCAATGCCATGCATGAAGAGTGTAATACCCTGAATGTCGTTTCGGCGTAAGTTTTTTTTTAATCAATCGCGGAGTCGCCGGTTTTTCGGTGAATTACGGGAAGGGAAAAATATTAATCGTAGAACAATAGAAAAGGAATAAAATATATTATTTTTTTAAATCCGTGTTTGGGTCAGCACTGGGAGGTGGTAGACACCCTTGGGCTAGGGGCCCAAGGGGGGGCGCCACCCCTCCCCATGCCGCACCCCACCCTAACTCTTCCCCCTTTTCTTTTAACCCTAGGGGCCCTCTCCTCTTCCCCAATCCTGCCGCACCCCCCCTGCCCTCTTCCTCCCCTGGTGGCTACGCCCCCATCCCAAGGAGATCTCCCCCATTGCTGCCCTTGGAGAAGGAGAAGAAGGAGAAGGCAAGGAAGGAGAAGGAAGGAGAAGAAGAAGAGGAGGAAAATTTTGGGGAATTTCTTCAGTTAGGTAATTTTTCCTCATCCCAAACCCTCTGTTCTTAGGAATAATTAGAGTTCTTGGCACGAATTTTGATGGGAGAGTTTAGATTAATTGCCCGATTAAGGTTTACCTGCGTAGCGCGGCTGTTTTCACGGTTTTGATCTAGAAAACGAATTTTCTGCGGGTCTTCCCAAAGGAAAGTTGTAGAGCATTTCAGATGCATCTAATGTTTTTTTGGATTTTTCTACGTGGGATCTGGGAGATACGAGTCGGCAATACCGCTGTCCGTCAAAGCGGCAAATTAGTACAAATCCATTGTAATTCGGGTTTTAAAAATAGTAGATGAATTTTATGGTTAGGGCCATACTTGAGAAAGTTGTAGATAATTCAGAGTTCTAGTTGTTGTACAATTTTGAGAATTTTTATACCTCTGTACTGTCGTGGGGACGCGATTTAGTTTCGCTGTCCAGTCTGCCAGATCAGAAAGTTTTCTCTGTTTAGGGCATTAAATTACATGTAGTTATGGTCCAAATAAAAAATAGGAGTTCTACATGAAAATCGTAGGTTTTTAAGTCACGATTCCAGAAAGGTATCATTTGCTGTATTTGGTTCATTATTTTAAAAGCTACGAAACTATGAAGCAACGCTGCTGCAGAAGGGTTTCTGCTGCTCTGCTGAGCGGAGGAGGGTTTGTGCGGGTTCGGGGTTTAGCGACGCTTGCAATTATTTTTGTTGTGTTTGTATGCTGTGGCTTGGTGTTGAGAGATGCCTTTTGGACAGGTGGTCTCGACCTTGAGCGTTCTTGATTGTTTTGCTACGATTCGTCGGTTCGAGGCAAGTGATCGTAGCGGTGGTTGCTACCGTTTAACTTGTTCATCCTTCTACTTGCAATTTACATTATTAACTTGAGGCTTAATTCGTGGAGCCAGTCCAATCCGTTTGGACTTACCTCAACGTGGACTAGTGAAGACCAGCAAGTCTTCAATACCACGAGAAAAATATTGTTTGTCTTCATTGTGGTTTTCTCTCTTGTCTTTACTATATCCTCATTTACATTTCTAGCAATTTACTTGTACACTATTGCTTCGCTAGAATTGTATTTAGTATTGACATAACTTTGAGGTGTCTTAGTGAAAGCTTATAATATATCTCATGAATTGTGCTAGAATTCTTTAATTAGGCCCTACTTGCTAAAATTGTTAATTAGAGAATAAGTTTTTTATAAACCTCCTATTTACACCCTCTAGCCGGTCAACCTTGATTACACAAGTGGTATCGGAGCTTAGTCTCTCTTTTATTTAGGCTTAACCGTCTAAAAGAGAAATGATGGCTAGTGAGGGTATGTCAATAGGCAAAACACCTCTATTTGATGGATCAAATTATGCTTATTGGAAAATTAGAATTTCTATTTATGTAAAGGTCATGAGTACAAGCATATAGAGAATTATAAGTGAGAGTTTTGTTATGGCGATTGATCCCGCACACCCCACGGATCTTGAGGAACGAAACTCACACCACAATGCTCAAGCAATAAACGCTCTTTTTGGAGCTTTGAACACGGATGAGTTCAACCGAGTGAGCAACCTCGAAACCAATCATGAGATATGAACTACGCTCTCGAAAATTCATGAGGGCACATCCACGGTCAAAGAAGCCAAATTGTATAGGCTTCGGATAAAATAAGATATATTTATAATGTTGCCTCATGAAAACATCACCGAGATGTATTCTAGACTCAACAACATTGTAAATGAGCTCAAGGGCCTAGGTACTAATTTAACTAATGTTGATATTGTATGCAAAATGCTTAGGGCTCTACCGGAGAAGTATGCGATGTTGGTGACTCTATTTCTCAACTCACCCGAGTTATCAAGAATGATACCAACCGGTCTTTCGGGGAACCTCATCACCAATGAGTTGTACAAAAAGGACAAGGAGGAGCTTGTGGAGCAATCCTCCTCCAAGAAGAAGATTACCACTTTCAAAGCAAAAATGGAATCAAGTGATGAGACAGATGATGAAGAAGATGACTCCAAAGAGGAGTTTGCTCTCCTTGTAAGGAGAATGAAGAAATTCATAAGAATGTGCTCATACCGAAGTGCTAATTTTGACAAGAACAAAAAGGGTGCCTTCACCAAGGACAATAAGCGCTATAGCAATATCTATTGCTATGAGTGCGATGAGAAGGGGTACATTGCCTCTCATTGCCAAACCAAGTAGGATGACAAGGCCAAGTCATCAAAGAAGAAGGAATTCAACGGTAAGAAGAATATTTTCAAGAAGCTTCATAAAAATGGCAAGAATGAAGCATGTGTTGGAGAATGGAACTTTGATAAGGAGTATTCCGACTCTGATTCTGATTATGATGAATCCTCCAAGAAGACAGGACTTGTTGGCATTGCCTTCAAGGAAGCATAATCACTCTTCTCCACTCCTACATGCTTCATGGTAAAAGGGGATAAGGTAAAATCCATTAATGATAGTGAACCTACATATGATGAATTAATGGGTATGCTTGAAGAATTAAATGAATACATTGAAAAAGAGAAGTCAAAATTTAAAGTCTTGAAGAAAGAATATCTCTCTCTAAAAGTCTCTTACGAGGAGCTAAAGGAAGCTCATAACTTGTGATATTTTGAATGAGATGCCTAGTGTAGAAGTTATTCCCAATATCATTTCTATGACTAGTACTTCTACTTCTTGTGATGATATATTAGCCATGCCATGTTGCTCTAAAGTTGGTTCAAATAATCGAATAGCTAAGTCATATGATCCTTTACTTATTGTTGAAAACAATAAATTAAAAAAGCAAGCCACCAAGCTAAACAAAATCTTGGAAAGATGCTTCAAGGAAAAGGCTGCCCTTGACAAGTTATTGAGTTAGAAAATGTGCTCATTCAATAAAGAAGGACTTGGGTTTATTTTTAATAAAGGTAAGAAGCAAATTTACAAGTTTGTAAGGTTTGAAAAAGAAAATAAAAAATATTGCTATAAATGTCATAGTGTAGGACATTTGCAAGATTCATGTTCTATTGCTAAAACCAAATCCTATGGCGTTTATGATTCATGCTACATACTTAAAAAATCTATGAATGGTAAGGTTGTAGCTATATTTATTGGTACTTCAATTTTGAGCACCAAAAAGAATGCCATTTGGGTGCCCAAAGTCTTGGTTACTAACTTCCAAGAGCCCAAACAAATATGGGTACTTAAAAGAACTTGATTACTGTTTTATAAGTGAACTACATGTAATATCTTGAAAATAACCCTCGTGAGGAAATTTGCGTAATTAGAAGAAAGGGGATACGAGAAAATGAGATGTTTTGGGTTTTAGAGAGAGTTGTTTTTGTGGAATGAGTTACGCTGGAGAAGTTGTTTCTGTTGGGATATTAGGATCGTGGAGGAAGAGAGAAATCCCAAAGAAACCTTTTTTTTCCTTTTCTCGCCGCCACCTTTGATCTTTTCTTCCGAAGTCTCCATCCCCAGCGCGCCTGCTGTCCTGGCGCATGGTGCCTGCCCGCATGACCACTTTCCTGCCCGCACGTAGTTGCCGGCTACAGCGTGGACGCTTGCCTGCCCATGCTTGCATTTCCGCGTGTAGCTCCTGTGTGCGCGCGTGGAAGCCGGCCGCCCCAATCACCGTGTCACCTGAGTGCGTTGCCCGCATCGCCTGTGCGCGTTGTCTAGTGCATCGCCGTGTGGAATCCTTCGGCCACCTCTGCATTGTTTTGCTGAGCGCCACGGAAAGCCAGGGAGGAAAAAGACTGTGAGGAGAACCAGGAGAAAAGAGAGTGTCTCGACAGATCTTGCTTTTTCGTCGTGTGGGTAAAGATTAAGTTTTTTTCTTTATTTTTTATTTTATCTAGAGATTTAAAATGAGATTAGAATAAAGATTTAGCATGTTTATAGTCGGGGAAAAATTATTAGTAGATTGTTTAGTCTACTGTATTTTTCTACTATTATTTCGGGTACCATAAGGACGTAATTTGAAAATGTCATCTAGAAGTTATTTGTAGATAATTTTGGTAGCTTTCCGTAGAATATTTAATCTTGTCAATCAGACGATTAGTTTTTGAGTTATGAATTTTGTAAGTCTGCTGCCAAGGGAGTTGTCGTTTTTTGGCATCATTTCGGTAGGCTGTAGATTAAAATTAGTAAATGAACTAATTAGGGTTTCTGCTCTACATGAAAAGTGTATATACATGTCTAAGGATTCTAGAGAGTTCAAGAACATGAATGTTAGTTGGGTAGAACAGGAGATACGATTTTATGTAGACTGCTGTTCAAAAATCGTTACTATTTTAGTGCTGGGTCGGCTAGGGGTGGTTGACCGGTAAAGGGAGAGTGTGGTGGATGGGGAAAACGTGTAGGAGTGATGTCGTTAATTGTTGTTATTTTACCGTTATAGTTTGTTTTGAGGTCTGGTGCTTATTGTAGGAGGAGTGGCATCGAGTTTGTGACCAGCCTCTAATCAAACTACTTCTCGCTACTAGAAGAGGTAAGTACTTGGTAAACAGTGATCAATGGTTGATCACTGTATTTGTTAATCACTCATTACCATTTTTGTTGTTCTTATGTTTATTTAATTGCAAGCAATGTGAATGGTTATGAATTATTTCTTATTGTTGAATATGAGAATGATGGTTGATGATGATAATTATGAAACTATGAAACATTGTGCATTCATAAGCATCTTTGCATATGAGAAAGTGATCATGTTGATCACAACTCCACGGAGTGGAAGAGATCCCCGATCCTTGATAAGGATGGGCTTGAGAGTGAACATTGTCACGAGTGTTCAATCACGCTATACCGGTATACGCGAAAGAAGTGCAAGTGGACATGTAGTGTAGAGTTGCATTGAATTGTGTGTGAGAATAAAGAGAAAATGAATGCATGAATGAGCATGAAAATAAAGATAAGAGAACAAGTGATGATAATTGTGGTATTGATTACTGTTGATTTAACATTGTTTATTGTCTATTGGTGTATTTGCTGAGTCGTGTACTCACTTTTGCTCTTCTGTTGTTTTTATGTGACCGTTGATGGCGTTTCGCTCGAGGGGGGATTAGTGCACGTGGAATAATTCTATATCATCGAACTCGATTCATTTTTCATGGGAAAACCCTTATTTCTTGATGATAGAATTCCTTTTAGGACTCGCTAGTTATGGAATAATCATATATGATTGATTAGGATTTGTTTACTCATTCCATATAATTGTTATGTTGATTTTGTGCCAATTTTTGGATTATTATCTTGCTATACTTCTAGAGTTTAATTATTTATGATCGATGGTCATGTCGTTTATCATATTTTATTGTGACCCGTGCACAGGTTTTTTATATTGATTGCATGATGTAATTTCATTGTAAATTGAGGTAAATTAAACTGTTATGATAGTTTAGTGGTATTCCAAGCTCAGTGTTGGAATGTGTGTTACACTACAAGACCGGGGAAAACATTAGGTACTTGATAGCGGTTGTACCCACCACATGACCAGGGATAGAAAAATGTTGACCACATTCGAGAACGAAAAAGGAAATAACAAGTTCACATTTGGTGATAATAGCAAAGGAAAGGTACTTGGTTTGGGTAAAATTGCGATCTCAAATGACATTTCTATTTCTAATTTATCTCTAGTTGAATCACTCAATTTTAATTTCCTATCTGTTGCTCGAATTTATGTTCTTGGTTTAACTTGCACTATTTCTCAAAAATGTGTTCCCATTTTAAATGAAAAACATAACTCTTTAGCTTTCAAAGGAATTCGTTTTGGCTATTTCTATTTGGTGAATTTTTCCCCCAAATGTTTCATGTTTGAAAACTTCTTTAATTGCAAAAACCTCTTTAGGTTGGCTTTGGCATAGAAGGCTTGCTCATGTAGGCATGTTTCAACTCAAAAATTTTTCAGACTTAACTTAGTGGTTGGCTTGAAAGATGTAAAATTTGAAAAAAATAGATTATGTAGCGCTTGCCAAGCCGGAAAGCAAGTCGTAAACTCTTATCCTTCCAAGAGTATCATGTCAACCTTTAGTCCGTTAGAGCTCTTACATATTGATTTATTTAAGCCAACAACATATAAGAGCATGGGGAGATATAGCTATTGTTTAGTCATTGTAGATGATTACTCAATATATACATGGGTCTTCTTTCTACATGGCAAAGCCGAAACCTTCGGTATTTTCAAATTTTTTTGATAAAATGGCCTAAAATGAATTTGATTTCAAAATCAAGAAAACCCTATGTGACAATGGCTTCGAGTTCAAGAACACTAAAATTGAAGATTTTATGATGAACTTTCCACTACCTACTCTCCGGAGCAAAATGAAGTTGTAGAAAGAAAAAATCGAACATTAATTGAAATGGCTAGGACAATACTTGATGAGTATAACACTTCTGATAGTTTTTGAGCATAAGCAATCAATACAGCTTGTCTTGTCATAAATCATTTTTATTTGCGTCGTCTTTTGAGAAAGAATTCCTATGAGCTTCTTGTTGAAACAAAACCGAACATTTACTATTTTCGTGTCTTTGCTTGCAAATGCTACATTTTAAGGAAAGGTGTTCGTCTTTCAAAATTCCAAAGTCATTGTGATGTTGATTTTTTACTTGGCTATTCATCAAATAGAAAAGTTTATCTTGTCTTCAACAAAAACTTCGGTTTCGTCTAAGAGACTCATGATGTACAAGTTGATGAAACTAATAGCTGTTAAGAAGAGCAAGAAAATTTGAATGATATAGGCCCTGTTTGGCATGGCTTCAACTCCCAGCTTCATGGTTGAAGTAGGTGGAGCCATGCCAAACGGTACAACTCCAACAAAAAATTGAATCCGGAGTTTGAGAATCTAGAGCAAGCCGTAGTGTATTTTCTCAGAGCTGCGAGAAGGTTGCTCCCCGCATGGAGTAGTCATCGGTTACAAAAATACCCCTAAAGCTAAGATAAAATTACCCACCAAATGCCATCGAACAAAACCCCCCTCACGCCATCCATCCCGATCCTATCCCCCATTCACCTCGCCGCTTCCCCTTCCCCCGCTCGCCTCCCCTCCTCGGCTACCTCTACGCCCGCTTCTCTCGCACTCGCCGCACAGTAGAAGCAAGGAGCAGGCAGGCAGCTCACTCCCACTCAAGTACTCTCTCATCAGCAGAGTGGGGAAGAATAGATAAGAGACCCAACCCTTCCTCTGATCGAGTCGAATCGGAGGAGCAGAGCAGAGGCGAGACGATCTGCTGCCGGCTGGTGATGGGTTGGGCGGCGTCCAAGGTGGAGCAGGAGGACATTGTGCGGCGTTGCAAGGAGCGGCGCCGCCACATGAAGGACGCCGTCGCGGCGCGGCAGCTGCTCGTCTTCGCCCACGCCGACTACCTCCGCTCCCTCTGCGTCACCGCCGCCGCGCTCTCCCACTTCGCGTAGGGCGGCCGAGATGCGGATGGTGGTGCATCACCGCACTATCGCGGAGATTGTAGCAGCCATCGAGGAGTACTTTGTCAAGGCAGCCGAAGCTGGCAACGACGTCTCGGAGCTCCTGGAGGCCAGCCGCGCCCAGCTTGACCGCAACTTCCAGCAGCTCAAAAGTAATCGCAGTACACAAATTGTGCCTCAAAAATTAAAATGTGATTCGAATTGTTGCAGTGATTTTCGACTGCAACGAAAATGCAATGCTTTTGATTCAAATGGTCACAATGCTTTACCTGTTATGCTTAATGTCTATACATTGTAGTTTCTAGTGGATTAGGTGAAGCTTCTCCAATTTGAAGTTGGTATTTTCACACAATTTTAATGTTGAGCTGTTCCCCTTTTGTTCAGCTCGTGGAAGAAGAATATGATTCTGTTCCATAAAACATCTTTAGAGAGGTCCTGCACTTTTGGAACAGCTGGAGCATTTGATCGATAATTTTCACTGCTTTCAGTAAAGGCAGCAAACACGATACATGGCAATTGACCTCTTAACCACACATTCTTATTCCCCTCCCTTCCTTTATGCTCTATTTTTGTCTAAACTACTCTTGTCCTTTGAGATTCTTTATTGTATAAAGGTTTGGATCCTCAAGAAAATGTCTTTAGTGTACATAATATATCTCATAATGCCAAAGCTAGATTTAGCACATCTATGTCTTGAGCATCAGAAATTTTTATGGGCATTACCCTTTGCTTTGCAGGTATAAAACATATAGCATTTATATTAGATAATTTGAGTGCAGCAAATCAGAGTTCATTTGGTTTCTTTGATTTGGGATGGAATGGATTCTTGCCGTCAAGTTGCGGCACTGTAATTGAAATTCTTTTTATTCACTAAACAGTTCTTGAGCCCTACTATTCGGAACTTCTAACATATGGATTAATTCTTTTTATTCACTAAACAATTCTTGAGCCCTACTATTCGGAACTTCTAACATATGGATTAATTTTTAGAGAGCGCGTGTTGGTCTTAACTACTTCAGGCTAGAGAGACTTCTTGACCAACCTAGTATAGCGTGAAGAACAGCTATGGGTTACAAGCCTACCGCGACAATGAGCTGCAAAGCCTGGAATACGGAGGGAGGGATAGTGCCAAGCTGGACAAGACCAAGGCCTCCATAAACAAGCTGCAATCATTGATCATTGTTACTTCACAGGCTGCTATTACCACATCCTCAGCCATTGTCACAGTCCGCGACAATGAGCTTGCACCACAGCTTGTCGAGCTTTGTTTTGCGTAAGTCTTGCTCTCTGTTCCTACATCCGCAATTCCAGATCTTGTGATGCTTCACGGAAGTACTTACTTGTTTTTTAATATTGACATCCAGGCTGTTGAGCATGTGGAGATCAACGAACCATTTCCATGAGATCTAGAATGAAATTGTTCAGCAAGTCCGTGGTCCGGTGGACAATATTTGATTTGAGTATGTGTTGTCTTCACTCAAGTCGAACCTCCTACCTCTTCCACAACAAGCCAAATTCAGATTAATGAAGAGGACGACAAGGAAGATAAACAACTACCAAACTTATCCTCAAAGATTTACAATGCAATTGCAAATGATCATCCAATGAATCAAATATTGGGTGATATGAGTAAGGGTGTTCAAACTCAATCTCGTGTTGCTTCTTTTTGTGAGCATTACTCATTTGTCTCTTCTTTTGAGCCAAAACATGTAGATGAAGCACTCGTCAATCCGGCTTGGATGAATGCAATGTATGAAGAACTAAATAACTTCACCCGAAACGACGTCGGACATTGGTGGATAGACCCAAGGAACATAACATAATTGGTACAAAATGGGTCTTTAGGAACAAGCAAGACGAAAGTGGAATGGTTGTAAGAAACAAGGCAAGATTGGTTGATCAAGGATTCTTACAAGTCGAAGGTTTGAATTTTGGTGAAACTTTCACTCCTATAGCTAGACTTGAGTCCATTCGACTATTACTTGCTTTGCATCATGTTTTTATATTAAATTATTTCAAATGGATGTTAAAAGTATTCTTCAAAATGGTAAGATATCCAAACTTATATTTGTTAAACAACCACCCGGTTTTGAAGATCCAAAGAATCCAAATCATTTGTATAAACTCTCCAAAGCACTTTGGGGTCTCAAACAAGCTCCTAGAGCTTGGTATGAATGCCTTCAAGATTTTCTACTTTAAAAAGGATTCAAAATCGGAAAGGTTGACACAACTTTGTTTACAAAAGTTTTAGATGATGAATTTTTGGTATGTCAAATATATGTTGATAATATTATATTTGGATCTACTAACCAATAATTTTGCAAAGAATTTGGTGATATGATGCCTAGAGAATTTGAAAATGTCCATGATTAGAGAATTTAGCTATTTTCTTGTACTTCAAATCAAGCATATTAAAGATGAGACTTTCGTGAGCTAAACAAAATACGTGAAGGACTTGATCAAAAGATTTGGCATGGCGGACAAAAGCTCATCAAGACTCTCATGGCTACCAACGAGCATCTTGACCTCAATAGGGAAGGTAAATTGGTAGATTTAAAGCTTTGTAGATCAATGATTGACAGTTTGCTTTATCTTACCGCATCTAGGCTCGATATCATGTTTAGTGTTTGCATGTATGCAAGATTTCAAGCATCACCAAAAGAGTGCCATTTAGTGGTCGTGAAATGAATTCTTAGATATTTAAAGCATTCCTCTAGCATTGGCTTATGGTATCCCAAAGGTCCAAAATTTGATTTAATTGGATATTCGGGTTCCGATTATATGGGTTGCAAAGTGGATAGAAAAAGCACCCCAAGCAGTTGTCAATTCTTAGGAAATAAATTTATGTAGCTCTATCCAGCGCTAAAGCTGAATATGTCTCCGTGAGCAGTTATTGTGCTCGATTAATAATTCCGTAGCTCTATCCAGCGCTAAAGCTGAATATTTTTACGTGAGCAGTTATTGTGCTCGATTGATTTGGATGAGGCAAACCATGATGGATTATGAAATTAAATTCGACAAAATGCCTCTCTTGTGTGGTAATAATAGTGCCGTGAAGATAGCAAATAACCTGGTCCAACACTTAAGAATCAAGCATACAGATATACACCACTATTTCTTGAGAGATCATGTGAGCAAATTAGATATAATCATTAGCCACATAAGGACCAATGATCAATTAGCCGATATCTTCACCAAACCATTAGATGAGAGCAAGTTCTACAAATTGAGCAATGAGTTAAATGTAATAGATCATTCTAATGTAGCTTGAAACTCATGCCTCATGTTATTTGCTCCCATTTGGAGTTTTTGAAGTTCTTATGAAAACTAGTTTAAAAATCTTCCTTAAATTTCTCTAATTTGATAAAAACTATGTTATTTGGGGCTCTTATTGTCTATCTCATGTATAATGATCCTGAAAAGTATTTATTTGAGTGTTATATTAAGAATCATTTGCATCCCTTTTCAGTCCCTGATTTTTTTTAGGAAAAACGGTAATACCATGGTCTACCGCCGTTCGGTACTACCGCTCCATATGTGTGGTACTACCTCTTTCGACTGGTGGCACAAAAAATGGTTGTGGCCGAACCCTTATCCTTGGTTTCCTTGTTCCCCTCGGTCGAACCGGTCAAATCCTCCAGAAACCACCGAGTCTCAAAACTTCTCTCTATTCGCTCTGCTTCTTCCATAAACCCCTCTCCAAATCCTTCAAGTTTGTGAAGTTTTTCTTGGATCTCTGACTGGACATTGGTAGTTGAGATCCTTTCCCATCCATCCCTCTAGGTAAATGCCTTTGGAATCTACTCATCTCCCATTTTTTGGCATCAATCTAAATTTCTAGGGTTTGAGTAAAATGTGCATGATTTAACCAACTTCTTTTGGGAAAAATAATTGGAACTAGTATTTGGTGACATATTATGTCTATTTCATGAATTTGCTCATGCCAAATACATGCAAATTGCAAATTTGATAAAATGCCCTAATTTCATGTAGGTGCGATCGATCGCTTGAGGTCACAAGATTACTACTGCTCATTGTAATCTTGGAGTGCCAACAACGGTACTACAACTCTAGCAAAGAAGAGTTGAATCTATCATGCTCCTTTACTTAAATCCTATCCTACCTTGTCCTAATAATTGTTTCTTATCTTAGCAAAAATGTCAAGGACCAAAACCTCTATTCACAAGAATGCCTCCTGAAGGTAATCCTGTCGACCGATATGACCCGCCAGCAACTCGTACTGGACTTTCTCGCAGCAAGATGGACTCCCGAAAGTCGGCATCAGTGAGAGCACCTCCATATCCAAGGAAAGACAGTGACTCTGAGACAGACTCATTCTTGCTCGATATGAGAGCAAGAGATCAAGTACAATCTTCAAAATAAGCTCAAGAATATGAAGAAGAAGAAGAAGAAGATGAAAGTGACAATGAAGAAGATGAGGAATATTCTCAGGAACAAAATGAGGATCATGATGAATATGATGAGGACATGGCAGAGGCCGAAGAGCAAGGGATAAATCTCATGCAAATCTCAAGTGACAATTATGTGCTTCTTTGCCATCAAAATCAGTTTAAGAAACCGACAAGCTCTACGGATCCGAGTTTCCACACCCAGTTTCAACTCTACAACCATCACCGACAGTTTGCGGACCACAAGTATGTGGATTGGGCATATTTGAACTCTCTTGAATGCTTTCATGGAGCATATAATCTATTCCATGCAGCGGGATTACAAGAGATAGTGGCACTAAAATGTGATTACCAAGAAGAAATGATTCAACAGTTTATAACCACAGTCTATGTCTCCCCGGACTTTGATTCTTTGGTATGGATGACGAAAACTCAAAGAGTGGAAGCTACTAAGGCCGACTTTGAGCAAGGCTTGAGGACTTACTCAGGCTCACAAGAAAAAGTCTATTCTCGTGCAGTTCTTCAGACCTCGGCGTGGTGTAACTTCTATGATGGGAATGTGAGATATACACCTAGGAAGATCCCGGGCCTTCTCCCTTTACCAAGTCTCATCGATCGCATCATTAATCATACATTTTTTCCAAAGAGCGGGATTTTGATGCTATCCGATGGCACGCTTCGAATATTATAGATAGCATCATGAATGGAAGAAAGTTTGATGTTGTTGATCTAATCCTCAGGAAGATAGCATCATCTAAGAATGATAGAATCAAATGGATATACTTTGCTCCATAAATTATGGCTCTTATCATGAGGAAGACGCACTACCGTGGAGCACGACCGGCAGTTCACAAGGCATATAAGCCAAGGGAAGGTGCTCCAATTCCCTCTGCAGTCCCCCTCGTGTTCGAGAAGAGGAAGAACACACTCAATTTCAAGAGAATGCTTCGGCTGCAGATCCTATCACTCTATCTCATATTTACTCAGTTGTTATGGAGATCCGCGATGCACAAGTCGAGAAAAACCCTCAGTTGGCATCTTTAACTCATTGTGTGGGTTCTCTTGAGCATGCTTCTTCTTCGGCGGCACCTCCTTCTCCAATTCATTACGGCCGTCTTCGACGTCGTGATCCCTCGCATCAGGAGTGACACTTTTTGGTACTTGATGCCAAAGGGGGGAGATCAAACGAGGAGAGATCAAGGGGAGAGATAAAGTGAAATGAAGAAATGAAGCTCATAAAGAAAGACCAAGTGAAATGAAGCTCATAAAGACTCTTGTTATCTTATGTCAGACCCCCGGGTGTTGAAAATCCGACACATGTAAAAGTAAAGCAAAAGGGGTACTTAACTTAAGCAGTGCAGTTATTACATCAACGACCGACCGGCCAAATATTAACATGTATTAACAGAGTAAAGTAGCAGCGGAAGAAAAGATAAAAGTAGCAAAATCCCAGTGGTTTGCCCATCCAACCCTTAATCAACCGACAAGGTACAAGGTCCTAGATAGACACGTCTCTGAACCCTCCGGTAACGGGTGTGAAGAAGGCGTCGTCTGGCGTAGGGTGTTCCTCATACTCTAAACAACAACATAAGCAAGATTGAGTACATTTTGTACTCAGCAAGACTTGTAGTTTATTGCAAAGTTTATATAAATGCACGTCTATAAAAGGATGTATCTCTACTCTACAAGTTATTTTGCAGTAAGCTGATTTTATTTGTAATATTCAAAAGTAGTACTTTGCAACGTGATGAGGACACCCCTACAACTAGCCCATCTTCCTCGTCAACTGGTACTGCTCAAGATGATTCTAGTGCTCTAAAACAGCCATTTGGGCCAATGACACGAGCAAGGGTTAAATTAATTAAACAATAGGTGAACTCGCTCTTAAATGATTTTAATCTTACTAATGAGAATATATCACTGCCTAATAGTTCTATGGTTTGTTTGTGTAGTTATACATATATAGTTCCACGATTTTGGTAGCTGAGGCAGGGAGGTGTTCGGCGCATTCGAGGCCTAACAGTCCCATGCCATCCGAGTCCTGCATGTATGCATGCATGCATGCATGTATTGCGTGAGGTGCCGCGTACGGGAATTGGATGAGAACATCATGCATGCATTGGATTTATAATATTTTTGTTTGGTTAATTATTTTGGATTGTATCCGAACCGGTTAGGCTATTCATAATTCCTTTAGCCGAATAACACAGCCGGCCTTAGGCCTTGCTGTGCGTTAGAGTTGAAGTGGGGCCCTTAGCACCCCTGTTGTAATCGGGGGACAATGAATCAATCTATTATTTTTAAAGAGGGCAATACACTTGTTCTTACTAGGATTCCACGTACAATTGCAACCTAGAGGAGAATTGGGCATTCTCAGGGCCTGTTTGTTTAGGCTTAAGCTTTTTGGCTTATAGTTTAAAGCCAGCTTTTAGCTTAATCGGCTTATAAGCCTGCCAGCTTTTAAGCCAAGCTTTGGTGTTTGGTAATCTGGCTTTTTAAAGGATGTTGGCTTATTGAGTTGTGTGTGAAGGATAAAAAGTCTGAATTGCCCTTGAGGGTTTGAAGGATGTTTTTAAGGATGAATTTAAACTTATTTTTGCATGGGATTTGTAACTATGACGATACGTGCAAGTGTACATATGAAACAAAAAGAGTTTTGCTTGTTCGTGCATATATTAATTATGGATATTGCGTAATGAAAGAAATTAATATAGAAATACATAGCCAGCCAAACTAAATAATATCCGATCATATCATAATAATGTAATCTTTTTATTCTCGTGAGGCTATTAAAGAAGTAGCAATGCTGTCACGAAATACACCCATATCTCTATCATCGATTGCTGATCCATTGACACGGTGCCCTCCAAATGAACCAGTTTGCGTATCGCTTGGGTCATAATCTTCATCAAGATCACATCTCTCGAAAAGCTCATCACGTAAAGCACTATCTCGGATAAAGTTGTGTAGTGTTATACATGAAATTATTATTTTTGTTTGAATCTTCATTTTGTAACTTGGCAAAACCAACAAGATTCTTCATTTCATCTTCAACACGCCAAAGGACCGCTCAATCACATTGCGAATGAACGAGTGAGCGTGATTGAACACCTCATATTTTTCACTTGGTTGTCGACCATGGCGAAATTCTGGTAGATGATACTTTTGTCCTTTGTAAGGAGCTAGATAGCCCTTTCGATTGGGATAACCCGCATCAACAAGGTAATATTTTCCTACATACATGTAACACACAAATATTGACATTAAAAAATAGGAAGGCTATCATAATATTTAATTATATTATTAAAGAAGCATAGTACCTTCAGGAGGATGTGGAAACCGGTTTGAGTACTTGTCCAAAGTGTTATTGAAAATCCTTGTGTCATGTGCTGAACCCGGCCATCCGGCAACAACAAAGGTAAACCTCATGTCGAAGTCACACACTGCCATCACATTTTGAGACGTATATCCATGGCGACCAGTGTGAGCAACCTGCTCATCCGCTGGAACAACAACCGGTACATGTGTGCCATCAATTGCACCTATGCAATTGTTAAAATGAGGCGTTAAACGATTATCTTGAAGTCTTGGATGCCTTGCTAGAACTCGGATCCATTGGTCTAATATTATCTTCGGATAAAAGATAGACACACTGCAAGACTTCACCAAATTTTCTATTGATTGTTTCTGTGGACCTTTTGAAGCGGTTTTGAACTTGACTAACTGACTGAGGGCCCCCAACTGTCCACAAAAATATAGCCAAAGATTCTATGGAGGTCATAGTCCTAGTTGATTTTAAGCCATAATTTCCAACCAATGTTTCATGCAAACTATCAAAAACAAGCCTACTCATTCGGAACATCGAGTAACAATCTCTCTCATCGCCTAGTTGCTCTACAACCCATTCATAACCAGTCAGGAGTGGTTGTCGCCTCTCCTTTTTGTTTAGGTAAGTGTCGTAGTAGTACATACCTACATAACCAGCTGTTGTAACAAAATCCTGAAATGGTAACTTCCTCTTTTTTGTTATTTCGATGTCATCTTCTATCAAACCGCTATCAGTGTCACTATCACTGGTTGAACCATCAATATCACTTGATGAGCTCATCTACAAATAATAACAATGATCAGTAACATAGAACATAATATAAACTAATGTAGAACACAATGCAAGGTAACAATAATATGAGTACAATATTAATAGTTTCAACAATTACATAATCATCACCAAGTAGTTTTCAAAATGAAAAGAACTACTAAAAAATCTAATCTTTCTTCATCTTGATATCAAATATCCTCCTGAGCCAATTCATCTTTACTTCATTGGATTTCATAGTGACAAACACTTCCCGATTTTCTAGTTTAGTAAAGAGCCTTGTTGCAATGAAGTGTTCATCACTTCCTTCTACTACCCCTGCCTGAATAGCTATATCCATAACATCCGCTATAGATGGACCACTCAAGCAGGCATTTTGCCATAATATCCACCATGCGCTTGAAATCCCTAGCTATGGGATTATTCTTGTTCTTCTTTGGGCTATGATTAATATTATTAGCTCTACGCTCGCAATGAGCTTGGGTTTCAAGCGATGACCTCATTATTCTCAAAGATCGGTGGCGGCGTCTTCCTCGCCATCCTCCGAACAATCAATGTCCACAACGGTTTGGTCTTCTGAGTAGGCTCACGGGATGGTGAAGTGTTACTGTGACATGAGCCTTGTCAAACATACGATCCATATCATCCAGGTTCTCAGGTGGTCCATCACGAAAATGTTTAGGATATTGCTGAAAATTTTAAACAATGACTGAAAAGTTAGCATAAATTAAAATATGAAATCATACACATTAATGAATAGATGCTTCTACAATTAATACCTTGTGCTCCTTCCACCAAGCATCAGATGCTGATATAGTTCCTTTTTGATAATCCCAACCTAGCCCAGTTGCTTTTTGTTTCAAATCATTCCACAAGTTGTATTCTTTCTTTAATGCTTCCCACTTATTTTTTAGTTGTTTTTTATCGTGCTTTTTCCCTGTCCTTTCATAGAACTTCTTCTGGAGGTTTCAGATTTCAGATTTCAGTAATCAGCATTTCACATTTCCATTCAGATTTCACAGATCAATTTTTTCACATAGCAATCAGCACATTCACAGATCGATTTTTCACGAGCAATCGCAACCAAAGACATTCATAGATCAATTTTTTCTTCCATAACTACCTTGAAACTTGACGGTGGGGGAGGCGGCGCCGTCTGTGGGGGAGGCGGCGTCGGTGGGGGAGGGGAGGCGGCGGCCGCGGTGGAAAGGCGGCAGAGGGAAAGGGACCGAGCTGTCGGTGGGGGAGGAGATGCGAGGCGGCGCCGTCGAGTGGAGGAGAGAGGAGGCGGCGGTGGTGGGGGCGAGAGAGGGGAGGCGGCGCCGGTGGTGGAGAAGATGAGAGGCGGCGTCGGTTGGGGAGGCAGCGACGTCGGGGGAGGCGACGGGAGATGCCTGCTGTGGGGGTAGGAGAGGGGGAGGGGAGGGAGGGCAAATGGCGGTGGGGGCGATAGAGGGGAGGCGGTGCCGGTGGGGGAGGTGGCGTCGTCGGTGGGGGAGGCGGCAGAGGAACAGGGGAGGTGGCAGAGGAACGGTGGGGGCAGGAGAACGAGAGGCGACGGGAGAGGGAGGGAAAGGATCGGGAGAGTGTTGAGGATTAAAATATTCATATATTATCTTAATATATGATAAAGACCATACGTCTTCATGGTCGTAACTTGTAAAACCACCGACCTAACTGGTCGTAGGTATTACGGAAGTTATATAATAAATACCCTGGTCGGACAAAGTTCCAAGCCTAGTCCACGACCAGGTAAGTGCTCGTAAAAGCTATGAACATGCGTTTAGGTCAAGTCTCCGACCACGCCACTCACTATGTGATGAATGAACCACGTGTTTCATATTCCACATAATACAACACTATTACGGCTGATGACTTAACGTCTCCTGAATCATTAACCGCGAGCGCTTGGCGTTTTCACCAACCGCCTTCGATTAGTGGAACCGCCAAACTGCCGTCTCTTCCCGACCAGGCGCGTTGCTCCCTAACGGATGTCTCTTCATGGGATAACTGCCACCGCTTCATCAACTATTTAAGGAGGGTCCTAGAAGGACGGACAGAGATAGAGAACACGGGGTACAGCGTAGACAGCACAAGCAGAAGACATCAAGCAAGATATAGCAAAGTGTTGTGTTTTTAGATACTCCCAGTGTTTATAATTGTGAGTTCATAGCAATAAAGAGCAAGTTAGATCCACTCCCAGAAGTCACGCATATTTTTCCTCTTTTCATTTATATATTCATAAGATCGGTGATTTGATCGTCGACAGCTGGCGCCGTCCGTGGGGAAGATAGTGCAAAAATTTCTGAAGAGGTTCTTCGCTCAACTCATCCGTTTTCTTCATATTCGTAATCACAAGTATGGCAGGAACATGGGATGAGGAAAACTGGTTCGACTTGGATGACTACTCCAACCTTGACATGGAAGCCTGCATCCAAGCTATGCAACATGGAGAATCTTCATCCTCCTTCGATGGTTCGCAGGTCGCTGACGACAGCGAACTTGAGCGGATGGATGAAGATACACCGTTGCGCTAAGAGGCGCTTTCTGAGGATCGGATCGTTCCGACCAGATCGGGACGTCCGAATATTTTTCCAAGCTCGGTTTCTCCGACCGGCAACAAAGGTGACAACACCTCAGCCCCACAACCCGATGGTCAATATACCCTTGACATAGTCATGGCTGACAGGTATTCACCAACGGCCTCTGGAAATTCCAGGGACCAACCGGCATCTGGTAACGGTGTCGATGAGACCCTCACCGGTAATGGACCGAGTGAGGACGATAAGACTCAGTATCCGATCGGCAATCCGCCAAATCAGACTGAGCCCGCCACGAAGACCTTAGGAGGTTCTCATCTCCGACCGGTCTCCATCGTGGAAGTCTCTGGTAGAAGCACTGAGAAGTTCTCCGCTAGTCACAGTGGAAGCTCCTCGGAAGATCGTTGCTGGAAGCATGAGGTCAACACGATCGGAAATGCTGATCGTGATGCCACTCACAGTCCTGCACACCCTGCCTCGCCACCACCTGCTAATGGAGATGGCGCGAGCAATCAAGCACCACCTACCAGAGGCAACGGAGCTGATGGACGTCCACCAGCTAATACGCGTGGTGCAGCCCCACCAAGGATGACAGGCATGACGGAGTTAGGCCAAAGGTCCAGAGGAACTTCGGGTCTCCGAACACCAACATCTTCGATGAATCCTCTGAGACCTTGATGCGATTCGAACTTGAGTCGTATTCAAGATATTCTTAATATCACGACCTTGTCTGGCCAAGCTCGGGCTTTACCCAATTGGTGGAGCAGGTATCGGAAATTCTTCAACGAACTGTGCAGCGCACGGAAGCGTGTAGGGGGCAAAGGATGTCACAAAGTTTAACGGTGACTTCGTCTCAGCGCTCCTCCTCGGAGAGGCGCATGGTCACCACGGTACCTAGACCTCCTCGGCGATTCCGACCGAGAGGTCATGAAGGAAGAAGGTTGTTTCGAACAACGACCTCTTCCCCTAGCCAAGGAGAGCACATGCTTGGCCCAAATGATCTCCGTCATCATCTGAACCATGCTAATGGTCAAAGACGTCATGATAACGTCTGCGACCGGATCGGGACGACGGAGCCTCGGCGTTCAAATAGAAGAAACCGATCTCCTACTGATCATAATCCGGCACCTTTTCCAAGAAAGCGCTATGAATCGATTCTGAGTTGTCGAGCCTTTTCTCCAGGGCTCCAAGCTGTATGTTGGCCTAATGGGTTCCGACCCGCCAACATGGATAAATTCGATGGATCTCAAAATCCATTAGAGTTTCTCCAGATATATACCACTGCCATCAGAGCAGCGGGTGGTGATCAAAACGTGATGGCTAATTATTTACCTACGGTTCTGGAAGGATCTGCCCGGTCTTGGTTGCTTAACCAACCGGCCGGATCTATTTATACTTGGGAACAACTCTGCGATCTTTTGATTGTGAATTTCCAGGGTACGTACGATCGCCCTGGAAAGGAGGATGATCTCCATCGGACTTGGCAAGAACCAAAGGAAACTCTCCACGAGACATCAAGAGGTTCAAATTGGTTGAAATTCTATTCCAGAGATTGTAGAATCTTCTGTGATTCAGGCATTCAATGCAGGTTTAAGGAATCGGCGGTTTACAGAGGACATTGCTATGAATCCTCCACGAACAACCGCCAAACTCTTTGACATGGCTGATAAGTATGCGGCCGCTAGTGAGGCGGTTGAATGGAATGAAGCCATCGATCGAAAAGATAAAGTCCCGCAACCTGGCATTGAGAAGTCAGAAAAGAATCCCAAGAAGGTTTCCAAGAAGAAGAAGCACCGCAAAATGGGCACCAAGGAAGTCCTAGCGGTTCCAGATAAACCATTCAAGGGTAAGAAGGATTATACCGGTCCGGGCAAAGCCAAAGTTCCGACCGATAGCCATAATAAAGGTAAGAAGTGGTGTCCACTTCACCAACAGGCAGGGCATGACTTGCGCACCTGTCGTGTTTGGCAAAAGAAGCTGGAGGATTTCTATGCAGGTAAAGGCCCACTTCCCGTAATCCAGGAGTTGGGGGAAACAAGTTCCAAAAAGGACAAGGATGGCGACGAAGAGATGGAGTACCAGGAGCCTCAACGCACGGTAAATATGATCTTTAGAGGATCTTCTTCATACGACTCACGCCGCCATCTGAAAGCCATGGAGCGAGAGGTCAACCTATCGGAACCTTCGATCATCACCAAACCATCAAGGTGGTCGGATACCGTGATCTCCTTCAGCAAAGAAGATTGCCTCGTCTCATCAACTCGACCGGGTAGGTTCCCTATTATTATAGAGCCTACTATTAATAATTGCAAAGTCAATCGAGTTTTGATAGACGGTGGTAGCTCTTTAAATATCTTATTTTCGGGAGCCTTAGAAGATATGCAGGTTCCTAGATCAAAGGTAAAACCGGTGAAATACGCCTTTCATGGCATAGTTCCTGGTTCTACCGCCAAACCGATAGGACAAGTATCCTTACCGGTTACGTTCGGAAGCCCTGATAACTTCCGAGCGGAAAAGATTTCATTTGACGTGGTTGATTTGAAACCGCATATAATGGAATTCTTGGTCGTCCAAGATTAGCGAAATTTTGATAGCCACGCACTCACGGGTATCAAAGTTTGAAAATGCCAGGACCAAAAGGTGTGATCATGGTTCGTGGAGATCGCAAAATGGCATACGCATGTGATCGAAGGTCTTTAGAACTGGTCGATGAGTTACCGACCAGAAATTCTGACTCATCATCTGTGCAGGTCAAGCACTCCAGACCCAAGATAACGCCCAAACCGTCCGACCAGACCAAAGAGGTTCCACTCGACAAAGGCACTCCTTCAGGAAACGCCATGTCAAGCAATGCTGATGGATCCTCACCAAAGGTACTGATCGGAGCAGGACTCAATCCTAAATAGGAAGAGTCGCTCGTCTCCTTCCTCCGAGCAAACAAGGACGTATTCGCATGGCAAGCGTCCGACATGCCTAGAGTCCCCAGGGAGGTGATCGAGCACAGGCTAGCGCTCCAGCCTGACAAAAATCCGGTCAAGCACAAGCTCAGACGTTTCGCACCCGACCGGAAGGACGCCATCCAGTCTGAGATTGACAAGCTCTTAAAGGCTGGATTCATTCGTGAAGTACATCACCCTCAATTGCTCGCTAATCCTGTAATGGTTAGGAAGAGTAATGGGAAATGGAGGATGTGTATAGACTTCACAGATCTTAATAAAGCTTGTCCGAAGGATGATTTTCCCCTTCCTCGCATCGATCAACTTGTAGACTCTACCTCCGGGTGCGAGTTATTAAGTTTTTTAGATGCTTACTCGAGGTACCACCAGTTAGTATGAGTAAAGAAGATGAAGAAAACTTCCTTCATCACACCATTTGGCACTTACTATTATGTAAAAATGCCCTTTGGTCTCAAAAACGCTGGTGCAACTTTTCAAAGATTAATGCGAAAACCTTTGACCCACAAATAGGTCGAATTTGGAAGCCTCGTTGATGACTTGGTAGTAAAAGTGTCAACTCCGGTGACCATATGCTTGACCTTAAAGAGACTTTCAATAACTTGAGAAGACATAACCTCAAGTTAATCCGAGAAGTGTGTGTTCGGGTTTCATTGGAAAGTCGCTCGGTTTTCTAGTTTCGGCTAGAGGTATCGAAGCAAACCCGGCGAAGATATCGGCCATCCATCAGATGCGCCCCCCGACCACGAGGAAGGAAGTCCAGAAGCTAACCGGTTGTATGGCAGCGCTAAGTCGTTTCATAGCCAGGTTAGGGGAAAAGGGACTACCTTTCTTCAAACTTCTTCTAAACATGGAAGTTTCAGTGGGCGACGAGCGAATGATGCCTTTGAAAAACTCAAAGAGTACCTCACGAGTGCCGGTCTTAGTTTCTCCAAGACCGGGAAACATCGATGATTTACGTGGTTACGCAACGCCACAAGTCGTCGTGGTGTCTTGGTCGTAGAACGTGAAAACGTCCAACGACCGATGTATTACGTGTGTTTAAGTCTTACATGGGCCAAAGGAAATATACCCACAGGTACAGAAGTTGCTTTATAGTCTCCTTATGGCTTCAAAGAAACTAAGGCATTACTTTCAGGCCCACAAAGTGGTCGTACCTACTGGATATCCCTTAGGTCAAGTCCTTGGAAATAGGGAATCATCAGGACGAATAGCAAAATGGGCGGTGGAACTAGGGACGTTCGACCTCTATTTCATCTCACGAACAGCCATAAAGTCTCAGGCAATAGCAGAATTCATTGCCGAGTGGACAAACCCAGAATCTAAGCAAGGACACGAGTACGAGCACCACGACGAGTGGACAATGTACTTGACGGTTCTTTAATGCTTAAGGATCGGGGTGAGTCGTCTTGATATCCCCTACCAGCGAACACATCAAGTATGCCGTCCAGTTTAACTTTCCCGCTACAAACAATGTGGCAGAATATGAAGGTTTGCTGGCAGGACTTCGAGCAGCTCGTTCGCTCGGGATTAACAAGTTGCTAGTGAAAGGTGATTCTCAACTAGTAGCGAATCAAGTAGGGAAAGAGTACCAATGCTCGAGTACCAAGATGTCTTCCTATCTGGCGGAAGTACGGAAATTCAAAAAGCACTTCTTCGGTTTCCAGATCCAACATATTCCTAGAAAGGAGAACTTTCTAGCAGATCAGTTGGCACGGATGGCCTCTACTAGGTCAACCGTCCCGTCGGGAGAGGGGAGGGGAAATGATCGGGAGAGGAGGGGGTGTTGGGAAGGGGTGAAAAAAAGATGGATTCATGTTTATATACCGAATGGCATTTTGAGGGTAATTTTAGCGAACTTTACTGGCAATCAGTTATTCTATTCCGCAAAAGCCAAAAAGCACCTCTTCCTTAGCTTATGGCTTTTAGGCTTAAAATGGCTTAAACTTTTTATAAACTAGATAAAAAAGTCACCCCTTTGTTTAGGCTTAGGCTTTTTGGCTTATAAGCCAGGCAAAAAGCCTAAACAAACAGGGCCTCAATACCGTTGTTTTTGTGATTCCTTGTGTTTTACAAGAGCGGTGACACGTCTACTTTGTGTGGTCGGGTAGACGGGATCACAAGCGTGTGGTTGAACGAATTCTTTTATCGCAGGTTATTGTTTTGACAGTGGTTGACGCCATCGGTTCGTCAAGTTGTACAGATCCAAAGTTATCATCGATCATATGTTGTGAAGATCAGGCATCCAGCGTATCATCTTGATATCAGAGCACGGTTACCACGGTAGGATCAATTTACCCATAGTTAGATTTATTTTCCCATCCTATACACAAAAAGCCAAAACAAACCAAATACAAACCTTAATTTCAATCTGTTATTTCTTATGAGTTTTGTTAGATTTTGATCCATTAGAACTGTGTTTAGTCGCTGATCATAGTATTTCCTTTGTGTATCTTCATCTTTGTGTGATAGCTTCAGTACTGCTGTGATAGCCCGTCATCGCTTGTCGCCCGATTGCTACAATACCTATTCGATGCATGCTACCGAAGCGCTGGAGCACACGCAGTCACGGATGCTCTGATGCGAAGAAGCGCTCTGATGCCATGTGCTCTGATATAATTGATCTTGTTCATATCTCACTGTCAATGCGCAAAAAAACACGTATATTTTTTCGTGAGCCAATTCAATCCTTTGTGAATGCTTTGCTCCTATTGAAACTAGCTATTGATATTGCTCTAGGGCTGTTCTAAGTTATTTACACCTTGCTGAATTTATTTATAACTTGCGGAAACAAGGGAGAGGAACAAACCCTATTTTGGTCGAACTCAGCAAAAAAAGAAAAAGAAAGGCTATCATATGAAACAAAAGCCACGACAAAAAAAAGTTAAAGAAGAAAGTAGAAGCAAGTTTCGGCGACTTGAGAAGTTTGTGAAATTCCTTTGTTAATAAACTTCAGATCATGTAACAAATCTTTTAGAGCAATCTTGTGCCTTTTCATCAATTAAGCAATTGGCTAGTATCTCTCCATAACTTGTGCAATAAGAGCTAGTTTTTATTCACTTATATTTTCATATTAGCTCATTCCTTTGATTGTATCAAGTTACATCATCTTTGCGTGTGAGTTGCTTTGTTCTTCGCTTATATCATAAGATCAGCAACTAGGTATTGATTTCTAGTTTAAATTGTTACCTAGCTTTACAATATCTAGACATTTCAGATTGCATAGGTAAATATTTTTCCCTCCAAGCTCCACAAATAGGCCACTGTTTAACCTTGTGTTGTCTACCATCACCAAAATGTGTGCACCTCTTCAATTCCATCAAGGACGCATAAGAACTTCGGTTGGTAAGAGAAGGTGAGATTGAGTGATTTCCACATATAAAAATTTCCACATCCACATACATACGGCTTTTCTTTGCTGTTTGCACTAACCATGTCAGGGAAAAAAGGAGAACAGGCATATGTTACACAAGCTGACCTTGAGAAGCTCACAAATGTTTTCAACACTCAATTGAATGACAACATGATCATCTTGAGAAGGGAGATACTAGAGGAGCTTCGCAAAGAGCGAGGTCCAGTTGGCGTCCATGAAGAGGACGTGGTGCTTGACGAGACCGATGAGGAGAGGGCTGCATGATTCGGTAGAGAAGCTCCAGCGGATTGAGCCACTGCCAACGCGATTCAACCACCCTTTCCCGGGCGTGGGGGGTCTTTTGGGCACTGACCATAGCCAAGGGAGAGGCCTTGGCCATGGATGCGGCGGTGCTGCCCACATTGAGGACTTGGCGACAACGTTTAGTTACATCGCAATGATAACTATCAACACTATTGCCGTCATCATGATGAACAGCATGTGGAGGAAAAATTTAGAAAACTCAAGTTCAATATTCCCAAATTTGAAGGCGCTTTCGATCCAGATGTATATCTCACATGGGAGCTCAAGGTACAGAAGATATTCCGGATGCACAATTATTCGGAAGAGAAGAAGCTACATGTGGCGTCACTTGAGTTTGATGGGTATGCGATGATTTGGTGGGAGCAAGTGTTGAACCAAAGAGACGATAATGGGGAACATCCAATAGCATCATGGGCTGACATGAAGCAAGAGCTGAGAGCACATTTTGTTCCTAATACTTATAAACATGATATTTTTGATAAATTACAGAATTTGAGGTAGGGAGGTCGCTCAGTGGAGGAATACTACAAGGAGATGGATCAAGCTTATAGAACCAACTTTTCTTCCATGACGACCACGAAGATTTTGAGTACATGGGAATATACTCATCAGCTTTTCCGTCGTGGAGGCGCAAAGTACACTCTCCGAGTGTACTGATCATCTTCTTCGCATTCACCATTCTGTAGTAGTACTTGAAAAGATCCAGGGTTGCTGGAATCCCCAAGTACGCTTCGCAGAGGTAGACGAAGATGCTAAGGTTGGCGATGGCATTAGGGGCCAGATTAACCAGTTCAACTCCATAATATTCCAAATCTTGGGAAAGGAGTGAACTGGAAGCCTAAAACCGCATTCGATGTATGCGAGAAAGACTGGAATTTCTCCATCTTCACCACTTGGAGAATGCTCTCCGATAGCTGATCTCTAAGAAATCAGATTCCTATCTGGCAGCAATCCAATCTTCTCCAGACTTTCGAGCTTCTTCTCACTCAAACCAGAAACCGACTAGTTAGTGATGAGGTCCGACATGGCGAATCCTTTTGGGTGAAGAAGTCACAGGTGGTCGGAGGCGACTTCTCCTTGTGGACGATGAAGAGGAAAGCAAAGGCGTAAAAACCCTAACACCCAGTGCGAAGGGGTTTTTATAGCCGCAATACTGTAACCGCATCCGGGAGAAGTCCAGCGAAAAAATCTTTTTGACTGGTGGATAGAAAAGCTTTTTCAACTCCCAATGCAGTTTCTTAACTTTAAAATAAATACAAACCACTTCGAATATCACAACATTTAATGAGGGGTCTACACGATACAACTCATCGGGAGAAAAGTGTTCACACGATCAATTCATTTAAAGTTCAGGGGCTAGCTGACGAGGATTAAAACATCTATGTATTACTTTAATACATAAGAAAAGACCATACGTCTTCATGGTCGTAACCCCTAAGGCTTACGACCTCACTAGTCGTAAGAATTCCAGGGGTTACATAATAAATATCCTGGTCGGATAAGGTCATGTACCAAGTCCCCGACCAATTAAATGCTCATAAAACTATGAACTGATATCTGGGTCTGAATCCAGGTATATCCTTTACCGTGTGATGAATGGAACATGTGTTGTATACTCCATACCACGCGCCGTTACATAATCCTAAGACACTGACTAACGGTTGAATGTCCCACCCACATTAAACTGCATAACAGTTGATACTTAATCAACTACCACCTCCCTCCGACCAGACGCGTTACTTCCCAGCAGACGTCTCTTCAAGGGGTAACTGCCGCCACTTCATCAACTACTTAAGGAGAAACGCGGGAGGAGGAGGTGGGATCGGATCGAATGAGACCAGAAGCAATCCAGGAGGTCAACAGACAATCGCATTACAACACCATAGCAAGCATCATACTCAGTATAACTAGGATTAGTCCTTTGCCTAATCGTAGGCATTCCTTGTAAACAGCCAGTTCATAGCAATAAAGAGCGACCACATTCTCTTCCAGGAGATACGAACCATTTTTCTCTTTTTTTATATTTTTTTTCATAAGATCGGCGATTTGATCGTCGACACAACCCAATGTTGCCAATGCTTAAATAACGTGAGCATAAGCTCCTCCAAGATCCAAGGAACTCGCAAGTGGTGTTGTTCATGACAGGGATAGACCATGTAAGCTCCTCCAAGATCCAAGGAACTCGCAGGTGGTGTTGTTCATGACGGGGATAGACCGTGGCGCCTTAGTGGCGATGACCGGTGTAACATCTTAGTTTTTTTATCTTTAAAAATATTTCAAATAGATAATAGTTGAAAAATTCACCATTTGGATTTTTTTGATTTTTAATAAAGCTTAATGTGGACATTCTGTATCAAAATAATTTAATATGATTAATGATAACTTCAATAATAGTCAAAATCATTTTATCTGGGTTCTATGTGCTTGGATATATTTTCTAGATTTTTTTCTAGAAATTTTTCGAGTTCATTTGCTATTTTCTATTTGCTATTTGCCTTTTTTGTATTTTTCTAAAAAGGGAAATCTATTTTAAATCTCATAAACAGTGTCAGGCCGAAACTCATTTCCTATTCCTTCCCGGCCCATCTTCCCGCGCCAGCCCATGCCTCGCGCTGTGCCTTTGTCCCTCTGCCAGGTGGGTCCCGCCCGTCAGGTGGTCGTGATCGCCCTTCCCATCGTCTTCCTCGCACCACGTCTCGACCGCGTTCACCATGGCTACGCTTGGAAGCTCCGTCCGACAACGAATCTCCAACAAAGAAATCTTGTTTCGACCTTATCCTTTTAATTCTCGTACCTTCCCGCACCCGAATCCAACCGAACCGTATCTTGTATCACCTTCAAACTCGAATCAACCTCATGACCGAAACAAACTCGATTTGGGGATTTCTAAATCTGATAAGCCCGAGGCCTATAAATAAGACCCCTGTGTTAGCCTTCTCGCCCTGATCCCGAAACCCAAGCTGCCGCACCCCTCAAGCTTTAGCACCGCCACATTGGAAGTTTTAGGGTTTTCGCCGCCGCCGCTCGTTTTCTTTAGATTGTGTCGTCGTCTTCGTCGCCTCGTCGTCGTTGACCACGCCATCGTCTTCGCCATCACGAGAGTTATCTCCAGCACCTTTTCACGGCCACGAGACGTCACTGGTGTTAGTCGCCGACAACAGCTGCACTTGCTTCGTCGCTTCGTTGTGCACCGGGGCACGAGAGGCATCAGTGTGCACCGGGGCATGAAGCCTTGCGTGATGTCTTGTTTATACACTTCACACTTCACACTTGAGTTAGTGTGCACCGGGGCATTTGAGTCATGCGCGATATCTTGTTTATACATTGCACACTCGTGTGAGTTAGTGTGCACTGGAGCATTTAAGCATGTGTGGTGTCTTGTTTATACACTCGCGCCTAAGAGGGACGTCGGTGTGCACTGGGGCATGAAGCCTTGCGTGATGTCTTGTTTATACACTCGCGCCCACGAGGGGCGTCGATGTGCACCGGGGTGTGAAGCCATGCGCGGTCTTGTTTATACACTTCACACTCGCGTAAGTGAGTTAGTGTGCACCGAAGCATTTGAGCCATGCGCAATGTCTTGTTTATACAATTCACACTCACGTGAGTGAGTTGGTGTGCACCAGGGTATTTGAGCTTGTCTTGTCATTTACCACTGACATCTATTATAACATAATTCCCTAATCTTAATTAAGGATACAACTTCGGTTAAGTTTGCTATCCGTGACAGAGATACATGTAGCAAGAACTGTTGCATTTTGCAGCCAAGATACAGCTGACCGTCCCTTACTCTGGTCACAGATAGTAACGGTGGTAAGTTACAAATATATGCAGTTTGACGCAGTTAGTCATTAGCAGACTGCGTAGCTACTAGGGATCAGTTCGAATCAAGTTCTGGAGTGACTGAATTTTAAGTTATAGTTTGAACACTGAACACTGCCTGCTTTGTGCACAGCACAATTGTTCTGTGTGTAATACTAGAGACATTGTAATCAAGCTCACTTCACGAACACAGCAAATCGTAGTTGATGAGATGTGTAGGAGGTGGCGACGGGGTAAGCCCTCGCTGCGGTGCAGCCCGGGCGCATGCAGGGGGCCGAAGCTGCCGCAAGGGGTCCCAGAGCCCTCGCGGCCACGCGGAGGTGGCGCGGTTGGGGGCGACAGGAGTGAGGACGCCTCGGGCGGGGGGCTGGAGCCTCGCGAAGGGGGCCTCGCGGGCGCCGAGGGGGTCTCAAGGCCAGGGGGCTTCGGTTTGGAGGAGGAGGCGGTGCCGACAGAGCCCAGGGCGGCGCCGAGGTGGATGCGTCGAAGGTTGCCAACGCCGAAGGGGATTGAGGTGAGGCGGCGCCGATAGAGCCCGGGTGCCGCCGGGCGGAGCCGCCCAAGGTAGAGCTCCACGCTGGAGGCGTCCTCGGGACAAGGAGGTCGAGCAGTGAAGGTCCCGAGGACGTCGAGCAGTGAAGGGGGTCCTAAGGCCAGGCGGGGCTTTGGCTTGGAGGCGAGGCGGCGCCGACAGAGCCCAGGGCGGCGCCAATGGTTGCCGACGCCAAAGAGGATTGAGGTGAGGCGGCGCCAACGGATCCCGGGGCGACACCGAAGTGGCATCGAGGCAGAGCCACCCGAGGTAGAGCTCCACGCCGAAGGCGTCCCTGGGCCAAGGGGGTCGAGCAGCGAAGGGGGCCAAGGGGGTGCACCGCGCGCCGAGGGGAGTCCTGAGGCTGGGGGGCTTCGGCTCGAAGGCGAGGCCGCACCGAGGTGGGTGCGCGCCACGGTGGCCTCAGGGTGACGCACGTCCTTGTGTGTGGAGGCGTAGCCCGGCAGGGGGCTTCGACTGAAGGTTGGACTTCACCCCCATTCCAAGGCCGCGCGGGGATGGAGCCGAGGTGTCTTCAGCTCCTCTCATTCGTAGCTTTTTGTTCGGTCCGCACTGACGGCGCCAACTGTCGTAGCATCGAGTACGGGGTACCCTTTTGTCATGGTGAACCACAAGGTGGAGGAGCCGAAGATATGAGAATGGCAAATGTGTTGCATTATGAGTGAGAATGAGAGCCCACCCCCGCCCCCCAACATGCATAGGGGCCAAGAAGGGACATTTCGCTTCTTACCCCCGCATTGTATTATTGAGAGAGGGGGGCATTTAGATACATTAGTCTAAGTACACCGTATGGACTTAGTCTACACATACGTATGATATCTCTCATGGCACATCCGTATTCCTAACGACCTTAGGGAGCGGGGCACCCCTTAGTGCCCTACTACAAGTGGTAAGATGATGAGTACCATATTTCAAAATTTCTGAACATCTTCACATGGAACATGGTCATCACCAATCCTGCCAAACCCTCCATCGCCTCCTACCGCACCATATCCACCACCCAACAGAACCACAAATCGACCCCCCACACCAAAACCACCCTTTCTTCATTAACACAAATACCATAACCAAAGCCTCTGCCGTTGGCATTAACGCTGCTACTGTAACAGCTAGCATCTCATTTAAGACTAACCAGAAGTAGGTATTTTGAGTTTGGGAAAGACACAATAATTTTGATTTTGTAAATCCCTATCAAATTTTGTTTTAAATTTGTGCAGCCATGTGGGGAAAAGAAAATACTAGGTGCCCAGCACTTCTCCCATGCTTGCGACGTGTAACGTGCAAGGAGTAACCGGCCCAGAGGAAAGCAATGAGATGCTTCCTATTGTTTCAACTGAATGGAAATGGGGGGCAATGGAAAATTGGAAACATCTTTTAATTCGAAGTGTGATGTGAGAATCACTGAAAGCAGAAGTATATGATGCAACATACTCTGGTGAAAGCCTTGAATCTTGCCAGTGGAGGAATAACTACTACGGGCAGCACATGGTATGTCACTAGAGCAGGGACTGTACACCTGAGATCAAAACACTCCTATCCTGCAAAGTCTCCCACCATCCGAGAATAAAAAAGAACACTGTTCTAGGATGTAATACAATACACAATCTCTGAGAAGCAGACTCAGGCTGTATGTTATATAGTATTCTCAATACCTAGATGCCTCTAGCCAACCTACCCATGATCAAATCGGTGGTGTATATTCGGCAACGCAGTTGGTGCAATGCCAACCAATGAAAGTTTGTAATGAATTTTCAAAAAGTTTGTTAGCTAATCCTTTTCACATCAAAGAGGCCATTTTGGTCTAACACCAAGAGTTGACATTAACTAATGCTATATCCAGTCTACACTAAATAAAAGAAAAGATATGACATGGTGTATATCCGGTAACGCGGTTGGTGCAATGCCAACCGATGACAATTCGTAATGATTTTTCAGAAAGTTTGTTAGCTAATCTTTTTCACATCAAAGAGGTCATTTTGGTCTAACACCAACAGTTGACATACTAATATATACAGTCTACACTAAATAAAAGAAAAGATATAATATGACAACTGGATTCAGAGAATTCAACAACTGCAGTGCAGTGGATAAATAGATGGTACAAATTTATTCACTGTGTGAATGGAATGGATGTTACATGTCATGACACATTTATTTCACAGAAAAGAACTGAACACCGCTAGCCTAGGAAACAACAGATGAGCTGCCTGCAACAGATTCAACCGTAGTGCCAATTCAAATTGCCGCAGTCCAGGAAGGAACTCAAGGATTTTCATGAAGCCCCCGGCTGGATTTAATTAATTGTTGAGAGTGGTGGTGCCGAGGAACGTACGGATGGCATGTATAAGCCCAGAGATGCCGGGAGAGCGGCCACTGGGCGGGACGTACCTGGCTGCGTGGTCCATGGTGTACTCCCCAATCTCGACTGCCTCACCACCGCAACGTCGCCAGAGGGCCTCTGCGTAGCTCGAGTGCGCGAAGTAAGCCTCTGCCTCCACCTCCCTCGTTCCATCGACCACGACGGTGAGCCGGCGGCGCTCGTAGACGCCGAGGTGGGTGCCCTGCGGTAGCGGTCAAGATTTAAAAGAACGAATCTGGAACTGTGACCTAGGAAATAAGGGGTGAGGTACCTCGAGAGCGTCGAGGTCGGCGAGGGCACTTGGGGACGCGGCGTAGAGCTCGCCGGAGACGAGACGGCCGGAGGATGAACATGGTGTGCTACTGCTGGGGAGGAGGAAGGGGATGGAATATGGGCCAACGACGAGGGAGGCTGGGGCGGCGGTGGAGGCAGCGCCAGAGAAGGGGGAGGCGGAGGCGGCGAGCAGGTGGTGGTTGGGGAAGCCGCGCTTCAGGGTACCATACACGAACACCATCGTCCTCGCCTCCGCCTCCTCCATTCACTCTTCCTCAACTAGTCAAATGTGCTGTGATCCTCCGATGCTCTCTCACGGCCACGCCGCGACAAGGAGAGCTGCCACGGGCTGAAAACTGTCCTGTATCCGAAAAAAATCGTTGCATTATTTTTTAGTCTTGGTCCACGTTTGATACTATCCATCAGAATAGAATTAGAACAAAAATGATCGGAGTTCACTTCATCATATATATAATAACATATATAATTATTAAGTAATATTGTACTAAATATTAAATTTGGCTGCAAGAAATCAGAAGATGGGTTGAACAGAAAATAGTACAAGGGTGTACGCATAGTATATACATGATAATAGCTACTTTTTTTTTGACCTGGTGTCCTGTGACACCGGGTGGGCCCAATTGGCTCCACCTCTGCTAATCCACATCTGATTCTATCCGTATTCGGATTCTGAAAACCTAGGTTAGGATATGGGAAGAGCAATATCCTATCTGTATCCGTATTTAATAGGATATTCGATAAATCATCAAAATAGATATTCGATAAACATCAATATCATTGATATCATCTATGGTTTTCTAGTCATTGACTAATATATAACATGAATTTACATTTGATTATGTTTATATTGTTAAGTAGGGTAAATAATTCTCTAATAGGTATTATAATTTGACACTTTCATTGGTGAAGTAATATCATTTCTTTATGTGTACACAATCCATCAAGTTATCCGCGATCGATTTGAATCCAACCTGCATCCGCCATGTGCTCGTATCCCAAAAAAATTGTATTCGTATCAGTATCCGGAGTATTCGTATCCGACTCCGAATCCGGGATAAAAAAATATGGGTTATGATACAGAAAGAGCAATATCCGCCCGTATCCGACTCGTTTTCACCCCTAGCCTACCACTAGGGATTGCAACGGGGCTCCCTTCCCATTCCCCGCTGCATCGTTTATTCGTATGGTTGCACATGATATTACTCAATTTATTAATACATGTGATGATAAAATAATACTAAATGAGTTATATAACATAGATTATATAAAAATATATTAGGTAAGAGATAAAATATCTATGTTTGAGACATGTAGATGCACTGACTTACATGTATTTGAATGTATATCGGAGGTATAGTAGGGAACGGGGATACGGGAGGCATTTTAGTCCCCCTCTGCGTATAAGGTAGCAGGGACAAAATGGCCCCATACTCATCCCTTAATAGCGCAATTCCCTACAGGTTACCGGGGAGCGATGCCCGTTGTCATCCCTCTTGAACATTTTGTGATTAGGGATGTAATTGGGTGTGGTGGCCATGGGTATTGCTCACCCACACCCATGCTCGCGACCCTGATCCCCCCCCCCGTGGGGCATGCCGACGAATGACAACAGGTGAAGAACCTCGCCCATGCCTATCGGCCGCAGGTATGCCCATGTACCCGCGACTACAAGGAAAGGTGCTAAGCATGATGAAACCAAAAACACAACTATGAGCAAAGCTGCTAAGGCGCTAAGACATTGACGGTGTGCCAGCCCAGCCTAGCCATGTAACATCCTGATTTTCAGAATCGGGATGTTAATATTTAATTTGGCGATCTATTAAATTTTTGACTATGTTTTAAAAAATTCTAGTGTTTAATTAAAATGTTGCTTCAAAAATCAAATTGAATTAATTAAAAGGGTTGCATTTAAAGTTAAATCAAATTGTTTGGGAGACTGCAATTAAATTAAATTATTTTATTTCTTGTTTCGCATGCATTTCAAAAATCATGATGCATACATTAGTATCGCCGTTCTCATTTTCCAATTCGACCGACCGCGGGCGAAACGACCGCGTGTCCCTTCTTTTTCGGCAATCTCTTCCATTTTCTGACCATGCTAACTCCTGTCGTTTCTCTCCTTCAAATCTTAGCTAAAGATTCAAAGCCAAGTCATGCATGTCATACAACCACGATCGTCATCGCACGAGGAACCCAATTCTATAATTTGTTTTCGCATGCAGGGTAGTTTGAGCGAAATCACAAAAAAGAGGAAAGAACTAGCACATGCAACGCATGTTATGTCGTCATGATCGTTGTCTCGAGGATATTCCATTTCTATAATCGGTTTACACATGCAAAGTCGTTTGGGCGACGTAAAAGAAAGAGAAAGGAGAAAACTATTATGCTATTATCTGCCAAGCAAGCAGAAACTTTAAAGATTTTCAGAGAGCATCACACTCTGGAGAAATTTTTGAAATTTTTACCTAAGCATCTATGATATATCAGGAACCTCCCATAAAAATTTCACAATTTTTGGAGCTAAGAAACTATGTCTAAAAATTACCTGAACACCTTAGCCATTTTGCAAATTCTGAAATCACTGTTCATCCGAATTTTTTTTTGTAGCCGAACAGTACCATCTCTGCCATATTTTCTCCCAACACCCAGAGTCACATGCCCCATGCCATCACCCCACTGCCATCTTCCCTTTTATTTGCCACAACCGAACCAACACTCACTACTGTCCCTAGCAATTCCTCTCCCCAACCAGCACTTGTTCTTCCTTCTCAAACCAGCACTTCATCTTCACTTCTTCCCTCCAAATCCCACCCAAATATGGAAAATCCAGCCATGCATGTTGTACCGTGGTGATCCCCCTCATCTAGGCTTCCAACTCATCCAATTAGTTTTCACATACATAGCCATTTGAGCAATTCGCGATGGCACGTTGGGGAGTGAGCTTGAGCTAGTGTTTCTATTCTGTGGAAGATGTAGCATCGGCCTGGGCATGAAGGAACGACAGCAACTGGTGCAGCAGTGTCCAGCCGGGCATTGGAGCAGGCAGCAGCCGAGAAATTTTGGCTAGCAGCCGAGGTGTGCAGCAAGCCACTCGGCAGTGAAGCTGCGGCAACCAAGCTGGGAGCAGCTCCATGCATGTAGTCAGCAGGCCAGTGCAATGCAGCGGCTCGACAGAGCAATGCAGCGGCAGCGACAAGCCGGCCAGTGCAGCATGCAGCTATGCATTCATGCAGTGCAGCTGGGTGCCAAGGCATGCAGTCGGCCGGGAGTAGCAGCGGCTTGCGGCGCTCGGCCGGCACTGTGGCCGGACGACATGGCAGTGGCCGAGCCAGGGCACGGCAAGGTGGCGCAGTGGCCGGCTGTGGCGAGGCCCGTGGCCCGGCTTGGCCTCACGCGGTGCCCACGACGGCTCGGTGACGCGGCCACGGCACAACAGCTCGGTGGATGCCGTGGGCGCAAGGCGTGGCTTAACGGTGGATGAGGCGATGTCGAGGTGGAGGTGGCCGAGCTCGGGGCAGCCGAGGATGCGAAGACGACGGCGTGGAGGAGCCGGCCGAGAGCGCGGTGCTTGCATGCGGTCGGCCTCGACGGTGTCAACATGACGGCGTGGCGCATGCGGCGGCACTAGGACGACCGATATGGACGAGGAGCCGGACGTGAACACGGACGAGAGGCCAAACGGACACGGGGATAGCGACGACTACGGTGGACGTGGACGCGTAGCCGATAAGACGCCCGGCGGTATTTCTCACGTCTAGTGCCGCGGTAAAATTCTTTAGTGTCGAATCGTGTTTACGATATTAGTTGTGCATGTTGCATATTAGTCATGAGCATGGCATCTATTTTTACATATATATTTATAAAAATGATTTGATAGCTTAGGACTGGTATAATTCTCCGGTTAGGTTGTATTTGTGCGTAGGTGTGATTATGTATCGATATATTGGTGGATGCGAATAATTAGATTATTGTGGCAAAATATGAGTATTATTGATCGGTGGATGCTAGATTAAATTTATGAGTTGATTATTTTGATCAGACGGTATTCTTTTGAAGTTGTATGGAAGTTAGTGGTGATCTTTGGATAGTACTTTAATTGGAGGTTTCTTCTCGCATTAGATTAGTAGTTTTAGGAGATAGGACGCATAAGAATTTTATGAATTATTATTTGGGGGGTAGCTCTTGCGACGATGATTAAGGAAATATGAATGTTGAATCGAACAATTTATTTAATCGTGAGCAAGTTGGTTAGATGTCTTAATTAATATATATGTGAGTTATACATGCTAGAATTGGGCGAAGGTAGGATTGGATTATTTGATTGTGGATAAATAATTGGATTGTCATGTATGTAATAGTTAAGTCCTATGTGCCGAGTTGGTATATTTGTACCCTCCATTGGATTAGTAGATAATTGATTATTAGTTTATCGTAGTGGCATATATATGATTGGATTGGTAGTAGTCGTTCAAGACTAAGTCCGGTGGTAGTCGCACGCCTAGCGTGTGCGGTGGTAAAATCTTTAGTAGTTAAATTGTGTTACCGTGTTAGATATTTCTTATGCATGTGCATTATCTTGTTAAGCTTGTCATTTTATTAGTCATGCATGTTTAAAGATAATTAACAAATTGATGATTTATTTTAACCATTGCCTAAGTGACCACTCAAATATATTTACCAAATGCATACATAGCAATATGTCTTTTTTTAGTCAGATATATAGATAGTTAGTTAAGTGATTATTGAATACGTGCTGCAACTGCCAAGTACATTAGTGAGTCAAATCAATAGAGGATTAGTAGAAATGAATAATATCATCACAGTTAGTCAATTCCATGATTAAACTCGTTGTAGTTGATCGAGCATAATAGAAGCCTTTTAATTTTACGATTAGTAAAGGAATTCAGATGGTTAAATCAAGAATATAAGAGGATTGAATTTGACTGTTTGATAATCATGGATGTATACATAGAATGCCTAGAGAGAGTGCTTGTGAGTACTAGGTGTCCTGTTAAGGAAAACAACACTTTTAGTAAGCAAGAATTTTGATTAAACTTCACAAATTCCTAATTAATTGAAATGAACTCCAATTGAACTAAAAATTATCACCTAAATGCATCTGAAATCATTTTCTATCTTCGGTATTAATTTCATAATTTTTGAAGACTCTTTGGAATTTGGTGTTTATTCGGTGTTTTCGTTTTATTGGTACTTATCGTTAGATGACGATGATTCGGGAATGCATCGGAGATGATCGTGTGAGTGTCCAGAGTACCAGCAAATAAAGGCAAGTAGTTTGATCATAAATATCCTATTACTTTCAAGTCTAATACTTTGTTTACAAATTGTATGTATGCATGCTTTTGTGTCAAAATATTTTTCCCGATTAGAGGTAGCTATTCCTATTGCATTGTTGCCCTTAAATTGTTATCCCTTGCCACAAACATAAGTTATTAATATCGCTGGTGAATCAGAGTCCGGTGATTTAATTACGCTCTTTTATTATCTTTTCGATGTCATGCTTAGAAATGCTTAGCTATCGGTAGTATTGGGTGATTATCGACTTAGTCGATGATCTTGATCACACAAATCTTATTATTACTCCATTATATCCAGCACCTTGTGCTTTGTTAATTTGTAAATCTAAAATTGAAAATAAAATTATTTTAGACTTGGGCATAATGGTATGTTGGTGCGATTGTTTGGTGTGACATGGAAAGGTGCCCAAGTCAACAAGGACCGAATTACTTGCGCCATTGATCCAAGCACTTTTACGTGCTAACCACACGAGAGGGATATATGACCTCTCTTGACTTAGTACTTTGGCGTGTGTTTCCTCCGGGTCGTATGGTGGTTGTGTGTGTTGTGTTGAAAAAGAAAACTTGTGTGTTTGGGTGAGCAGTAGTGGGGGTTACACACTGCAAGGAGCATCGTCCTTTATAAGGAGGTAAGCATCTTTGATGACTCCGCATCAACGTATGGGGTTTCCTCCCATATGGGCGACTCGTAGTTAATACATAATATTGGAAACGTCTCGTAGGACTTAGCCTTGCCGGCATACCTAAGGAAGTGTGCTCTATTGTATGGCGAAAAGGCGATCTGGCGTGTGGGTACATTGGTACACCCCTGCAGGGTTAAATCTATTCGAATAGCCTCGTCCTAGGTATGGACAAGCTTGGTTATTTCCTGCAAGAATTAGACTACAACATTTAATTAAAACTTGACATGGGTGGTATGAATGGGTAATTCATGCTATTGTTGTAGTGACTATTGGGTTAGTCACTTCAGGATGTTGTTGTCATCTATTTATTGTTATTATGTTGTTATTTACTGTTATTTAAACAAATAAAAATAGATTTGTTAAATTACTTTCAATATATTACAATATTGCAAATGAAAACTTGCTTTATGTTGAAAACGAGTCTAGACCTTCTCCACTTAAATAAGTTTGCATGTAGCTATTGTTATAGGCCTGTTACTGTTGGACCGAAAAGGCGACTAGAGGGGGGTGAATAGGAGCACGCTCACTTTTTCACAAATTATGAATTCAACACAATTTCACTCCAATAGCTATGAGGAAGCTATGAAAATCAATGCACTAGTACAGCGGAAGACTAGTATTGAATCCAATTTACCCCCTAAATAATATGACAAAAATCAACACAAGCTAAAGCACAAATCAGTACTGGCGGTCTGACCGCTGTGTTAGTGGCAGTCGGACCGCTAACCAAATCGGTCGGACCGGTGCCCTCGGGCGGTCTGACCGTCAGGCTCCAGAACAGCAAGAACAACCCCGATGACGAAGTTGCAAATAGATCTAACTTTTGATTCTCAACTCCAAACATCACGAAACTTGGTATACACCTTCTTTATGATATTAAGGACCTATTCCAATCAACAATTACGATAATTCTTGGACAAACAAAGATCCTTTACGATCTGATTGGAGAAAGGTCTAAAACCGAGCAAAAGTGAAAACTAGATACAATCGCTTGCTCGTGGGTGATTAATGATCACGAAGATCCTAGATGAGTTCCCACACAACACAGGAAGCTAATCCATGTGACGATATCAAGTAAAAACTCATGGATTAATGAAAGCCCTAAAATCACAAAATTGAAAGTAAGAACGAAAAGAGACTTATCTCAAGCAAACCTTGCATAGATTAAAACGTGATTGATGCTGGATTACACCCACTTCATCAAGGATCAGTGGTCAATCCAAGAGCACGAAAGTCCAATCAAACCTTCAAGAACCCTAGCCTCCACGCCTAGCTCTCCTAAACAAAATTAGGGTTTTCTAATATAAAGAGGGTCAAGGGTTGGTGCAGCCACCACCCTCTCCTATTTATAGTGGAGGCTTAGACCTTCTAGAAGTTTGATCCTATTGGGCTCCCGTTAAGGTCTACTAACAAACGGGTCACACACGCACGCTTCGCAAAGCGCCGTCTTTAACCTTTTGACCTAAACAGCTTCACCTAGCGCCATCTTGCGCCTCGGATTTGCTAATAGGTCACCCTTGTCCATCTTGCGTCACGCTTGGGTCATTGACCTCACCCGGCATCGTCGATCGTTCTGGACCTCAGCTCTCCAAGCCTAGTCCTGATCATCCTCGCCGTTGACCGTCGTTGACCACCAAGCAACCTGCACAACCATAGACAAGTAAACCGATTTTGGGAACAAGTTCTTCACAACTTGACCCATGTTAGTCGAAACATACATCATGCAATACATATGCCCTGAAACTCATGACTTTGACCTAACCAACGAACAACGCCGCCACGAAGGCCGGCGTTCAAGTGACTACCGTCCGATCAGCCCACGAGGCGGTCCGACCTCCAACTTTTGGTGGTCGGATCGCCAGCTATAGGCCGGTCCAACCGCCTAAAAGGACTAAGCCGAATTTCAAGTCCTGAAATTCTGAAACCTTCTGGAAATTTAAAACAAATAGAACTTTTGACTGGAGACTCCAAAAATTTTGGAACCAAGTGCAATAGAATCCCCTCTCTTGCCTATACCTTCTATTTTTGGCCCAGCTCAATTTGACACTATTTGGTCATGGCCGGTCCTACCGCCGCTCATGGCCGGTCCGACCGATTTGAGACCGGTCGGACCGCCATGCTATGGCCGGTCAGACCGCCCCTATCCTGACAGATCTAAACTTTGTCGAATACCCGTGAAACGACAAACCATAAACTCCATTGCCAATTGTCACATCATCCTAAGATCTGGAGCATATCCCCATGATATCCATAATCTCCCCCTTGATGAACACATTGGAAATAATCCAGAAAATGTAATTTGGAGGTTTGAAAAGTGAAATATTTTTGTTTTCGCACAAAGGCACAACTTGGTCTATAAGCAAGAAAAAGCAATGTAAATGACCAAGCTGGCATCAGAATAGTATAGACATGTGAGATAAGGCAAAAGAAAGCATAAAAACTTTGATTTCCATAAAAGAGTCAAAATTCTCACTTGAGGTCCATATGAAAGAACGATTGTTCAATTGACCTATGATCATTGTGAGGATAAATGAATGCAATTCAAGTTCAGAATATTCGATAAGACAATAAGAATGCAACTCAAGAACTCCCCCTCACTATGATCCTCAAATTTTAGAAACTTTTAAATTTTCAATTTCTCCCCCTTTTATTATTTTTATATATCTTTTCCCTCTTTGTATAACAATGATATATAACATTGAAAGATCCATCTTCTCCAAAAATCTCTCCCCCTATGCATAGCATTAATACATTTTAACACATCTTCTCCCCCTTTGACAATGTAGTCATCAAGGAATCACGCCTTCCTCTCATCCAGAGATAACAAATGCAGAATGAAGAAGGAAGCAAAACATAATAAGCATAAGAAGGAGTATGCATGAAGTGCAATGGAGTGACTTCATTTTTTATTACAAGAAGCTTTGGAGATTACCCAAAAGAACAAGCGAGCATCTCTAATATTGCACAAACAGCATATCAAGCCTGACAGCGCTAGCAAGATCATGATAAGACATATATATCAAAGCTAAGCACAAAGGCTCAAAAGTAAAACAATATATTTGATCAATTTAAGCACAGCTTCAAATTCAGCAAGTTCATCAACAGGGATCCTAAAATGAAACTAGACATGTCAAAATGTCAACGTAAGATCAAAAAGCTAACAAATACCATTTTAAGAGACAATCAGGTCCTGTATTGAATCATTTTGCTCAAATTTTCTCAAATGCCTATTTTTCAACAAATTTTCATTTGCACTAAAGGGAGAGGCAGCGCAGGCTGGTCTGAGAGAGGAGGAGCTGAGGAGGCGGTGCAGTGCGACCGCGCGGAAGGGTGTGAACTGTGGAGGGAGGAGCTGAGCAGACAACATGGAGGGAGGCGGCAGCGGCGCAGGCCAGTGTGGAGGGAGGCCACGCGAAGGGAGGCGGCGGTGGTGCGGGGCTACAGCAAGAAGACAATGGCAGCGGCAGACCGCCGAGTGCCACACACCTGCAACCAATGGGCAGGCGGCGGCGAGCCAAAGTAGGGTTCGTGGGCCGTTCCAGGCACAACACGGGTCAACTAAATTCCTGTCGTTGGCATTTTTGATCGTTTTTTACTGTTTGGCTATTTAAAAATAGCAAAAAAAAAATCAAAAAATCATAGTTTTTTTTTCTATAAATAGCCACCATACCCCCCTCATTCAGTACCCCTCCATTCCTCATTCTTTCTTTGAAATTATTTTGTGCAAATTCAAATTCGTGTTGACCAAATTTGGAGAAATTCAAAAAAAATTGTGCCAAATTTTGGAAAATTTAATTTTCGGTAGCAAGTCACCAAAAGAGGTACAATAATATTTTTTGCATACGTTTATTGTTATTGCTTGTTATGCTAAGATGAAATTAATAATAGTGTTAGTTTCGATTTTTTAGTTTTCGTTATGGACAGTCCTTACAAGAACTTTGCTCTTAGTGATTACGGACTTTCATCGGCGGAAATTGCAACCATGGAGGCGGCTGCGGCTGCCTCAAGTCAACCAGAAGGGCAAGGCGGAGTTCCGTCATTAGTCTCGACACCAACCAAAGCAAAGAGGTAAAGACCGTCTACATCGGGAGTTTGGGAGAAAAGGATTATAGGTTTAAAATTCATTGATATAGCACACACGGGTGAGAATATTGCGGACTGTATTATCAAAGTCGTGGAAGACTTTGGTCTTACAGACAAAATATTCTCAATTACCTTAAACAATACTGCTTCGAACTCTAGGGCTATGGATATTCTAACTCCTCTGTTGAGTACATACATCGATTCCTTCTTGCTACATCAAAGATGAGCTTGTCATATTCCCAACCTTATAGTCAAATATAGTTTGAAGATGTTGAGTCTATATATTAAAGCTTTTTGCGATGTGATTTCTTTCTTGAATAATTATAATGTAAGAATAGCACAATATAAGAACTTCCGTAGGGCGATGGGTGCACATCAAAGAAAGTTTGGTTTGGACATGCCGGTAAGGTGGAACTCTACTTACCTGATGCTAAAGAGTCTTTTACCATACAATAGCATTTTTCTGTTTTTATTCAAATGCACTATCAGAGCACTGACGGTGGTATACTATTGACTGAGCAACATTGGTTTGTTGCTAAGAAGATACTATAGTTTTTAGAAAAAATTTATGAGATCAATGTTGCTTTGTTCGCTGTCTACTATCCAACATCTCCAATCATTATGCATAGTATTTTACAGATTGCTACTCAATTGAAAATGTATGAAAATAACTTAGTTTTACACGATGTTATTGTTGCCATGAAAAGTAAAGACCTTAAATATTGGAGAGAAATCTTTTACCTATATGCATTTGCATTTCTTTTTGATCTAGAGGTAAAATTAATGCATTTGGTAATGTACTTTGTCTTCTTAGTGATGCTACAGAGCTATACTGTACTAACTATTTTGTAGAAGTTTGTTCTCGGTTAATAAGTTTCAGGGAGTCCGCTCGCAACAACCTCCAGTAGAGCACGTCTCAAGTAGTAGGATAAATATATGGGGCAAGATCTTCGGTGGTTCTTCCTCCGTGTTCAGGTCTTCTTCTTCTACACTTCACCTGCTCAGCCAAGGCCCACAAAGAGTGGGGAACTACCCACCTCGACAGCGATACAGTGTATTTCAACTCAGAAGGTTTCAAATTTTGCAATGGTGGTAAACTCATAAGTTAACATATCATATGCTATCTATACCTGTACGTGATGTGTTAACTATTTCTGTATCGACAGTTTCCTTTGAGCCTATTTTCAGTCTTTTTGGAAGAATATTGGATGAGAGAAGAACAAGTCTCACAAGTGAGATGATGGAGATACTTCTAACTGTGAAAGACTGAAAACAAGTTGATTTATGAACACAACACTCTGTGAAAAATTCATAATTGTCGGAGGTGTTCAAAAATCTATACTTAGACAATGACACGTAGAACAAGGATGTATATAAAACAAAAATTTATTTCCTTTGCCAAGGTTATCTTATTTCGAGTTTTTACTTGGTGAAGATTTTAACGAGGCAACCAGTTGAACATTGATAAAGTTTTTTTTATTAGATTTTCAATATAATTGCATATTATCTCATTTTTTTTCAATTTCTATATTATTTTTTCTAAATTTTACATATTTTACTGATTTTTTTTTTTTTGAACTTAACAGGCTAAATGGGTCAAGTCGACCCGCCAAGCCAAACAACTCGTGCCGGTCTGACACGACACAAACAGCCGACGGACGTCTGAACCGTCTCCGACACGTGAACCGACACGGTAACCTATCTAATAGTCAGATCAGAATAGACTCTTCCTGGATAGTCCGGCCGGCTCTGCCCGGGCCGCCCATTTTGCACTAACAGGGAGGGTAGACAGAACAGCGCATAGAGCGCGAATCTTAGAGCGCATGGCCATGACCGCCGGCGGCGGCGACAAGACGGAGACCGTAGAGGTGACGCTGCGCGCCGTTGGCCCGTCCCGGCCGACCACCCTCAGCCTCCCTTCTCTTCTCTCGGTATCACCCCCAAACTCAAACCCTTCTTCTCGCCACACTCTAGCCTAATGTTTCCTTCTGTTCCGCCCTAGGTTGCCGATCTGCGCCGCCGCATCGCCCACGATCGACGTCTCCCAGAAGACCGCCTCCGCCTGGTCCTGCGAGGGAGGACTCTCCCGTGCCAAGACGACGCCCATGTCAACCTCAGCGATGGGGGTAAACCATACCATTCTTGTCTCCCATGTCCCCTCGCCCCCTCTTGATTGGCATGCTAGATGCATAAGTCGCAGCTTTCTTCATTATCTGTGCTGTACTAGGTCACTTGTGCGGCCTCTCTCTTTTCTTTTTCTGCTCATACTTTCCACAATTGTTGGTTAGGGTCCGCAAGTTATGGAATGTAGTCACCACATACATATATCTTGTGTGAGAAATTTGGTGGCAGTGCTATCCTAGGATGGTTAAATGGCTGTTTCATCTAGTTCCTACTTGTTTATGCACCGACATATCACATATCTTATTGGGCTACTTTTAAAATTTTCTTTTCGTGATTTCTGTAGATAGTCTAATGGTGGCCGTGGCACCTAAGCCACCTGCTAATCATCTCCACGATGATGACAATGAAGAAGAGGAAGAACTGGTAAAGTTTTCTCACAATATTTTAAAGAAGTTTGTGTTTTCAGGATGGGTTGGTGTTCCTCATAACTATTATCTCTCCACTCTGTAGAAGTTCGAAATACCACAACCAACAACCTGGTGGAAGAGAAGAATTTTTATATTTCTTCGAGACAAATTGAGATTACCTGGTAATGTACATGATGCACCTCTATTTTCTGATGAAATGATAGTGTGATGAATGAGGCGTGCATTTCACTTCTCCAGATATCTTGTTGATGGCGCTATTTTCTCTCAGCATGAAAGCATGGGTTATTATCACAATGTGGTTCCTATTGGCACCTATTGCTCAAAAGTACGATGTTGGACCTTTATATGTAAGTAATTCCTTAAATAATTAGTGTCTCTAAAAAATAGTTATTAGCAGTACTGCTTATCATGACACTGAGGTACATGTAAGTATTTGAAGCACATTTGGGAACTGGACTAACCAGTTACCGAAGAATTGAATATACAAATTTCTGGCTAGCTCCAGCCTGGGGCTGGCCCTCGCTGGGAAACACAGGAACCAGTGGTTATATAAACCTATAATAATGACTCAGCCATACAAATCATGTACCCATATCCTTCCATCATTTCTTTTGTCTCCAATGTATAGGATTCATGCGGAACTAAACTATGATGCTACAATACCTGTAGTACAAATTTGGGGGCTTGTAATGACCAAACTTATTGGTTTTGTTGCTAGATTCAGTTTATTGACAAATGCTACTATTTGCTGGCTACCCAGATACTCGGTACAGGTTTCTTGATCATACTTCTTAATCTTGGAAGGCGACAACAAGGTGATGTTAGGTATGTTCTCTCATCCCTTCAGTCTGCTTTATTTTTTTAGCCGAAAATAGAAATTCCATCAACTAGATGAACTAGCAAAATCGCTAGACATCAAGTCTGATACAAACTCAGGAAATCCTTCAAGCCATACCTGATGGCTTGGCCTTTCATTCAGAAAGGAAAAAACGTTAGCAACATTGTGTTCTTCTATGCCATGGAATAGTTCATTATTAATTTATTACAACTCTAGTTGTTTAGCATCTACATATGATATATTATGATGCAGTGCATATTGATTAGCTGTCTTTGGTTTCATTGATTGGATAAAAGTTCTACAGCTAGTATGTGCTCTGTTCCTTGGAAAAGATGCACTTCCCTACATAAGCTGTGAAGAATAAGTAAAAGTTTCTCAGCAGTAACAGTAGCTTAGAATCTGCCTGGCCTACTGTATCAAAACCTTTATTTTTTTGCGAGAAGCTGCAGATAAAGCAGTCATCTAGGATGCACGGACACGGACACGCGTGTCGGACACGACACGTATCGGACACGGGATTCGCCATTTTCTAAAAAATAGCGACACGGGGACACGGCTGTATATATATATATATATATATATATATATATGTATTATTGAATGTTTTTCCACGTGTTTATCAAACAGAAAGTGTAAAATGTTAGGAATATGTACCTCAAAGATGATCATCGCTCCTGTTCTTTTCAGTTTTTCGTAAAGCATAACTTAATAACTTTATATTAATACAAGAAATTCATAATTCATGTAACCTGTGAATAGAAAAAACTTGATTAGTAAATATAAGTAACAATATAACAAATACAATGCAACAACAAACACCTAAGTACCTAACAATCTAACATTATAATAACCATCAAATAATTGACAAATGACAAAGTACAACCAACAATCCAACAAGAAGTAGCCAAGTTCAAACATAGAAAGTTAGAAACTTAAAAGACAGAGTACAACCAACATAGGAGTGGTTCAACTTAAGTTGCATAAAAAACTCAAATTAAAGGCTTATGAAAAGATAGCATGAGACTCCCAGTCTCCTAGACTTCCTCTTGTTCATCCTCATCTGGGTTCACCACATTAGACCCATCTTCAAAAGACACGCTCTCCAACTCTGGTTCTTCAAGAGAGAGATTAGCAACTTCTAGAATGCCGACACCACTAAGAGATTCAAAGCTATCTCCCCCCACATCCCACATCCTTGCTGCCCCAGTTTTGTAAGATGATGTTCTCTTGGACAAAAGTCTCAAATTATTGTGCACAAAGACCAAATCTTCAGCACGCTCAGGAGTTAGCTTGTTTCTATGCATGCTGTGGATGAAATTATATGTGCTCCAATTCCTTTCAGACAAGAAGATGAGGCCGGTTGGTTAACTATTTTGAGAGCCAAACTTTGCAACATAGGAATAGATTGTCCATGATTTGCCCACCAATTCATTGGATCAAGGATCCCTCTATCGTAAATGGAATCAAAGTCATTAAATTCTGCAGAACAAGTCGAAAATCTAGCATATTCCTCTTTAACTTGTCCGAGGTGGTCAAGTATAGGAAAAACTTCTTAAAACACTTCATTCTCATTTGTGAAATCTCAAGATCCTTGTGGGGGGGTACACGGCCAACACCTTCGTTGATCCACTTCTCACTATAATATCTACAAAAAGAAAATGAATGGATTAAAACTTTTGCAAGAACTAAATATTAGCAAATAGCAATCACAAATAGATTTTTATATCACCTTGGATTAAGTGAATGCGCCAAGCAATGGAGTGGAGTGTTGCCTTTTGCCCACCGATCAACCAATATGCTATGAACAACCGAGTAAAAGGTGGACTCCTCATTATCTTGCTTTCCTTCCCACTTATATATTGCTTTCTTTACATTCTCTATCATTGTGTCCCACATCTCATAAATCAGATGAAGACATGGTGTGTCAGTGTCCGCCACACGTAGCATTTCATATATAGGCTCAGTGAATTCAATAATGTAGTTCATCTTGCCCCACCACACATCATTGAGCACTTTGTCTCTAACAAATTGTGCCATCCCGGCATTGTCATCTTTGTAAGCCTCCCATGCTTCACTAATTACCATTCTTTGAAGTGCCCTCTTGACCATGCAAAAACGCTTCAACATGACCACAACTGAGGCAAATCTTGTTTCAGCAATGGCAAGCATCTTCAGATTGCTAAACTCATTGAACATTGAAAGCCTCGTGCCATGGTTCATTATGAAATTCTTGATCATATTAGCATCCTGAGCAATTTCAGTTATCCAATGGCACTCATCAAAGATGAGGACTTCATCATCAGTTCTTGGCATTTTAGCAGCACAAATACTTTTCAAAGCAAGATTAAGAGTATGAACAACACAGGGTGTTCAGAAGATGTGATTGTACTTCTGCTGAATAATCAAACCCGCACCTTTGCAATTTGCAGTATTGTCAGTGATGACTTGGACCACATTTCTTATACCCACTTCTTCAATAATAGCAATCAACTTCTCTGCAATGTACTCCTTTGTCTTCACCTCGCCTTCAACATTGATAGCTCCCAAGAACATCGGTGCACTCTCAGAAACAGCGATAAAGTTTATGAGCGGTCGCCTCTGTGCATCCGACCACCCATCTGAACAAATAGTCACTCCCTTTTCAGACCATGTGCTCTTTGTCTGCTCTAATAAGGACTCAATCTGAGCCCTTTCTTGTTGAAGAAGAGTGGTCCTCAACTTCTTGTATCCAGGAGGAACATAACCAGAAATGTTGTGGTCTGCTGTGTAGGTATATGAACTTTGATAATGTGGATTTCTGGCTACATTGAAAGACAATCCTGTAAACAAAAAACATAACCCTAAATTAGCTGAAAGCTTCTAAAGGAATTGTGTCAATTGGATAAATTCAAGCAATGCTTTTGATTACAAACCTGAAGAATAAAACATCCTCGCAATCATAACATCCAGTTGTTGGCGAGTTTCATTGTTGAAAGCTTTCTCCAAAGTTGAGCCTGAAGTTGCCCTCCGCTTAGAACCCATGCTAGATGAAGCAACACTATCAGTAGTACTAGTGATGTTCGTTGGCAAAGGAACATGTCTTGGCTTTGTTTTTGCTAACTCCTCTTCGGCCCTTGCAACTTCATTTCTAAGTTGTGTAAGGATAGGTGCGGTTACCTTTGGGCACATTTTGATTCCACCATTAGATATTTTAAGCAAATGCGCTTTCACCCTAGAGTAACTCCGGTGTACACAAGTTTACAATACTTACATTTGAATCTCACGTTACCTCCACCTCCTCCACCAGTCCTCTCTAGGCACTCGTCATGATTCCACAACGGAGTCTTCACATTCTGCTGCTCAGCACTTGAACCAGCCGGTTCCATCTTGTATTTCTGCACAACAGCATGCAAGTATGCACAACAGCACAAGGAGTCAAGCACTCACCACTGCTATTATTGTCATAGTAGCATAATTGGATCACTAGTTTGTTCTCTCCAGTATTTGAGCCATGACAAAGTAATGGATAAATTTGGATCTGTAGAGTGTAGACTCACCGAAAGTCCAAATCTGGCAGCAGCAGCAGGAGCCGGGGAGCAGCAGCAGGAGGCGTCCGGGAGGAGCAATGAGCGGATAAAGGCGCGTCAGCAGCGCGCGCGCAGCGAGAGCAACAGCGATGTCGCGAATCGCGCGCGAGGCGGCGGCGGCGTCGGCAGCAAGCGCGCGCGCGCAGCGGCGCAACGAGCGAGGCGCGCGCGCGTCGTCGCAGAGCGCGGCGAATGGCGGCGGCGCGTCGCGCGGCGCGGCGATTGCGGCGGCGCGCGCGCGCGGCGCGTCGGCCTTTGGGAGGCTGCGGCTGCGGGGCGAGGCCGAGATGGCGGCGGAGTGAGATGGGGAGAGCCGGGAGGAGGGGTAGGGTTAGGGAGATGGGCCGGCCGATGAACAGTGCGTTGATCGGGCCGAATGAATGGGCCGATACATGTCCGACACGCGGCCAAACGTGTCCGATACATGTCCGAATTTATTTTCGCGACACAAATTTCCGACACGCTTAGAATACGTGTCGGAGCCGTGTCTGTGTCCGACACGGTGTCCAACACGGACACGGCGCATTACAGACGTGTCGGTGCTTTGGAGGCAGTCATACTGTCATTTATAAAATTGACACGGACACGGCTCCGACACGGACACGGCGCATTACAGACGTGTCTTTGCTTTGGAGGCAGTCATACTGTCATTTATAAAATTCTGGGTGTGTTTTGGGTAGAATAGCTCTAACTCCCTTCTGATATGCCCAGGCTTGTCATGTTGATCAACCAAAGCGATGTCTCTCTAGTAAGACCCTGCAGATAAACTATTGTCTTTCTCACCAGTGCTACTACTTGCATTTTAAAAATTCTAAAGGAAAAGGACTAGATGTTGCAAAGGTATTGCAGGACCAAATTCAGTTGTAATATTCATGTTGATTAGCTGATAAACAAAAGGATATGGATATAAAGAGTATATTGGGAACAGTTCATTCGTTCTCCCTTCTGACTTTCCGTTTTCTCTACCTTTCACGCAGTGCATACTCCATTTTTAATGAAGACTTCAGGGAGCTGCCAGGAACACTTAACGCAGAGCGCATAGATAGAGATATCCGGGCAGGTCAATTTTGAGCCCTTGGGTCACCGGGACCATGGTATGATATGATTTGTGCAGAACCATAGTGGGCATTATCTTTGTTTCTACCTGGAAAAGACATTCAAAAGAGGGCCAGTATATTGCTTTCCTGTGAGTTAAATATCGTTACGTGTTGACGATGTAAATTTACTTGTGCACTTTCAGATACTTGGCTATTCTAGGTGGATGATTGGTTGAGATGTAATAACCATAATTTAGCTGCTTCAGTGTAGCCATTCCGGATTGCCATCTCATGTGCAGTGGTCTCTCGCTTACATGTATTAGTGTGATTAAGCTGATACCGGTGCAAAGGTTTTAGCTTTAAGTTCGTTACTTTCTGAAAATGGGAACATGTGGCTGATCTACACAGAAATATGTACGAACATGTGGCTCATCTACACACAAACACTTGCATCATTTAACTTATACGAGAAAATTCCTTATTTGTCAGTTACTAATTTTCTTAATATACCACCGAAAAAACAGGTTTCATTCTGCACCATCAGATAAAATTTCGTTGCCCTGTCCTACCACTTCCGTCCGTACATTGTTACTGTACCGTCAAAAATGGAATTTCCTTTCTTCCTTTGCATTGTTCAATCGAATTCGAATTATCCGTTTCATTTGGTATCCAAATTCGGTTTATAGCGAATAGGATTTCAATTTTTTCATCCGATTAACAATCACTTATATTCGTATTCGTATAAAAAATTTGGATATGAATATAATATAAACTTTTATCATTTGAAATGTTATTTTATCTACACTATTTGTACTCAAATTAGATTAAAAATATACATATTTTACTGTAGTATGATTAATTAGTTGGATGAACATTTTTAGTTTAATATGAATTCATGTTTTAGGTGAAATAGATAAACTAGAATGATTAGGTGTGCTATGTATGAGGATACAATATCGTAAATATCTTGTAATTACGTAAGTTATGACATCCGAATCCGACCGAATTGAGTATGTATTCGATTCGTATTCCTTATAACATTTAATTTGTATTCATATTCAATAATATATGAATTCGTATTCGTTTTAAAAATATGAATACGAAAACGGAACGGCACTAGTCGATTCGTATTCGTTTATACTTGCTCCGTTGCTTCGCTTGCACAACGTTCGGAGTAGGTGGCCCAGCTGCATCCGCCGCCTTCGACGCAGCGCCCCTGCCACGTGTTCCCCGCCTCCCACCCTCCGCCGCCCCGCCCCGCCCCTCCAAGCACCAGATCCACCTTGTCTTCCACTCGAGGAGGTGGGAGCGGACGCGGGCCGGCGAGGCCGAGCGTGTCGGCGGCGCTGTCGGTGATGACGCAGTCTATGCGGAAGCACGCTTCGTCGACGAGTGCGTCGAAGCGGCGGGACACAGCAGAGCAGCGGCCGAGTGAGCGCGCGTCGGCGAGCTTGTAGAAGATGTGGAGTACCAGCGAGTCCGGCACGCGGGCGAAGTGATCTTCCCCCTCCGTCTCGGCGACAAGCAGGTCCTCCGCGAAGATGCGGTGCTTGGACTGCATTGTTCTTGATTTATTGGCCCTCTTGCCTCGAGCATGGAGAATGGAAGGCAAATCTGCATTGTTCTTGATTTAATGATGTGCTATGGAAGATGGTCACTGATGATGATCTTCTAGACAAGATAAGTAGGCAAGCTGATCAGTATATGAGCAAGTCAGGCCATATCTTTCCAGCTCCAATGGCAATGAGAGAACATTAAAAAAAAAGAGGACATAAAAAAAGAGAATCATCGTAAGTACAATGAACTTGTAGTCTGTAGACATATTTTCTATCTTTTCATAGTTGAAAGCTCTAAGAGCTAACATAGATAATTATACATATGTTATTTTTAGTTCTTTGGTGGTCCGCGTATGGTAGCCTTACTCTTGATCTCCAATCATTTGCAAAGCGTATCATTGGTTTTGTTGTTCGGCCTCCAGCTGTGAGCAGAGTTAAAAAAAAACCGGTTTGGGATTTTTAACAGGGGAGGGGGTTGTAGGGCCGGTTTGGCTGAAAATCGAGAAATTTCAGCCAAAATTTTCAAATTAAAATTTGAATTTTTTGAAGTTAAAATAGTAAACACTAAAAAATAATGCAGTTTTGAGGGTTTGAACCCAAGACATGTGCATAGACATGGATACAAATTTCTTTTTTATTGGGAAAAATCCATCCAAAACAGTTTTTTTCCGTTTTTGTAAATAACTATCGCTACTATATTGTAATCATGTCTTTATTTTGTAGCAAGGTATGAAATTTTCCTTTTGCAATTGCAGATCCATACTAAAAAAAGGAACTGGTTATAGCACAAAAGGTTGAATGCTTTAATGTACATTCAATACAACCGGAAAATGATAGCTAGGTTTCAAAAACTGTGTGAGGAAGGTAGCAACGGTAACTCATTGATCCTGAATGGTCAGGATTATTTGATTTAATTGGATACTTCTGTCCGTAAAGGCTACAGCAAATAAAGCAATCGAGAAATAAACAGGAGAAATTCATATCAACTAACCTAGGCGATTGAGTTCTATTCTTTGCTACATGTTCCATTGTTTTGTAAGCCATAGGAATATTCAAAGACTATTTCTATGACCGTACTACTGGACAAAAGAAAATCTGGTATGCAGTACCGAGAAGAAGCAAGTGACTAACTGCCTACCGGTTATCTGTTACTCCCTGTATTCTGTTTTAGGAAGTTTGCAGCCAAAACTTTTTCAAATTTGCTACTACAAATTATATTGTGTTGTCTAGATTGGCCATATGAAAACTATTTTAATAGATTTCTAGTTAAAAGCGCAGATGTTAACATTATATTATAATTTTGCTAATCTATACTAGCATATAATTATAAAAATAATGGTCAATACTCAATAGTCTACCTCAGATATTGTGAAAACTCATAGAAAAAAATCACCTATAGAAGAACAAAATGATTCCACAGAGAGTTGATTGTGCATGGTAAGCTTTTCAATCTTTCAGTTCTTGTTTCCAGATTCTAATTTTGGAGTATCAGTGTGATTGTAAACTTGTAGCTTGAAATTTTGATATTACCTTCCAAATCTAAAATCAGTAACAGAACTGTTTCTCCGCTACATTAGGAACAGTGGTAATGATTTATTCAAAGTAGATAGTGAGCAAGATGAAAAAATGTTGCTCCTTAAGAACTACATTTCGACTAAAGATAATGAATGCGACTTCAAAATCACAATACATGCCTTAGCAATGGTTATTTCAAATTGAAACGGCACAATACCTGTCTGCAATTCCTAAACCCTAAAAACAGAACTGTTTCTCCGCTACCATTAGGAACAGTGGTAATGATTTATTCAGAGTAGATAGCAAGCAAGATGAAAAAATTGTTGCTCCGTAAGAACTACATTTCGACTAAAGATAATGGATGCGATTTCAAAATCACAATACACACCTTAGCAATGGTTATGTCAAATTGAAAAGGCACAATACCTGACTGCAAACCATTATGATAATAATTTCTCAATACCTGATGGTTCGCTATCATGTACTTGTTTTCATGTCAAAGTTTATATAAGTTCACTGTTACCTGCTGTCCTTCAAATTGCAGAATAGCTTTTATAGTTGTAAAATCCATATACTTCCACTGCTGTCCATTTGGTCATGGAGAATATGTGGAGTACACATCAATACAAGAACCTGCCCTTTTCCAGAAGAAGAAAAAGATGTGGACAAGATCCAACGTTTGTCCTGCACTGACATTTACGAAGTCCCAATTGTCCAACAAGAGATTACCAAAGTGACAAGGACCAGCACTAGCATCAACACTGTTAGATTTGTGAGAGAGGAGAGAAATAGGGGCTGAATAGTTAGTTGTATTGCAAGAGCCAAGGGGCAATATATAGTGTACAAGAGAGAAACCCTAGACTAGACTACAATTCCATAACTACTCTTAACACCTATATGACTATTACACTTCTACCCTTAACACCCTCACTTAAACTCAATGCGTATGCAATAACATTGAGTTTGAAAATGACAATACTAAAAGCTGTGATGCGCCGGTACTGCACCTGGGTGTCGCACCAGCACCCGATACGACATCGGGTACTAGTACGGCTCAGGTGCGGCACCGGTACGGTACCTAGAGGTACTAGAATTTTTACCAATTAAACACAAATAATTGGTGGAGAGGGCATGAGGGGGAAGGAGCCGCGCGAAGCTCGATCTGCATCCCGGCCGGGCGAAACCCGAGCAGCCGATGGCGGGGTAGAGCTCGAGGAGACGATAGAGGAGCTAGAGGACGACTTAGACGAGGAAGAGGCTCGTCGGGGAAGACGATCCGAAGCCCGAAGACGACTTGTGACACCATGCAAACCAGATTCGAGCGGATCTGAGCCGGGAAAAGTGGGCCAAGGACCCGCCCTGGCATTGGTGGAGACGAGCTCCACAGCGACGAAGACCAGCTCGGCGGCGTGCGGCGTAGGCGCGAGGTGGCATCGGAAAGAGGGAGTCCGGCCGCGAGAAGGACGTCCGGTCGAGCAGCTCTGTCCACAGGCGGCGGTCCACAAGCGAGCGCTGCGCCATATCAGAGAGCCGGAAGGCTAGCGTGGTGAGCGACACGTCGGAGAGGCTGGTGCTGGAGGACGGCGCAGAGCCGCCGCCACCTGCAGCTGTGCGGAGAAGAGAGACCCGAACGAGGAGCTTGTTTAATAAAGAGGATGAAGCTACTGCTACTTGAAGAGACTACAACTAAGAGGTAGCCACCTCGGGAGTAGAGGTTGCTCCTCCCGAGGGCAGCGAAAGAGGAAGAGGATAGATGCTAAGCTATTGATCTAGGTTCTGATACCGTGTTAGATTTGTGGGAGAAGAGAGAAATGGGGACTGAATAGTTAGTTGTATTGCAAGGTAATATATAATGTACAAGAGAAAATCATAGACAAGACTACAATTCCATAACTGCCTCTAATACTTACTCGAATATTACACTTCTACAGTTAACAGACACACTGTTGTAAAGAGATGGACATGTGCACATATGGATGGATCATACATTCATACTGGATTAGATGGGTGAAATACACCCATTACTCATTGTTACAGACGCACTACTTCTTCAGGACAAAAGCTAAAATTACGTAGAAGCAAAGTATTAGTGGAGATGGGCACCGCGTGTGGTCTTTGGGTAAGTCCACTTTACTCTGGCAAATAAAAAGATGCTAGGCTTTTGGTTCTGAAGCAAACTATAGGAGAACCTCAAATAACCATCCAGGACAGTGAGAATAGTTTCGAAAGTGAAAAGGAGTGGGACACCTGAGAGATGAGGGGTTGAGGAAGAGCTAAATCAGACGAAAACATTAATGTGATTGAATATAGAAAGCAAGGTTTTTGGAACGAGAACTTGACTACCTTCAACTGGGTGGTAAGATCCATTTGATGGACATAGGGCACATCAGGAGTAACAAGTACACCTCTAACATTTTACTTACAAAAATTATGCTTTCAGATTGCTGACTATGACTTAGCACCTACTGTTTTCCACAAGGTCAAATAGGTAATTATCAAAACTAATCATGCATGGCTAACAAGAAGATGACACCCAAAGCAGACAAAAGTACGGAGATCAAGATCAAGATCATCAAAGCTAGCGATTTTATCATAAAAAAATGAAAGATTAAAGATTAAAAAGAAATAAGAAGAGGAATTCTGTTATCCATAATATCACAACTCCTATAAGAATGACCAAGCATCCTTTGGAAAAGATAACCCACTCTATGCAGGAGATGAGTTTCTCGAACCTGCAAGTTGGGAGAACAAAATCACTATCTATAATGACAACTGTACTGAGCATCATTTGAAACATACAGCATTACTTTCTAAGCTTTCCTAGGTTGTCAAGCAAGCATATTCGTGATACTTCAACTATTGCTGTACCCCAACATCAAAATGAAAAAATTCCTCAAAAGAAAAAAGAGAGATTAAAATAAAAACTGCCACTGTACTTTCTATGACTGGCCTATATAGTTTAACATATTTCAAGAAAGACTCATTGCCTTCATAAGTGGAAAATTGAGCACTCCATGGGAAATTCTAACTAAAATACCGAGGAAAGTTGCCAAGAAGTATGCTGAGAGGGAGACGTACGTTTGGTGAAAAGTTCATGCCAGTGGGACCAGAATCTTAGCTAGTTTCTCGGTTCCTTCTATGATTGGTATCATCACCAATCAGTCAACACTCACATAATAATCGTGTCAATCAGCCAAATAGCACATGAGAGGCTGAGACATTCCATGCAGCCAACTGCTCTGAAGTAGATGATCATGCCACCTACTTTTCATATACAGATATACTGTCAATGATATACTGTCAATTCTTAACTGCAAGGAAAGGATTTTACGATCATGAATAGGACAAAGGTTACTTCAGCGTCCCTGCTACGCATTGTATACAATTAGTGGATCTTAGCAGAAGAAGCCAGTGCCATTCCCACTTTTGGCCTACCAGTAGTCCAAGCAAGAACAAGAACCGTTCTTGAAGTGGTGGAAACGGTTACGATCTCTAACAACTATGACTCGATCATAGACCTCGGAGACTACCTTCATGACAGAGTGGCAATCCTCACAGATTCTCAGGTTCTTCACTATTCGGATAATAGCCCCTCTCCTCGTGTTTATCAGTCCCAAAGCAACTGCCAGCTTCTCGCTGTGCTGCGAGATGCAGACTTCTTTGTCCTCCTCATCAATGTCAAAGGTAACTCCTTTAGTTGCAGGCTTGTGCCCTTTGAGGCTCAAGGTCTTGACTATCTCATCAAGCATTGCATATATCCGATCAAACTGAGGATGTGAATGGTCCCCAGACAAGAACTCGTAAACAACACCATCGAGTTCGACAACACTCCATCCTGGAGGCTTGTATACCCTGTGTTCTTTCATTGAGCTCCTGACCTCTTGTACAAGGTCCCATTCCCCAGCAGCGGCATAGACATTAGATAAGAACACACAGGCCCCGGCATGCTGAGGATCCAACCTGAGAATCTCCATCGCGACCATCTGTCCCATCTCAACATTCTTGTGGACCCTACAAGCCACCAAGAGAGCACCCCATAGGGCAACATCGGCCTTCAACGGGACGGTCCTAACAAGAGCCAACGCCTCCTCCAGCTGACCCGCTCGACCAAGCATATCAACGGCACAACCGTAGTGCTCTATGGTGGGCAGTACATGATAATCGACAGGCATACGGTCCAGGATGGCCTTGCCCTCGTCCACCATGCCAGCATGAGCACACGCGCTCAGCACGGCAGTCAGGGTGACGGAATCTGGGTCCACCCCGCTGTCCTTCATCTCCGCGAACAAGTCCAGCGCACCCCTGGGGAGCCCATTGACAGCCAGCCCGGCGATCATGACGCTCCAGGTCCGGACATCCTTCTCGGGCGTTGCGTGGAATACAGACCATGCGCTTTGGACATCGCCGCACCTCATGTACATGTTGAGGAGCGCGGTGCCTAGATTTCTTGTGATGGTCATGGCCATGGTGTTCCGGTGGGTCCTTGCAATGTAGGCGTGCGCCCAGCGGCCGGTGTCGAGTGCCCCGAGGTGTGCGCAGGCAGAGACGAGCGCGAGCAGCGTGACTTCGTCGGCAGCGGGCATCCGGCGGAAGAGGCGGAGCACCTGGAGGTAGAAGCCGCGGGACAGGTAGGCGTGGAGGAGTGAGTTCCAGAGGGGCAGGTCCCTTTGGCTAGGGGGGCTGAGGTCGAACAGCTGGCGTGCGGCGGGCAGGTCCCCAGCGGCGGCGTAGAAGGAGAGGAGGGAGGCTGTGATGAAGCGGTCGGGGGACTCGAGGCCGCGGCGGAAGAGGGAGGCGTGGACAGCGGAGCCGGGGGCTCTTTCTTTTTCTACTGAAAGGAGTGAATCGGGATCGGAATGGGAATGGGAATGGGAATGGGAGGAGGGGCGAGGAGGCGGGCGCAGGCAACGAGGAGTGGCGGATAGGTGTAGTTGTTGGGGCGGGCGCTGGAGCTGGCGCTGGAGAGCATGTAGCGGTAGAGTGCGATGGCGAGGTGGGGGCGGAGCCCGCGGGCGAGGGCGCGGATGGTGGAGTTGTAGGAGAAGGTGGAGGGGTGGGCGCGGAGGAGGGAGAGGGCGTAGGGGAGGGAGGAGTTGGCGGCGGCTGCAGCGAGGGGGGCGGCGGCGGATGGGTCGGCGGCGAGGGCGCCGGAGCGGAGGAGGCGGGCGTGGAGGGGCTTGCTGTTTGAATACGAACACCAAGATGAGTGGCGGGAGGGGGAAAGAGGCGGAGGAGAGGTGTCCGTGGTCGTGGTGGGCATCGTCTCCCCTCTCCCCTCTCCCCTCTCCCCTGGCTGCTCTGCTTCGGCGGCGGGGGAGGAGGAGGAAGGAGGTGGCCCAGGCCGCTGATTATGGGCTGGGCGTTCCCAAGGGAACATCCACACCCCGCCTCTGTGGGCTGTTTCGTTGGGCCGGGTCCCACCTACCAGCGGCCAGCACCCGGCCGAGACGAGACGAGACGAGACGACGGCGTGGAAGAATTCAAAGCCAACTCCGCGTCTCTTCTCTCTCTTGCTTGGTGGTTTCTTCCTTCTCATTGCTCCTCCTCTTCTTGTTACCCACGCAACAATTTCTCCCTCCTCCTCGAAGCAATACCAAGGTAAGGCAAGCGGATCCACGAGCAGTAACTGATCGCGAGACGGCGACTATGGAGGGCCTGATCGGTCTGATGAACCGCATCCAGCGCGCCTGCACCGCCCTCGGAGACCACGGAGGATCCGACCTCCCCACCCTCTGGGAATCCCTCCCAACCATCGCCGTCGTCGGAGGCCAGGTCTCTTCTCTTCTCCCCCTGATCATCCATCAATTCCCGGCTAGTACATATTATTATTATTATTATTATTATCCATCTATGTATGATTAAGCTCTAGCCTAGTACTCCTATTGGCTTCATCTCTTGGAACATCGCAACGCCTTAATTGCCTTTGCCTTGCTACTTTACCAAATAATTTAGCTAGATAGCCCTAATTCTACTCAGTTTAGGTACTTATCTTTGCTGCTGCTCATGTTGCTACTGTACTGTGTACTAAGTTGTTTAACCTGCGGCCTGCATGTATATGTATGGGCAACAGAGCTCGGGCAAGTCCTCCGTGCTTGAGAGCATTGTTGGCACCGACTTCCTTCCCCGTGGATCTGGTCAGCTTTTTTTCAATTCAATTTGCTTTCTCTCCCAAATTCCCTTGTGTTCCATTCAATCTAGGGCATAAAAAGATTAAGGAATTCAATAATATCTGTCTACAATCATCATCATCATCTATCTAGGAATCGTCACGCGGAGGCCATTAGTGCTGCAGCTGCATCAGACAGACAAAGGAGCCCAGGAATATGCAGAGTTCCTGCATTTGCCAAACACAAGGTTTTCAGACTTCGGTGCGAACTTGAAACAATCTTGTTCCTCCATTTAACAAAAGAACCTTTCCACTTTTCCAAAACTCAATGTGATGCCATGTTTATGTTCACATACATTTGCAACATATTAGCTTGCAGCGTGTAAACTTCAGGTCCCTGAATTGTGCCATTCTTGTACAAACTCCTGTTTTTATTGTGAAATGTTAGCGTTCAAGTGATTAATATGACAAGTTCAAGTTTCTGAGTTGAACTGCTTCGTGTATTGTTCCTTATTTCTGGCACAAAGTGGAGGAGCCAAAATGTTCTTAACGACAACAATTCGATGTATTGTGGTACAGCCCTTGTTCGGCAAGAAATTGCAGATGAGACCGATAGACTGACTGGGAGAACTAAACAAATATCCCCTGTCCCAATTCATCTCAGCATCTACTCACCCAAGGGTATTAACTTCGATCTCTTCCTCATATCCTGTTGTGAATGTATAGTGTACCTTACCAAGTTGTATCTCCTACGGGAAATATTTCTCTTGCAAATTGAATTGAATGATTCTATGAATATATTTGCACATTAAGGTTCTTACACTAGCATATCATGCATTGAAGAGGTTTATGGTTGTCCAGATCTCTAGCTTGCTTATCCTAACTCATACATGTAGCATACTGTATGATTTTGTATAATCGTTGAAGTGTGCTCAGTTTAAATTAGGCATTTCAATTTCTGCTTTATATATATATATATATATATATATATATATATATATATATATATATATATAAGTTTGGCTAACAGTAGTTGATACACCTATTATTTTGGCAGTTGTGAACTTAACATTGATTGATCTTCCCGGATTGACAAAGGTTGCTATAGGTATGCAGTCTTTTTTAAAAAAAAAAAGCTATTTGTTTTGTTAGTGTGTTCAGTTTATTTGGCATCTGTTGCCATTGCTCTCTCTCTCTCTCTCTAACTTGTTTAACTGCGAATTCACAGAGGGACAGTCTGAAAGTATTGTTCAAGATATAGAGAATATGGTTCGGTCATATGTTGAGAAGGTAGTAATAAACTAACTGAACAGCATTTGTTTTTAATTACCATGTCTTTACAATGAGTGCACCCTTCGTTCTTTTATTACCAGCAACTCGGTGCCGTTAGTCTGCAACCTTATTTTAAAGAAATGATAGCTCAAGGTCATGTTGTTCATTGGGAATCTCTCCTACTTTAATGCCTGCTTTTTACTACGTGAAGCTGGCTTGGCTCTTGGATTTTTGGCCCTTGTAATCATTTGCACTCAAAATAACTGGATCTGTGTATGTGTACCTTTTCCATATTGGAATAGATACCTGTGTTCCTTCAGTATTAGACCCATTTTCTTGTTGGAATTGTCTGATTGGCCTTCTACCCGTGATCTCATATGAGTGGCCATGGCCAACCTCCTAATAATCTCATGTTCCTAACTATGCCAGGTTATTTCTAGTGTTCAGCTTTGGGGTCACTTGTGTAGGTGATAATAAGTTATTTTATTCACATTTTGCAGCCCAACTGTATCATTTTGGCTATATCCCCAGCAAACCAGGACATTGCCACTTCTGATGCAATTAAGCTCTCAAAGGAGGCTGATCCAACAGGTACTAAAATTTAATGCACATTAAGGACGAGAGATTTTGACATTGTTACTACAATAGAGAACTCAAATATTGAAAGTAAAGCATGTAGTTTATAAGCTTGGATGATTCGTAAAATTTAAAATTGTTTTCTTTTCGAGGATGTTTCCATCTGGTTTGTTATTGTTATGCTTCCATCTAACTGTATTTATCTTCTATCTTACTTTTGGATGAAAAATTTATCTTCTACTTGTTACAAGGTGAAAGGACATTTGGTGTGTTGACAAAGCTGGACTTGATGGACAAAGGAACAAATGCTCTTGATGTAAGATTGAACTTGTCTGTCCTCTCCAACAAAAGTTTGCTTGCGTGTTGTCAACTTCAAATGATCTACTTGCAAAAATTTTCTTGCTGTTTATTTCACACCTGTCAGGTATCTGTAAGGATAACCTTGTGTTGCCTGGACTAACTTGACTATTTTCATTTTTCCCCTAAGGTTCTTGAGGGAAGAGCCTATCGGCTGCAGCATCCTTGGGTTGGAATTGTCAACCGCTCACAAGCAGATATTAATAGGAAGGTTGACATGATTGCTGCAAGGGGAAAGGAACGGGAGTATTTTGAAAGCAGTCCTGATTATGCACACCTAGCCAGTAGGATGGGTTCTGTATATCTAGCTAAGCTTCTTTCTCAGGTAGCTTCAAACTTGAAAGCTCATTTCTTCGACTTAATATCTGAACAAAGCCCAGGACTCAATAATTTCATTACAATCTTTTCAGTACCTTGAATCTGTTATTAAAGCACGCATTCCTAGCATCACATCATTAATCAACAAAACTATAGATGAACTTGAATCAGAGCTGGATACCATTGGGAGAGCTGTGGCTGCTGATCCAGGGGTTAGTCATTTATATCTGTTTCTATATGCAAAGTAGTTATGGGAGTATTTTGTCTGATTCAGTTTTGTGTTCACTGCTTCCATGAAACCCCAGGCTCAACTGTACACTATATTGGAGCTCTGCCGTGCTTTTGACCGTGTTTTCAAGGAGCATCTTGACGGAGGGTGGGTATTATCCTTCTTTGGCATTTCCTCTTTTTCTCCTGGTTCACAGCATGGAGGGCTTACTTAACAAAGACTGTTATTCCTTTTAAAATGTTAAGGAGCGCATGATTATCCATCTTTTATCTTGTTGCCACTTGTCAGTTAGCTGCATGTTGAGTTCTTGGAAGGTTTTTTTAGAAACACTAGCCGTCCACCAAATTTTTCACTCCTTGTTATCCATCTTTGCCAGTTTTCTTGTTGAGCTTTCAGGACCCCTCTGATCGTATCTTCCATGTGGACACCATGAAAATAATTTATAAAACATGCATACAATCCTCTTTAAGTGTTCTTAAGTTGTGTGAGATATCAGCAAACCTAACTTTTTTTTTTGTTAACAAATCATCTTGTAATGTTCCGCCCTCTTATGCAATTACAATATATGGCCTTGGGTTCATTTTGTTTCCTGAACTCTTTGGGTACCTAACTGCAGGAGATCAGGTGGTGATAGAATATATGGTGTGTTTGATCATCAACTCCCTGCTGCTTTTAGGAAGCTTCCGTTTGACCGGTATCTGTCTGTGCAAAACGTGAAGAAGGTGGTCTCAGAAGCAGATGGCTATCAGCCCCATCTTATTGCTCCTGAACAAGGTTATCGTCGGCTTATTGAGGCCAGCCTTGCTTATTTCAGGGGACCAGCTGAAGCAACAGTTAATGCGGTAATTGGCTACTTTCCATGGCTTACTGTAGTGTTACTGGTTAAGTCATATTTCTTGAGTTAACCTTTTCAATTTGGTGATCGACTGATCATGTACGCTGACTTGTGACCCCACTAGTTTCTTCAATGATCACCAGCGTGGCCATTTTATGCTCTACTTATATGCTGCATTGATATGACCTAAATGTTGGCATTCCGTACTTGGTGAAATTTATTGGCCTCCAGTTATCTGACAAATCTATGTTTCAGGTCCATGTTGTTCTAAGGGACTTGGTGAGGAAATCCATAGGAGAGACAGAGGTTAGGAGTAGAACAGATGAAGCATGCTATATTGCATCGTCTAAACTCCCATTCTCAATATTTTGGCGTGGTACCACGTATTCTAGAATTTTTGATAAAATTGACATTGTATGTTTGTCAATTGCAGCCACTCAGAAGATTCCCCACTCTTCAAGCTGCACTTGGAACCGCTGCTAATGAAGCCCTGGAAAGATTTAGGGAGGATGGCCGCACCACAACACTTCGGCTCGTTGACATGGAGGCTGGATACTTGACTGTGGAGTTCTTCCGGAAGCTCCCTCAAGATCCAGATAGTAGTAAGGTTGGGGATCCTTCAGCAGACTCGGCGTCAGTCGATCGCTATGGTGATGGGCACTACAGGAATATCGCCTCCAATGTGTCCCAGTATATAAAGATGGCGGGAGATGAACTCTTGCAGAAGATCCCAAAGGCAGTGGTCTACTGTCAGGTTCGAGAAGCCAAGAGATCTCTGCTTGACCATTTGTACGTGCAGATCGGGAAGAAAGAGGTATGTACACTTGATCTTGTAGTATGCACGCATGCGCATGCCATTGTTGCTTAGTTGCCAACGCTGTTTGATATAAATTATATTGACTTGCGCCTCTGTGTTGAATGGATCGGATCGGATTGGGTTGGGTCAGGCAAGCCAGTTTGGGCGATTGCTGGATGAGGACCCGGCTATGATGGAGCGAAGGCAGCAATGCTGGAAGAGGCTGGAGCTGTACAAATCTGCGAGGGATGAAATCAATTCTGTCGCATGGAGCAGAGGAGGAGGATGATTCAAATGGCACGAGTTTTGGCAGAGCTAGCTTAATTAGGCAAATTGGCCCTTTGTATATATATATATACACATGCCATCATAATTTCTGTCCTCCAGGTGGTACCACGACTGGATGCAGAAAATTTTTAGTAACCTGGCGTGTTTGGTTAGAGTCCTTGTCATGAATTGTACCGTTATTGGCTTATTGCATTATCGGTAGCGCTGAGAATATAGATAGATGATGGCAGAGAAAGGCAGTAAGCAACTTCCTCGTCCCGCTCAGTAATCCTCTACCCTTCCATTATCACTTGACCATCATCTGGCTGATCCTGATCAGGGAAATAACCGGATTTTCGGGGCCGACCGAAATTTTTTAATTTCGAATTTACATTTTTAACTTCTCTCATCACTTTCTATGTTGATTTAAACATATTATTATTTCGAAATTACGTATTGTATAAGCTAGTTATGCTTAAATTATTATTTTAGATTGATTTGCACTTTATATAAGTTAAATATGCTAAATTACATATTATATGAGCTAAGTATGCTAAATTACATATTATATGGGCTAAGTATGTTAGATTACGTATTGTATTAGCTAAATATGTACTTCATTAAACACTTTCTAATTCAAAATTCTGGTCCGATTTTCTGATTTTTTAATCAGTTTTTCTGATAACCGGTTTTAAAAAATCGATAATTCAAATTTTAGTTTTTAAAATTTACCAAATTTTTCTAGAATTTTTGGTAACCGACCGGTAGATCCCGACCCCGATACTAACAAAAACACTTCCAGTCCAATAGCTCGCTGACGCCGTTGCCTCTGCGCCGGTGAACGTTGTCGTCAACTCCGCGACAATGTCGTGCCTGACCACGGCGCTTCCACATCGTGGCCATCGCCGCCCAAGCTCCCGCCGCCGCCTCCGTGGTGTCGTCGGGTCGCCGTCGTCGCCGCCTCCGCGTGCCGCCGGGTCGGAGTAGGGCCAAAACCCGTCGCTGCCGTCGTGCGGCACGGAGCCGTCGTAGACATGTGCCCATGTGCGTTCGCACAAGGGCAACGATGAGCCTGCGACCACCTTCCGCCTCCGCGCGAAGGACGGGACCGACAAGCCCAGCCGTCGTCCATGGCACGGACAGGACGGGGCAACGGCGCGCCGTCACCGCCTCCCTATGCCGTCGAGCGAGGGGGAGGGGAGCAACCGCCGCCACCGCCTCTCTATGCCGCTGAGCGAGGGGAGGGGACGAGCCGCCGAAGCGACCGCGGCCACCGCGGCGAGGGGGAGGGGCCGCCGCCGCCTTCCTATGCCGGAGAGTGAAGGAAGGGGATCGAGGTCGTCGGCGAGAACCACTGCCAACTCCCTATGCCGCTGCGCAAGGGCAGGGACAGGGTCACCGAGGGCGTTGCCGCCGCACCGGTCAGGTGAGGAGGAGGGCTCGCGTGCCGCCACTGTCGTCGCCGCCCTCTTACCGATGGGAGAAGAGGAAGAGGGGAGGGATGGAGGGGGCCACTCGCGCGCGCCGTCGCTGTCGTCGCAACCCGTCGTGGAGGTCGCCACCTTGGGCGTCGCCTCCGATCGGGAGCGAACGGGTCCGGGCACGAGAACGGGTCGCCGCCGTCGCACGGTGCTAGGGTTTCAACCCTTGCACATGGGTTAGACGGGCCGGTATGGGCCACAAGGCCCTATATGGGTCGTCGGCTTTTGGCCCATAAGGCCCGGTCAGGATAGGAACGCACCGGCCTCGGCTCTTTTGCAGAAAAGTCCTTCGACATTTTCAAACACTAGTAGGGTGTTTGTTCGTTGCAACAGAATTTTAAATCTTACGTAAGTAATATTTTGCTTTAACATAAAAAGTGAATCAAACAATTAAAAGATCGTAATACATATATCTACAAGCATCACATTAGTGCAACATGGTGAACAAAAACTTCGTACGGCAATTATGGAAATGAACGGTGGTAAATAATTTTTTTTTATAGTTTACTTCAATACTTACATTGCATCTGTTGGTCGCATTGCTGAATTGTTAGCAGCATTATGTGATAGCATCTTATGAAAAGGAGGATGTGAAAAGTGATGAAGTTGTAGAGACCCTTGATAAGGTATGGTTATTGAAACATTGCTTGCCCTTTGCGCACACACAAATATACAAAATCTTTTGCTCAATGTTTAAACTTGTCTCCAGGTTGTGAAGCTCCTCTCATACATCAACGATAAGGATCTCTTTGTTGAGTTTCATAGGTTTGTGGTTTTTTATTAGCTTGGATGTTGTATTTGCAGGTTTTAACATAAATAAGAACCTATATGATTTTGAAGATTGAGATCTCTCTGAAAAAATGTACTGCAGAAAAAGCTTGGAAGGAGATTGCTCTTTGATAAGAGTGTCAATGATGAACATGAGAGGAGCATTCTTTCCTAACTAAAAGGGTACTTTGGGGGTGCAGTTTACGTAAAAAAATGGTAGGAATGCTCAATGATGTTACAGTTGGAAGAGAACAATAAATAAAATTTGAAGAATACATAAGCAACAATCCACAATCAAATCCTTGGGTAAACTTGAGTGTTACTGTTCTGACAACATGACACTGGCCAAGTTACAAAAGCTCTAATATAAATCTTCCTTCAGATATGGTACATCTATTGATTTCTTGATCACTTACACTGATTGGCTCTCTTGGAGAATTGCTTGAGTATCACAGTTACCGTCCAACTTCAAGTTATTTTGACACTTCCAGATTATCTTGGAATATTCTGCACTGAGAAATGATATTCGGTGTTAACTTGTATATTGGTCAAACATTGTAAATCCATGTTCCTAGGTTAAATGTGTGGAGGTTTTCAAGGAGATCTATCAGTCCATCACGAAACACAGAAAGCTTACCTGGATTTATTACTTGGGAAACTGCAACATCATCGGGAACATGCAACTTATCAGATTGGTTCTAAATCTTTGAACAAGTAGAGCCACACCTATTGTGTGAACATAATTGTTTCTTGCCTTTCCCCTCTTTGCCAAGGCTGCATTGCTGCTGCAATTCAATAGAGCTGATATACTAAGTTACTATGAGATTGTGACACAATTAAAACTGTCTGATGATGATGCTGTCTGTTTGCTCCATTCGCTGTCATGTGCAAAGTAAAAGATTCTCAACAAAGAGCCAAGTAACAGAACAATTTCTCCAAATGACATCTTTGAGTTCAACCTAAAATTTACTGATAAGATGCGAAGGATAAAGCCCACTGCAATTGTAGAACATTTATTCAGCAAAGAAAAATCTACGAAGTAATCTAGTAAGAAAACATATCACAAAACACGCAGGTGCCTTGCCTTCAGTATTTCCTAACCACAGATCAAAACTATAGCATGTAGACACGCATGTAAACAATAATGCAGTAAAATTCAAACATGGTTTTTTTACCTAGCAACATTACACATGCTTTTTAAGATAACACAATATACGATGAACACTCTACTTAAACAAGATTCAAACCCAGTTTTAGGTTGTATATGTTTCTCCTTATTTTCAGTGGAGTATTTATTCTCTTCTGTGGCTAGTTTTGCACACTAAAAATGTCCAACTCATAATAATGTACAGTCATACAAAGATAAAAAAACTATTTGGGCTTTTCTCAAAGTGATAAAATGAGCTGAGGCAATGGTGCAAGTCACCACGCCAATAAATACAAAGCATATGTGCTCTGAGCTCTGAATAGAGAAAGGGGCTTGCTTTCTTATATTGAATCCAACCAATGAAATGGTAGTTTGCAAATAAAAGGGATCTATTAATAAACTACAGGGTTGTAAATTGTTGTATTTATACTCAGTGTACTACAATTCTTAGCATGCCAAGATTGAGAGAGTACCTTAGATAAAAATCCTTCAAGTGACAACCCACCCAAGATATTCTTTTCAGCAGAGTCTTTATATAGATAAGAAGACCATGGGCTAAAATATCAAGGAAAGAGAATTGATCAAGAAAATACCAGCATAGACAAATCACCAAATAGATTAATCTTAAGACCCTTCTAATGAAAAAAAGAGAGCAAAAAGCAACATATTCCATCAAAGCCAATAGAGAAATTAATACAAGATTTATTAAAAATATTGATAATCTATACTCTGTAGAAATTATAATAACCAACTTCCTCCGATTATAGTGTCAATCTAAATATAAAATGACTTCAATTTTTTTATCAGCGTCTTACTTTTCAGGCACAGTTGAAAAAAGATCCCCCAACTCAGCAGGTAGCAAAGCTCCATCCTGGATAGGATACACAGAAGCATTTTTCAAATGATCAATAAAAAATGACAGTTTTTAGTAGTTAATATTAGAGTGAAAATGCTTAGAACAACAAAGAGTACAATAACATTCAAATGCAGGATAAAAATGAATATTGTGTCCATCAGTGGATTAAACTTAAATTGTCTACGTCAAACATGTTGAATATTCCTCTCTCAAGAAACCAACCACTTCATTTGTCAATTCCAGAGTCTGCAACAAAAGATAATGATATCGACTTTATGGTCAACGAAAAATATTATAAATCGGATGTATGATAGATATGAACACATAGATATATGCCTAGTGAAGGCATGAAGCTAGCACTATAGATAGCCAACAAGCCCAACATACTATTGAAATCAACAATAAGTAACCATGCCAGTGATGAAAATATCAAATATTGTAAGCTGCACAAAGAATGCTTTAAAGGGTGCCGATGATTCGACAAAATACAACTCTAACATCACTGTACATATACGTTTGAGCATAGTTGGTAATCTCTAAAAAACAGGAACTTGCCAAATCATGGATATTAAAATAGCTGCAAGCAATCAAACACAACATTACTTGATCATGTGATCGTTTAATCGCCGTTGGAATAAGGTCATCTCTGAGCTTGATGTCATTATCATAACCAGATTATCTCAACACTGTCCATGTAGTTTCCAGTCGACCTTTCTCAATAAAGAGAGCACGAGGGAAAAGGAACCCAGTCAAGGTAAGGCCATTGTCATCTACACCTTCAGGCATCTTCTCCTGAACAACTCTCTTTACGCCTAAAATTTCAGTTGGCTGGAGAGGAGCACTAAAACATCTGACCTATAAAAGCAACCAAGAGATAATCTTAACATCACCAGAGATAAAAGAACGACAATCAAAAACACTATTCAGCATTATGATTATCAAAGAAAGCAAGTCAGTCTCGGTGAATACAAACCTAAAAGTTGTTGAGCTCCACATCACTGAGAGCTCCATCCCTATCATGGTCACATAAAATGAATATCCGCTTCAAAGCCCTCACACAGCGTGGCTTTAGAGATTGCGCCTCTTGATCAAAGAGAGGAGCTGTTGGGTGAAGCACTGCCTTCACCGCATAGTAGAAGACCTCAGACACATGCAGTCATTCATAAGCAATTGTAGTTAGCCCTACCGTAGCACAATGTTTAGATTTCTAATGCACCGATCAAAATTATCAATCACATATTAGAATTAGTGCACAATCAATTATAGTAAATGCATGTAAACGGAATACTACAATAGGTTCTAATTATGATGTGTCCAACCATAGGCATGAGGCATAAGCAACTGCGCATATCAGCATTTTGAGTATTCTCATTTCATTGTGATCAATCAACACCAGAAAAGCAGTAACCAATACAAAATTTAGACTACAAACATTCCCTGAAATATTGAGATGAGGGGTAACCTGGATCTGGCAAAGCACAGAGCACTCAATGCAGGTCTCAATCTTGCGGAACGTCTGCATGATGGGAGCCTTAACCTGCTCAAGACTGATCTGCTGCTCATCCCTGAGGTCCAGCTTATAACCCACCAAGATCACTGGCGCCCTCAACTACACCACAAAAATAATAAACAACACAAATCACCACAGGCAACCCACGAAATCACCAATAATGGCCGATCCAAACCCACACGAACCACGAATCGAGCCATAAAGTGCAGGATTTACCTGGAGGCGCCAGAGCTAAGGCAGCCAGAATGAGCTGAGCCGCTCCAGCAGGGTAGGGCGGTCGCAGGCGTACGTGAGCACCACCGTGTCCTCCGCTAGGCACTCAGCGATCAGCTTCGGCTTTTGCTCTGGGTTGCAACCATACGGGCACACATGCGCGACGAAATCATCACCCACGCAAAACAGCAACCAAACTGCAATGAAATCCAGGCATCTAGAAGCCGATTTACGATGCGGGACGCCACCAAATCTAAGAATGGGGGTACCTGGGGGAGGCGTCGATGATGGTGACAGGGACGCGGTCGGGGAAGTAGTCGGCGGGGAGGTGGGTGGGGGGCATGGCGCGTGGGACATTCATTCTCGGGGAACTGCTCGGTGGCGAGGGCGACGACGAGGCTGGACTTCCCGGTACCGAGGTCGGCGATGATGACGACCCGCACGCCCGGCTTGCCAGCCAGGTTTGTCTCGAGGAGAAGGGGTGTAAGAGATGAGACAAGAGAGGAAGGACTGAGGATGGGATTGAAGGGAGTAGGTGCTCGGGGAAGGGGGCGGGTTGACACGGAAGCAATCGAGGCGGAGGTTGGCGACGCGAGCGGTGAGCGTGGAGGGCTAGAGGAGGAAGGTGAGGAGCGCAAGGAGGAGGATTGGGAGCTGGCTGGCGGAGAAGCAGCGGAGGCAGGATATGCGGAGGGGTGCGCTCGCGAGCAGTTCGGGTTGAGGGGGTGGATCGGGGAGGGAAAGGAGCGTGAGCGATTGAGACGGAAGACGTGGGGGTGGAGCAGTGCGGAGAGGAGGGGACGAAGAGGCAGGCGTGTGCAAGCAGGAGGGAAGTGGTGGGACGATGCCTCCTGCGGGGGTAAACTCCAAATTATAGTAGTTAAAATAAGCGCAAGTCCTTAATTTATTCAAATTGGGTCCTTTTGGACCAAAATTTTCCAAAGAGATCCTGGAACTTTCCAAATAAAGTATGAGGGCTTCTACTCGGTGGAATTTTGCAAATTAAACCTAAGAAGTTTTATAGTTCTTTTATTTAATTTATGAGTGTAGTAACTGTTCTATGCTTAGAAAACTAGTAGAAAATTGATGAAAATCCATAAATTTAGTATTTACTGCTCATGCAAGTCGGTTTATTGTTGTAACACATGCTTTGACTCATGCGATACATGATGTACCTATTCATTACCTTTTTGGAAATTGTCCTTGGTTGCTTTACAATGTGTAGGCACAATGACTAAGAGATACTTTCGCCTGTTGGAGTCTAATGGCAGCAATTATCCAACATGGTAAGTGGATGCCGTAGGCTACCTCGACTTCCATGGACTCAGAGAAGCCATCACCAGGGGTGCTAGAAGAACTGATGTTCAAAAGAGGATGGCTCGGGAATACCTCTTTCATACACTACATTGGAGATTGCAGGATTGATTCACATAGGAGAATGATTTTTAAAAAATGATATTAATTTAAAAGATGATTATAAAAAATAGTCAAATTTTACAAAAAAAATAGTTGGGTTTTTTTTTACAAAAATAGGTGACTGTCACCATTTGGAATGGCAACAGACTCCTATTGCCATTCCAGTTGGCGACAGTATCCATGTCGCCAATTGAAACATTGCGGAGAGGTTTCTATCGCCAATTGAACTGGCGACATGACAATTTCGTCATTTCAATTGGCAACAGGACCCTGTCACCAGTTCAACTAGCAACATGGTCCTATATTTAATTTTTTATAATTTATGTCTAGGGAATTCAGCATAAAGATTCAGTGTATGTCACAAAGTTTTTTTTTGGTAATATCTTGAAGTGTTTGCGTAGTTCGTAATCCGAAATTGGAAAAGACAACGAAATGTGAAGTAGAGAATGCGAGATCAATGGCACAATTTGGAACGTGAGTTCGGCTGCGCAATAACATAAATAACCCCCTTCGGAGCGAAATAAAAAATATATTTGAGTCTAGGGTTGCCATGCTCGTTATTGTCTCGATTGCATTGTTGGTAGAACCTATTCCTTCGAGAAAAGATTACATAATATTTAATAGTCGAAATATTTGGGAAAAGATATTTAAATTCGAAAGGCTTCATGATTTAATTGCAAAATACATAACGCGCTGGGTTTGCTTACGTACATTAGATATGGCAACATTGACAAATCAACAATTCGAAATACACATGCGATACATGTGCACCTTTTTATAATCCAAAAAAATGTTGATTGGAACGAAATCGATCAGTCCTGGTGGCCCTACGGTCCCTTCCCCTTGTCTCTGGACTGCCCACGGCGGTGGTTAGTTTCGAAGTCAGCCATGTTCCGCTAAACGGGCTGGACTTTTAAATGATGTTATGATAGCACAACACATGATCAAATTAATAATCAGGATGCATACTAAACATAACTTACCTCTTCGATCCGGACTATGCTTGGGCAACGGGGAGCGCTAGGACGGTCACCGGTCTCACTAGTAGGAGCCTTCCCTTTGTGCGTCGCGCGCTCGGACCGGTCGTATTTAGCTTCCTGTTCAGTGGTTCTCCACCACCACCTTGCTCTCCTGGGCTCCTCCAATGCCTTTTCAGTAGGGGCGAGTACATAATGTTTCTAGCGTTTGAAGGTCTCGGCTCGCATCGTATAGTTCAACGTGTACTTCTGCTCGATGAACGCCCTATCATACATATTCGATCCGTCGATCCATTGGAAGAAGTTGCATCGTATCTCCAGGTGCCATTATGTGAGGGTGTAGTTAGTGATTTGTGGAATAGAAATTCAGATGTGAAAAATCTATGTGTGTGCAAAATTCGCTTACGAGGACATTCCCGCACATGTAGTACGCCCGGGCGTCTGTCGCTAAGTGTGTGGACTGAATGATTTTAGCCAGTTTTTCGCACACATATTGCGGGCATAGAAACTCTGGTGGTACCAACGCATCCTTCATAGAATAATCCGGGTATGGTTTAGCCATCTTAGCAAGCCGCTTGCGCTTCGCAACATCTTCGCATAGAAGTTCGCCGACGAGTCCGACAAGTCCTTCATCTCAGTTGTGTGAACCAAGCTTTGGTGAAGTATTGGGTATGGTGGTGTAGTGTTCTCCTCCAGCTCTCTTCTTCTCCAGTTCTCTTCTCCCTTCTTTTATAATGGGCCTTTTCGGTTTGAAAAGGTGGCATGGCTAAGTGTGGTATTTTCGGTATGCAAAGATAGCGTTGTAGTGTGTTGTCATCTCGGTCTGCAAAAGTCAAAGTTTGTGGCGTGCTGTGGTACGTTCTTTTTAGTCTGAAAAGGTGGCGTGGCAGAGTGTGACATTTTTTGTCTGAAAAGGTATCATCGCAGTGTGTTGTCAACTTGGTTTGCAAAAGTGACAGTGTCAACTTGGTATTTTTAGAGTGGAAAGGTAGTATCGAAGTATGTTGTCATCTCGGTCTGCAAAGTGGTAGTGTGTGGGGTGACCAGGTACGGGCTTTTCGGTCTAAAAAGGGGGCGTGGAGAGTGTGGTCTCTTTGGTATAAAAAGGTAGCATCGAAATGTGTCGTCATCTCGGTCTACAAAAGTGACAGTGTGTGGCATGACTTGGTGCGGTCTTTAAAGTCTGAAAAGGTGGGGTGTCGCGATTCTGACTCCCTCACGTGGTTACTCATAGACATAAGAATAAATAGTATCGAAACTGTTGAACCGAAAATGCGACTAGAGGAGGGTGAATAGGAGCATGCTCACTTTTTCACAAATAATGGATTCAACACAAATTTCACTCCAGTAGCTATGGAAGCTATGAAGATAAGTATATCAGTACAGCTGAAGACTACTATTGAATCCAATATAAACCTCTAAGCAATACGACAAAATCAACAATGATTAAAGCAAATCAATGCACTGGCGGCCGGACCGCTATGTCACTGGCGGTCGGACCGATGACATGCCGGTCTGACCGGTGACTCTGGCCGGTCTGACCGCCGGCCTGAAGAACAGAATAGAAACAACCCGATGACGAAGTTGCAAATAGATGAAACTATTGATCTAAAACTCCAAACTTGATGAAACTTGGAACACACCTTCTCTATGATATCAGGAACCTATTCCAGTCGAATATTGTGATAATTATTGGAAGAATAAGAATCCTTTTCCGTTTGATTGAAGAAGGGTTCAAAACCGGGTCAAAACGAAAACTTGATCCAAAAACTTGGTCGTGGGTGATTGATGATCAAGATGATCCTAGATAGGCTCCCACACGTCACAGCAAGCTAGATCACGTGAAGAATTCAATCAAAAACTCGCGGATCAAAGAAAGACTCAAAATCATCAAATATAGAGAAAGAACGCAATGAGACAAAACATTGATCAAACTTTCCTTTGATTGATTGATATGATATGGGCTTACAGCATCTCCATCAATGGAGGACAATGCTCAATCTAAAAGCACAAAAATCACATCAAAATCTTTAGAACGCTAGCCTACACAAAGGCTCTCCCTAAGAAAATTAGGGTTTACAAAAATAGCAAAAGAGACAAAGCGGAGGTGCAGCCACCTCCCTCCCCTATTTATAGTGGAGGCTTGGACCTTCTAGAAGTTTGACTCTATTGTGCTCCCGTTAAGGTCCAAAACAAACGGGACACATACACACGCATTTTAATGCGCCATCTTTATCTCCCCTTGACCTAACTAGCTACACCTTGCGCCATCTTGCGTCTCGGATTAGCCAATAGGTCACCCTTGTCCATCTTGCACCATACTTGAGTACATTTACATCACCCGGCATCGTCGATCGTTCTGGACCTCAGCTCTCCAAGTCTAGTCCCGATCATCCTCGCCGTTGACCGTCATTGACTACCAAGCAACATGCACAACAACAGACAAGTAAACCGAATTTGGGAACAAGTTCTTCACAACTTGACCCATGTTAGTCAAAACATGCATCATGCAACATATATACCCTAAAACTCATGACTTTGACCTAACAACCGAATATCGCCGCCACGACGGGCGACGACCCAAGTGAAAACCGGTCAGACCGCCCCTAGAGCCTGTCTGTTCGCCCACCCTGGCCGGTCTGACCGCCACCTATTGGCCGGTCAGACCGCCAGTAAAGACTTAGCCGAATTTCCTCTCTGGAAAACCGAAACCTACTGGAATTTTCAAACCAATAGAACTTTTGACTGGAGACTCCAAAAATTATGGGACCAAGTGCAATAGAATCTCCTCTCTTGCCTACACCCTTTATTTTTGGCCAAACTCAATACGCACTTTCTGAAGTTGGCCAGTCCGACCGCCGCTATGGCCGGTCGGACCGATCTTGGACCGGTCTGACCGCCGCCCTGGCCGGTCAGACCGCTTGAGACTTGACAGTCCTGAAACTCTGCCGAAAATACGTGAAACGAAAAACCGTTAACGCCATTGCTAATTGTCACATCATCCTAAGATCTGGAGCATATCCCCATGATATCCACAATCTCCCCCTTGATGAACACATTGGCAATAATCCAGAAAATGTAATTTAGAGGTTTGAGAAGTAAAATACTATCATTTTCGCACAAAGGCATAACTTGGTCCATAACCATGAGAAAGCAATGAAAATGACCAAGCTGGCATCAGAATAGCATAGGCAAGTGATATAAGGCAAAAGAAATCATAAAAACTTTAAATTCCAGAAAAGAGTCAAAAATCTCACTTAAGGTCCATATGAAAGAACAATTGTTCAATTGACCTATGATCATTGTGAGGATTAATAAATGCAATTCAAGTTTAGAAGAATCAATAAGACAATAAGAATGCAATTCAAAAGCTCCCCCTCACTATGATCCTCATATTTCAAAAATTTTAAATTCTCCAATTTCTCTCCCTTTTTATCATTTTTATATATCTTCTCCCCCTTTATACAATAATGATATATCTTCTCCCCCAACATTGAAATATCTTATCCCCCTTTGACAATGGAGTCATCAAGGAATCACGCATTCCTCTCATCCAGAGATAAGAAATGCAGAATGAAGAAAGAAGCATAAGAAGGAGTATGCATGAAGTGCAATGGAGTGGCTTCATTTTTGTATTTTTCAATTTTTAATTACAAGAAGCTTAGGAGATTACCCAAAAGAACAAGCTAGCATTTTTAATATTGCACAAATGACATATCAAGCCTAACAGTGCTAGCAAGATCATGATAAGACATATATATCAAAGCTAAGCATGAAGGCTCAATATAAAGCAATAAATTTGATCAATTTAAACAAAGCTTCAAATTCAGCAAGTTCATCAATAGAGATTCTAAAGTGAAACTGGTCATGTTAAAATGTCAAAGTAAGATCAAAAAGTTAACAAAGACCACATTAAGAGTCAATCAGGTCCTGTATTGAATCATTTTGCTCAAATTTCTCAAACGCCCATTTTTCAACAATCTTTCATTTGCACTGAATATTGAAGTTAACTAATGATCTAACTTAGTGACAAGATCCTGGACTAGGAGCCATCCACAAACTCATCCTAAGCTTCGATCAGAAGTTGATTAAAAGTATATCTTAGTGAAGAAGATCCTGGACTAGGAGCCATTCACAAACTCTTCCAAAGCTTCTACTAGGGCGACAAATATTGAGGTTGATGTTATTTCTGACAAGCAGTCCCCATGAGATCGTCTGGATCATCAAACTATCTCCAAGTTCATGTCTTTGACAAGCTGTCTCGTAAGAGTAGTTTTGCACAATTTAAGCATAAGACAATCTTGATTTTTCATGTTTCACAAGAGCAGTTTTAGGATCTCAAGAACACAAGAAGCTCAAGTAATGGTCAATATTCAGCTTCAGCAGTGGATTGTGCAATAGAGGACTGCTTCCTAGAAGACCAAGATATAAAAGAAGTGCCTTGGAAGTGACAAGTGCCTGAGGTACTCTTCCTATCTAGCCGACAGCCAGCAAAATCAGAATAAAAAAACCCCCGAATGGACAAGATGACGAACAGGAATATCAAATGACATACAAGAGCGTAGAGTGTAAATACTTGAATATGCGCTTAACGGCTTGGCGATGGGAAGTTCTCGGAGACGCCTGAAATCTCGCACAGAGACAGACCGTGAAGTGGATGTCCGGTCTCGAGGCTTTCAGGTACAGAAGGGAACCGATCATGCTGCGGTACTCGCGTTGATCCACGGCTTCTCCTTCCTCATCTGGATCCAAAACAGTCGAAGTTGCCATGGAAGTGGAGATTGGTTTGCAGTCACCCATGTCGAAATGTTTGAGCAAGTACTTAGTGTACTTCGTCTGATGGATGAAGATCCCTTCCTTGCATTGCTTGATTTGAAGCCCTAAAAAGTAATTGAGCTCTCTCATCATACTCATCTCAAATTCCCTGGACATAGTCTCAGAAAAGCTGGAAACAAGAGCATGAGAAGAACCACCAAAGATAATATCATAAACGTAAATTTGAGCAAGCAGGAAGTCATTACCACGCCTAAGAATGAACAAAGTCTTGTCTACCTTACCCATCTCAAAATCATTCTTAAGCAAGAAGGTCTTAAGTCTATCAAACTAGGATCTAGGGACTTGCTTAAGACCATTATTTCCAAAAGTGATGAAATCATCACCCGTCGACCGCGTGAAGGAGGTGAACCATCTTGAATCTCCGGTCATGTGACGTGAATAGCCGGAGTTGACGAACCACGTGTCCTTCCTCTTTCCGCGGAAATCCTGAAAATCAAGGCACAGAAGAACGATGTGTCTCGATAATGGGGTTAGTTAAACAAGACTTAGGGACCCAGTACTGAGACACACGTCTACGAGTAGTATGCAAAGCAAAAGTGCTATCCTTGATTATATTTGAAGTTCTGTTATGAGCAATGGTTAAATTAACATGAGAGATATTATGTCTACGAATATGATGATGAGCATGTGACACAAATCCTAAACCAGGTTTCTTCTTTTCTATGTTACCATATCTCATAAAAGCTCTAGGTTGATTAGGTGAAATTGTAGCATAATTCTTCTTATCATTTTTTAACATTCGCCAACAGAACTCAACCAAATGTCCATCCTTTTTGCAATAAGTGCAATGGTACTTGATACCCCTAGGAGAAGCACCCATTGACTTAACCGATGGTTGGGCAACACCTGCAGATTTAAAGACATTTTTTGCAGGTTGGGTTTTGAATTCAACTAACCCATTTTTCAAGACTTGAGTAACTTTTGGTTTAGAATTATCTTGGATAGAGTTGTATCCTAATCCTTGCTTCTTATAGGGTTTTAGATCTGTCTAGAATCATGTTTAATTGTTTCTTACATTTAGAGAATTTTTCTAAGGTATCCTTTAGATAAGCATTTTCTTCTTTAAGATTAACACATGATTCACAGGTTTTACCCTTAATGGCTCTAGCATATTTTTCCTTATATAAAGTTATTTCAAGTTTAAGAGAAGGACATGAAGCACATGTAGCAAACTCAATATTGTCCTTAAGCTTGGCATATTTAGCTCTAACTGCTTCTAAGATATCTTTGACTTCATGTTCGCGTTCTAAGCAGAAAGTGCAAAAGCTAGAGTCAACCACACCAGAAGCAACTAACTTGCTAGACTCTAAGCATTTTTTACATGGAGCATATTTAACCTCAACAAGCTCAGTCCTAGCATTTTCAAGTTGTTGCAAAGCAATATCATGAGCAGATTGCAGTTTAGCAAATTCTGAGTGCATAGCATGGCAAGATGAACATTAATCAGATTCAAGAGTCTTAGCATTTGTAAGTTCTAAAGTCAAACTATCTACTTGTGACTCTAAGTTCTTGTTCTTGGCCATGATAAACTCTAAAGCCTTATCCTGACTCATGAGTTGCTCAAACATAGATTCACATCTATCAGAAAGGACATCATAAGAGGGAGGTACCTCATCGCTGTCGTCGTCAACGGAGTCAGCCATGAAGCATAAGCCGGTGAAGTCCTTGGCCTTCCCTTTCTTCTTGTTTTGAGGGATCTCCCCCTCCCTGTCCTCTACGATCCCGGAGTCAACATCGCTTAAGGATTGTTCCCCAAAAGCGGCAAGAACTCGGTGAGCGGCCTTCGTCAGTTGGGAAACATCATACCTTGAGTTGTTCCATTGAGGCTTCTTCTAAGCTGACTTTCGCTCCTTGTGGTTGCTCTTACCTTTCAGCTTGGGGCAATTTGTCCGGAGATGATTAAGCTCACCACACTCATAGCAAGTCACGGGACCTCCTCTATTTCTGTTTCTCATATTGTTATAGGCCCGTGTGACCTTTCTGACTATGAGGGCGAACTCAGCCTCAGGGAGACTCTCAAACTCCTCTTCATGGATTGCGGATAAAGCAGCAAGTAAAAATTCAGAAGAAGACTCAAAAGGCCCATCAGAAGCTCTCTTGCGCGGGTATGCTACCAAAGCCATATTCTCCTTCTTGGGATGATCAATCCTCTTAATCTCATGAGTCTTGAGCTTGCTATAGAGCAGCTCCAAAGTCAGATCAGAGATGTTAACATTCTCCTCAATGGCGGTAGCCTTTATCTCCCACTCCTTGTTGTTGATTGCAGCCAAGAGGTGGGTGGCATTTTCAGATTGAGAATATTCAATACCAACAGTTTTCATCTGATTAATCACTCTATTAAAGCAACTGAAAATGTCATCGATGCTCTCTCCAGGACGCATCTTGAATTTGTTATATTCACGCTTATAGACTGTTTGGTGTACTTTCTTGACTTGGGACGAACCCTCATGGTAGGTTTCGAGAGTGTTCCAAATCTCATGCGCAGTCTCAAGATTGCAAATCCGATCATACTCCTGACTACCAAGCCCACCATATAAGAGGTTTTTAGCCTTATTGTTGTTAGCCAAAGGGCTTCGGCCCAGCGTAGCAACTTCGGGCACAACGAGCGGGACTCGAACAACCTCCCATATAGTGTGTCCTTCGCTCTCAAGGAAGACTCGCATGCAATTCTTTCAATAGGCATAGTCGTGCCCATCGAAGATATGCGGCTTCATGGAGTATCTATCCATCGCCAAGTTCAGTGTCCGGTTAAGATCAAGATTGAACTAACCGGGCTCTGATACCACTTGTTGAACCGAAAAGGCGACTAGAGGGGGGTGAATAGGAGCACACTCACTTTTTCACAAATAATGGATTCAACACAAATTTGAATCCAGTAGCTATGGAAGCTATGAAGATCAGTATATCAGTACAGCGGAAGACTAATATTGTATCCAATATAAACCCTAAACAATACGACAAAATCAACAAAGATTAAAGCAAATCAATGCACTGGCGGTCGGACCGCTGTTTCACTGGCGGTCGGACCGATGACCTCGCCGACCGATGACTCTCGCCGGTCGACCACCGCCCAAGAATGTAATGTAAATGACCCAATGACGAAGTTGCAAATAAATGAAACTTTTGATCTACAACTCCAAACTTGATGAAACTTGGAACACACATTCTCTATGATATCAGGAATCTATTCCAATCGAATATTGTGATAATTCTTAGAAGAATAAGGATCCTTTTCCGTTTGATTGAAGAAGGGTTCAAAACCGGGTCAAAACAAAAACTTGATCCAAAAACTTGCTTGCGGGTGATTGATAATCAAGATGATCCTAGATAGGTTCCCACACGTCACAGCAAGCTAGATCACATGAAGAATTCAATCAAAAACTCGCGGATCAAAGAAAGACTCAAAATCATCAAATATAGAGAAAGAACGCAATGAGACAAAACATCGATCAAACTTTCCTTTGATTGATTGATATGATATGGGCTTACAGCCTCTCCGTCAATGGAGGACAATGCTCAATCCAAGAGCACGAAAATCACATCAAAATCTCTAGAACCCCAGCCTCCACAAAAGCTCTGCCTAAGAAAATTAGGGTTTACAAAAATAGCAAAAGAGACGAAGTGAGGTGCAGCCACCTCCCTCCCCTATTTATAGTGGAGGCTTAGACCTTCTAGAAGTTTGAGTCTATTGGGCTCCCGTTAAGGTTCAAAACAAACGGGACACATACGCACGTATTTTAATGCGCCATCTTTATCTCCCCTTGAACTAACTAGCTACCCCTTGCGCCATCTTGCGCATCGGATTAGCCAATAGGTCACCCTTGTCCATCTTGCACCACGCTTGAGTACATTGACCACACCCGGCATCGTCGATCGTTCTGGACCTCAGCTCTCCAAGCCTAGTCCCGATCATCCTCGCCGTTGACCGTCGTTGACCACCAAGCAACCTGCACAACAATAGACAAGTAAACTGAATTTGGGAATAAGTTCTTCACAACTTGACCCATGTTAGTCAAAACATGCATCATGCAACATATATGCCCTAAAACTCATAACTTTGACCTAACAACCGAATATCGCCGCCACGACGGGCGACGACCCAAGTGAAAACCGGTCAGACCGCCCCTAGGGCTGGTCTGACCACCCACCCTGGCCGGTCTGACCGCCACCTATTGGTCGGTCAGACCTCCAGTAAAGACTTAGCCGAATTTCCTCTCTGGAAAGCCGAAACCTACTGGAATTTTCAAACCAATAGAACTTTTGACTAGAGACTCCAAAAATTATAGGACCAAGTGCAATAGAATCTCCTCTCTTGCCTACACCCTCTATTTTTGGCCCAGCTCAATCCACACTTTCTGAAGTTGGCCGGTCCGACCGCCGCTACGGCCGGTCCGACCGATCTTGGACCGGTCTGACCGCCGCCCTGGCCGGTCAGACCGCCTGAGACCTAACAGTCCTGAAACTTTGCCTAAAACATGTGAAACAACAAACCGCTAATGATTGTTTGGTAGGTACATAAGGCAAATGATACGACAGAAGTAAAACATAAACTTTCCCATGGACGTTTAGGACCGCCCGCTGTCCCTAGGAGGTTGGGATCTCCTGTCGCGTACTGAACTGGTGCATCACCCAGTGCACGTGGTACTCATCCATGAAGACATCATGCACCAAGCACCTCTACTTGTACCAGTACACGTGGTCTCGCGTGCACAGGCTCGACAGGCCTCGAGGTGCATGCGCGTACACCCTGTCAGGAGTGTACGGTGTCCAAATGATGTGATCATCCGTCAATTGATCGAACATAACAATGTAGTCTGGGTAAGACGCGTGCATAGTGATCATAGTGAATGTGACATGTCAAATGGAACAATGAAAACTTAGCACAAAAAATTGAATTACATTATGAAAAAAGAACAAATATTTAGAAAACTTACCCGTTGGTGACACCACACTGCACCCATGGTTGGCCGGTCCACGTCGTTGGCGGCGGCATACATGGCGACTGTGTAGGCACCCAGGTCCAGCTATGGTCGTCCGATTTGGAAACACATGAAGGACCACAGTTGAAGAAGCAGTGGACATCCGGAGAGGATGGAGCTATCCAGAACTAGGTAGGCCGCGTCGCACAGGACGATGTATGTCACGCACAGCACCACCGGGCCCCAAGCGTAGGGTTGGATCTCCTCCACCTCCCAGTACGCCAGCTGGCGTGTGTACCGGATGAAATGCTTGTCGACGTTGTCACTGTGGGACCCTAGGAACATCACCCACCCTAACAGCCACAACAAGTAGACCTCGAAGTGCCACCTCACCGTGTACTCGGGTGCGTCCTCTGCTGTACGCTTCGGCTGCAAGAATACATATACACATCAATAAGTTACACAAAACAATTGAAGCGAAAGGATAAGAGTTACAAAAACTTACATATAACTGGCAGATCCACTGCAGCGACGACCCGTGTATGCTGCTGAACTACCTGTAGCCATTGTTAGGCGGCAGCAACCCCTGGAACATCGTGAGGAACTTCGTGTGCCACATGGCTAGGACGTCGTGCGCCACCAGGGGAAGCCCGCACAGGGCAACATAGTCAGGATGGTCATGTCCTAAAGCGTCAGTGCCATCTCCCAACACGGGAGGTGAAACATGTGCTTCTCAGGCCTCCACTGGTCAACTAGTGCCATTAGGAGGCATCGATCGTACGAAAAGTGCCTCGACGTACGACCACCGCCCGCGCGGCCCTCGTTGTCTTCCAACGTCACCTCCATCGTTGCTAGTGGAAGGAGGCCTGCCGCTCTCAACCTACGTCGAAATGATTAAGAATAAATGTGAGTCCATCCAAAGTAGTCAGACCGCAATTGAGCACACGAAAGTCACAACTACACGTACTTGGAATGCAACGTGGTCCACCTCCATGCCCTCATGGACGTGTGTAGCCGCAACACGCCAAGCTCAATCACTGCCTCACCCTCCTAAGGGAGGATGGTACTAAGGCTTCTACAACGATAAGCATCAATGATCGGGTCAAGCAACTCGTACTGCCACTGCACAACGTATCATGGGTCCGCCATACCTGAAAATTCAGTGTTTACATTGTAAATACTACAAAATATATACAAAAAAGTAATAAGAAGTGATATATCTAATTAATTCAATTATTACATGATTAGCGACACATAGGAAATTGATATGCACACATCTATATCAACATATAAACTTTTAGAGGTATCTTGTCATGTACAAATGGAAAGCAAAATTAAGTTCACAATGTTTTAATTAACGTCTACATTTTCTATTTAGCTACTATTGGATTTTCGTAGAACTTTTAAAGATACCTTGTTATTTTCGTTGTTTGCAAATTATTTATCATGTGTCATGGCAAAGAGGGCTAGACAGTAGAAAAGGGGACCCCCGATAACTACGAGAGGGACCAGTGGATCCTCGGAGGAGGGGGCCGGTTGTCAAGAGAAGCAAATGTGTATTAATTTTCTAAAAAAGGTCATGCTTATTACATGGGAGAGGTAGCTATTTATAGCCTTCCAACATGGTACATGAGATTACAGGTCTACCCCTAAAAAGATCCTATGCCCATAGGGGTTGCAAGGGCATTTCGTCCCCCCTAGGCGTAGCCTTCGGCCTACGGTGAACTTCCCAGGTATTGGTCCATCTAGTTGGTACGCCTAGTCCACTGGCACTCTCCTCCCTTAACAACGTGTGGGTGTCCCCGGGCCGAGGGGACCTGGACACCCTTCAACATCCCCGATGTGGCCCTGGGGCCTCATGACTCCTGGGTTCGTGGTGCTTCGACAGTCCTTCGGGAGCCTCGTACCACCTCTAGTCTACTGGCTCTCGTGGGCCTCCTGGTGCCCTTCAAACATGCTTCAGGCCCCTCCGAAGTACTTGTTACCCCTCGGGGGCCCTGGGCCGAGTCTTCGGCTCCTGGCCTTCAGGGGCCTCTTGGTCTTTGCTGGGTCGTTAGAGCCGGTGGGGCCGCCCCTACGATAAGCCCCTCGTAGTCAAGGTCCTACTTCATCATGGCTGAAACCGCTCCCTTTCCCGAGGGGTCCAGGCACGTCGTTCGCTTTGGCCTAGCGAAGCATGCTATATGCGTGTCCCCGTGAAGTGTGAGTCGCTTTCTTCGGTATGATGGCGCATTAGGTGTGTGAGACCCTGGGGTATTTAACTTGTAATACTTAACCAATCAAGATGATTAAAACATTACAAATCAAATATCACGGCTCTCGGCGTATATGTACTTCCCAGAAGTGCAGTACACATACCCCTTACAAAAATTATGCATCAATTCCATTCATCACATAGAATCCAAAGCACAACTAAGCAGTACGAAAGACATACAATATAGAGTTATTACAAAAAGGGCCGACCGGCCAAATACTATTAAGAGTCTAAGATAACAGCGGAAGCAAGGTGCCATAAGATGGCGATAAACAAAAGCCAATTAGTGTGCCTTCAACCCACAAGGCAACCAACCGGTCCACCTCGCTAGTCGTCAAACCCGCAGCACATCTCACAAAAGTGAGTCCCTAGGGGCTCACCTTCCTCCTCTGCAACAAATAGTTAAGCAAAGCAAATGAGTACAAAAATTGTACTCCGCAAGACTTACGTGTAGAATAACAGACCTATACATATGCTACATGCAAGCTTAATTGAGCGGAGGCTGTATGTTTCATTTCGGCATAAAACAATCTTTATTTGCAATAAGATAGTACATTCGAAAGCAAGTTTACAATCTGTTTTTATTGTTCAAATAACAGTAAATGGCAACAATATAACAATAAATAGATGACAACAACATCCTGGAAGTGACTAACCCAATAGTCACCACAACAATAGCATGAATTACCCATTCATACCAACCATGTCAAATTTTAAATAGAAAGGTTGAAGTCTAACTCTTGCAAAACCTAACCAAGCGTGTCCATAACCTAGGAAGAGGCTATTCGAATAGTTTTATCCCTGCAGGGGTGTACCAATGTACCCACATGCCAGACCGCCTTTTTGCCAAGCTATTAAGCACACTTCCTTAGGTATGCCGGCACGGCTAAGTCCTACGAGACATTTCCAATATTATGTATTAACTACGAGTCGCCTGTATGGATAGAAACCCATACGTTGTGTCAGGGTCATCGAAAGCCTCGGTCAACTACCCCTCACGGGTAAAGCCTCAGACAACTACGATGCCCCTCGAGGTGGAGAACCTACCCGGAATCACCACCATCGCACACCCAACACAATAACACCGATCCTTTTTCACACAACACACGCAACCCACCTCCTGCGACTCGAGCTAACACACGCCAAAGTACTTAGTCAAGAGAGGTCCCATATCCCTCTCGCGTGGTTAGCATGCAAAATTGCTTGAAGAGTGTGACACAAGATGTTCGGTCCTTATTGACCTGGGCAAGACATCCACAAACCCAATAACCCACCATCCAACCACTTGCCCAAGTCTAAATCAATATTTCATTTTCAGGTTTTGACTTTATAAAATAACAAAGCACAAGTGATGGACATAAAGGAATAATAATTAGATGTGTGATCAAGATCATCGACTAAATCGATGATCGCCCATTACTACCGAAACTAAGCATTTCTAAGCAATTTCAGTTCGCAATCTACTAAGTGACAAGAGCTCATCCAGCGAACTCTAATCACAACAAATAACCTAGGCTCGGGTAGTAGAGGGTAAACAATTCCTACAGATTATGCAACTATAGGATCCACTAATCATACTTTAACAACAAAATAGCAATGCATACATACAAGTTGAAATCAATATATTAGACTTTGAAAAATACTGGGATTAACATGATCAAAATGCTTACCTTGATGTGGATTACCCTCTTTTTGCAGAGTAGCGCTCTCGTAATCAATAATATCGTCCGAACCTACCGAAAGAAATCGAAAGAACAATAAGAACGAATAACACCGAAAAGACCCCAAAATACAAAGTCATCCAAAAATTATGAAAAATTCATAGAATGAAAATCATGATTTTATATGAATTTACCAACAATAATAAAATTCATTTGGATGCTCTATGCAGAAGTTAAAGCCGTTTGAAAATCAATTTTCAGAAGAAAAAAATATCCAAATTAATTATAATATATCTCTGTTCACCTCATTTAAAACTTTCGCAAAATTTTCTGGAGTAGTGGTGGACATGAGGATTACAAAAATGGATAGAGAATATTACTACATGGCCAAAATAATTTAGTTCACCTCAATTGGAGTTTTTATGAAATAGTTATGCATTTTCAAATTCAAGAGCAATTTATAATGTATTAATAATTCCTTTTTGAAGCACTCTCCACAAAACATGTTTTCTGATATAGAAACAAGGTTGAAACATATTTTATAATATAGTTTATTAAAAATGCAAAATAACAAAAGTGGTTTCACTGTTTTTGGGTTTAAAATGAATTAGTTATGCATTTTGGAAGTTAATGCAATTTTTTAGTTCACAATTAAATCCCCGGGAGAATCCTAAATCCCAAATCGACATGGACGAGTATGGGCCGGAGATCTGAAATCCGATGGCCCAAGCGCACAGAGCGCAGCGCGCGCGCACAGTTCACCACTCCATCGTTGGATTTGGATCCAACGGTTCATGTGGATCGAGGCGTTCGAGCGGTCCAAACGTTCACGCGAACCGAAACCGTTGATCTTGGATCCAACGGTCCACGCGGATCGAACCGTTCGGACGGTCCGAACGTTTACTCGAATCGGGATCGTTGATCTTGGATCCAACGGTCCACGGATCGAAGCGTTCGAGTGATCCAAATGTTCACGCGAACCGGAATTTACACCATGGTTACTGTGCTTGGCCCCACATATCAGTGACAGCAAGAATCCGAATAAGACAATCATTAACTACTAAGCAATCATTAGCAGTTAATGAACGAAATATGGTTTTAATGATGATGCTACAGTGTTGTCGGAAAACAGACAACACCGCACGGGCTTCACCGAGCTCTCGCCGGCGTTCCCGGCCACGGCGGCGCTAGCTAAGGGCATGGATGGGTTTACAATACCCTTGCGCACCCAACGGTGGCACTCATGGTGGTTGAGCTGGCCCGAGGCAGCAGCGCACCGGAGAGAAGCGGAGGAGAGCTACGGCTAATCGTGCACTGCAAGATCGAGCTCCGCATTGTCCAAGAAAGCGGGTGCCAAAGCAACTACAAGGCACAGGGAAGCTACCTGAGCGAGGGAGAGACTCGAAGAAGGTCGGAGTTGAGCCAGCGACGATGAGGGTGACGGCGGTGGGGTGCTTCACCGAGGGGAGCTCGCTCTGGTGAAGGAGACAGAGAAAGAATGGTAGAGAAAGCTCAAAGACAACCCACAGATGGTGTACAAGCAAAGAATCGGCAAGGAGCTTACCACACCGGAGATGGGGACGAACGGGGCTCCGCGAACCGAAATTGGTTCAAACTCAGATTTTACGGGCTCTTGTGAACCGATAGCAAAATAGAGTGAGGGGAAAGATTAAGCAGGCCAAGGCACGCATGGTGACGCACTAAAAAGAGATAAAGGCTTACCGGAGTCGATAATGGCCGAATGAGTAGCTCTGGGCGCGCTCGGGACAAAGCGGGAGCACGAGCTTGCCTTAGATCCTACATGCAAAGACAGAAGCTCCAATGAGCGAAAATGGGAGGCCATGGAAGATAGGAGTTGAGGGACGCAGCGGAGGAAAACTTACCCGTGGGAGCTGCACAAACGAGCACCCCTCTCCTCAGCCACCGAGAGGAGAAGTGCGGAAGAAGGTGGGCATAGGGTCAGTTTTGAGCAGGAGCGAGGACGGAGAAGAAGGCGGCGTGAGTGGGCGAAGCTCTCTGGTTTGTCAAAAAGGGTGGTGCGGCAACGGCGTTGATGGAGATGCACAGCATGCAACGGCCGTGTGGGCTCGGCTCTGAGCGGCCTTTGCCCAAGGTGGAAGAAGACCACGACAGTGGGGCCCGCGGCGCCAAAGGACTCGGTCGCGAGAGAGACAGATTGAAAGGGGGTTGGCACAGGCCGTTGGATCGAGATCGAACGGATCAAGCGAAAGGGACGATCGGCCGGTCTGAACGTTCACGTCAATCCAGGCCGTTCTCTCCAAATCGGACGGTTCACGCGAGTGGAGCGATCGGCCGGTCCGAACGTTCACTTCAATCCAAGCCGTTGATCTAAGATCCAACGACTCTCGTTGATCGAAACGTTCGGATGGTCCAAACGTTCACACGCACATAAGTCGTTGATATCGGATCCAACGATCCACGATGCTCACGCCCGAGCGACCGCGCCGGTGCAGTTAGTTGACTGGGCCGAGTCAAGTGGCTCGAGCCCGAGTCTGACTCGCACATAAGGAACAGTGAAAACCAGCTAGGGTTTGAATTAAACAGCTGATTTTTGAAGGATTTGCTTAAGGTAGCAAACAAGCTCCAAAAATTATGAAATTTTAATTGGTTGTTGTTGACTTAAGGATTAACCTTACATTAAATTTCTAGAGATTTTCATGCACTGCATCCTTCTCCAGAAATTCCAGAAGGTTTGAGTTAGGGTTTGACCAAGCTTTGACTTGGTTTGACTTGCCTCCAAAATTACCAAATAATTTCTAAAAATTATGAAATAATTCAGAGGTGTCACATACCATCCCTAGAGCTCAGGAAAAATATTTACATGGGTTTGGCACAAGATCTTTGCCAAGGAGGTTTTTGATTGGAGTCAATTAAGTATTTTGATTTTTGATTCCCATAATTCCTTTACAAGAATTACAGAAATGCTCAAGGACTTCAAGATGCAAGAAAAGTTTTAATTTCTACTCATTTTCTTACATTTGAAGCAAGGACTTAGAATTGGGATGTTACAAGGTGCTGCGTAGGGCGCCATTGGTTGTCGTGCACCATAATGTCATGCTGGGCATTGATGGAACCCCTTCGGGCTACGCGGCCTCCATTGGCTGTCGTGTGCCATAATATCGCTGCTTGGCATTGATGGTGCCCCTTCCGGCTGCGCGGGCCACCATTGGTTGTCGTGTGCCATAATGCTTGGTTAGGGGTGTTGTGTGCGGCACATGTCACGCGATGATTGGCTCATTGCCCTTTGGCTCCTCCGCCATGTTTCTTATGGTCTTGGTGCGTCTATAAAAGGTAGGTAACCCCCTCGCTCAGCTCTTACCTTGCGTGTGAGAATCCCACTGTCTTTGCCTTCAAATTTTTGTGCTTTCTGTCCCGTGGCTATGTAACCTCCAAGGCTCGGGTTTTGTGGTCTTCAAAGCCTCGAGATAATGAAGCACAGCAAGGAAGGGGGTTGGGACGTCATCTATACCGCGACCTCGGACGATCCATGGTGATGGAGCGGGTTCTCTGGGTCCTCGTTGACGAGGGGAAGTTGGAGAGCCTCGACAAAGTGTGGGTCCCCGGAGTGGAGACGGAGCCAGTGCCCCAGGCAAATGAGGCGGTGGTCTTCGTTGCCTTTTTTGACACTGGCCTCCGATTCTTGTGTGTGTCATTGATCGTGCGGGTCCTTCAGCTGTACCTTGTGGAGTTGGCGCAGCTGAAGCCCAAGTCCCTCATGAAGCTAGCGGTCTTTGAGTGGATCATGCGCTCCGCTGGGATGAGCGGGAATGGGTGGTTGTTCAAATTCTTGAACGATGGGAGCTGCCAGCCGAAGAATAAGAAGAACATTGGTGAGACGCTAAATTTTGGCAGTGTCAACATCCAGTCGAAGGCATGCTGTCAGCTATACATGCCCGCTCCGGCCGAGTGGAACCGATGGGACACTAACTAGACCCGGAGGTGGTTTTACCACCCGTCCCCAGCTGGCGATGGTATTCACTCCTACGGAGGGCTAATCCAACTTACCGCTGCCCCAGAGATCATGCTAACTTCGCGGGAGGAGGCTCTCCTTCACCTGTTATAGGATGCAACAAGGAGGCTCTCGACGCGGGACCTCGTTGAGGAGCTTTGCGCCTTCAGGGTTTGTCCCCTGGCGTAGGGATGGAAGGTGGAATTGGGGGAGCCGTCGGGTAGTCTTCCCACGATCACCATGGCGAGGCACGAAGGTTTGGCTCTCTTCTCTAAGATCCACCTCTCCCTTTTTTATTGACGGTGTCGTCTGCTATTGTTGCAGTTGCTTCGATTGACGAGGCCGCCCGTGCTACAGAGCAGCTTCTGGGCCGTACACCAGCGAAGAGCACGCGAAACATGGGCTGGTGGTGCGCGAGCCCTGACTGAATCGTGCTTATCTAGACCCAGCTGTTTGCCTCACGCAGCACTAGGATCCGAACGAGGGCAGGAAGAAGTGAACCAGCATGCCCGAGGAGGGTGATGTCGGAGGGCCGATCACTACAATGCCCTTGCGTGCTGTTAGGGTTGGCGACTTGGGCATTGGTTTGTGCGCGGGGATTGACACAGTGGAGAGGCCGGTGAAGCGCCCTATGCTCGGTATCCCGGAGTGGGTGGCGAGCGCCCGATCGAGCAGCCTGTCCTCGAAGGAGCACGGTGCATCCCCGTGTTTGATGGTGCAGAAAGGGTCGTGAGGCGTGGCGCGGCGGATGTTGTGGAAGGGGTGGCTAGCTCGTTCAGGATAACAACCCTGCCCCTCGAGGACATGTTTACAATGGGAGTTCCGAGGATACCATCGTGGTGGCTCCACCCTTGGGTGAGGAGGCGATTGGTGGTTTTGTCCCCCCTTTTTGGCATCGCGACCAGATGTAGCCTTGAGCAACGATGGAGCAGAGAGGGTTGACGGAGGTGCCTCCGTCTCACGGACTCAAAGCAACAACAACTCCCGATTCAAATTGCTACCAAAGCCTCTAGGCCTCTAAGAATTGTTTTGGTAATTAATGTGTAACTCACGGGAAAATGCACTCTTTTCTTGCATCTTGAAACCCCGATCATTTTGTAATTCTTTTAAAAGGCAAATTCAAATCCTCATTCGACTCTAATCAAAAAAACCTCCTTGTCTTAGCTCCCAACACCTCCAATTATCTCATGATTTTTAGAAATTATTTGATAATTTCCGAGGCGAGTCAAAGCTTGGTCAAACCATAGCTTTCACCTTCCGAATTTCAAGGAAAATTCAAGACATTAAAATCTCTCGAAATTTCATATGAGATTCCTCCTGTTGTTAGCAAACTCCAAGAAAATTTCGTAATTTTGGAGCTTGCTTGCTACCTTAAATAATTCTCCAAAATTAGTTATTCAAATTCAAACCCTAACCGGTTTTCACTGTTCCTTGGGTTTAAGTCGCTCGAGCCACGGGCGCCGGTCCACTTTCCACTGGTGGCTGGATCGGGTATCGCACGCCTTCGACCACCGAACGAATGGGTCGCTGTGAACCACCCGATCTAACTAAGCCGCTGGAGGAATCCGACGACCAACGAAGTCGATTGCCATGGCGTATGCGGAGGAGAAAAGCGGTGGCGCACCCACTCTATGTCCACCTTTAAACGGCTAGCTCGAGCGCATTAAATGCCCTGTCGCGCCATCCTCGAGGGCCATGACTCAACCGCTTCCCATCGGTCTCAAGTGCTCTCATGGCGGTGTTGACCCGCCTGGAAAAATCCGCCGCTGCCTTCGCCTTAGCTTTTTTAGCACTTTTGCACTCCAATAGCACTCACCCTTTTTGAGCGCATCCTCGCACTCTCTTCGACCGACATTGTTGAGTGGAGCTTGGTGGAGGCGGTGCGGCGGGGGGTTTCTTTCAAGTCTTCGCCTCTCTGCTCCCCCTTTACTCTTTGAGCTTACTCACGCGGTTTGGTTCTCTCGTGCTCCGGCCTGTGGCCTTAGCGAGAACCTTACCACCGCTGCAACGATGGAGCAGAGGGTCTCTAGTCGCTTCCAAACTCACATTGACAATATCGTTGATCCTCGCAGATCTTGACTCAAAAAAACAGCAAGCGCTTAATCATGTTAATCCTATTATTTTACAAGTCTAATATATTGATTTCCAACTCGTATGTATGCATTGCTATTTTGTTGTTAAATTATGGTTAGTATCCTATAGTTGCATAACTGTAGGACTCGCTTATCCTCTACTACCATGAGCTTAGGTGATTTGTCGTGGTCGGAGTCCGATGGAGGACTTGGATCACTTAGTAGTTTCGATTGAAAAATACTTAGCCATGCTTAGTTCGGTAGCTTTGGGCGACCACCACCGCTTAGTCGATGGTCTTGATTACACAAAACTATTATTCTTCCATTATGTCCAAAGACTTTGTGCTTTGTTAATTTTGCAAATCAAAAACTAAAAATGAAAACGGATTTGGATTTGGGCATGATGGTATGTTGGTGTGGTGTTTTTGGGTGTGATCGAATGGTGCCTGTGTCATCAAGGACCGAACATCTTGTTACACTAAACCAAGCTATTATGCGACCAACCACATGAGGGTTATATGGGACCCTCTTGACTTAGTACTTTGGCGTGTGTTATCTCCGAGTCGCAGGAGGAAAGGTTTTTGTGTGTGTGTCGTGGGAAACATGGTATGTGTTGGGTGTGTGTGTTGGGTGTGCGGTGGTGGGGATTGCTTGGAAGGTTCTCCACCTCGAGCTCCCTTGTCCAAGGCTTTACCCGTGAAAGCATCTAGGCCTCTAAGAATTGTTTTGGTAATTAATGACAATATTTGAATATGGAACTAACATGTTTATTAAGAGGAATCATGACTAGTAGCTTGATAGCATGTTCTTGTGCGATATAGATCAATCTAGTATCATGCATACATCTAGAGTTTGGTTTGAAAGCCAACCATATTTTTGCCAGAAAAATCAGTAGTACCGATGTTTTGTTGGCGGTACTACCGCATTGCGGTATGACCGGGATTGTGGTGCAGTACTACCGCAATCCGGTTGTACTTAAATCTTGTTGGTGGGTACGTTTTTTACAGAACAACACCTTTTATCTCAGTCGATCACCCGGTGAACGGTAGTTCTGAAGTTTTCTTTTCGGAACTACCGCATCGCGATATGACGGCATATTGAAGCGGAACTACCTCAATCCGGATATACCAAACATTAGACAGTGGTACATTGTTTCCAGAAAGCATCCGTTTTGGACCGCAAAGTGAAGCGGTAGTACCGCCCCTATACTCCGGTATGACCATTGAGCGGAACTACCGCTTGATCAATGGCGGTAGTACCACACTGAATTTTCTAACTGCTCTTTTAGAAGCATTTAATGCCTCTGCGCTAGCTGTTACTATGTATTTCTAAAGGAGCGGTACTACCGGGCACATAACAGCGGTACTACCGCAATTGCTAAAAAATTGTATAATTCGCCTCCAACGGTCGTATTTGGTTGTGGGGGTATAAATACTCTCCCACCTGCTCAAGGACAGGATAAGAGACTACATTTAACATCATTTTAGCCTAGATCATTCACTGCACACCTCATACACTCCCATTGCATTCATTGTGAGGTGGTTGATCAAAATTCAAGTGCGTTCATTTTAGATTGATCCTTAGCACTTGATTGTCATCAAGCGAAGATCATGATCGATTACTTTTGATGTTTGTCAACACCTAGACAGCTTTGTCAAAGTTTGCACAACAATCTCTTTAAGAAGATTGTGAAGAGGTCCGGCATCAAAATTGTAATTGATTCGGTGTTCACCATCTCTGGAGTGGAGGAAGAACAACCACTAGTGAAATCGAGGAAAGACTTAATTTGTGGAGCCAGCTTGATTAGCTTAAGCTTCCTCAACGTGGACTAGTGAAGAACAACAAGTCTTCGATACCTCGGGAAAAACTTCATTGTCTTCATTGTGGTTAGTTCTTGTCTTTGCTATCTTGCATTTACTTTTCTAGTGTGCTTGTTTAAGCTTAGCTAGGAGAGTACCTACTTTTAATTTTAGCTCTTTTATCTCTAGTAGCATAATAGGTTTATCTCCTTTATTGTGCAAGAAAGCTTTGATTAAAACTATCTCACTTAAATCCTAAAATTGCCAAATAGTTTTAAAAACCTCATATTTACACCCCCTCTAGTCGGTTATCTTCGATCCAACACGCGTGGCTACTGCTGATGTGGGTCCACTCTGCCCCGTAGACTTCAAGGTCAGCACAGGTGCAGCGATGGTCTGCGAAGAGGTCACCCGCTTCGCCGCCACTTCCTATGTGCGGGATCTCTTCCATAACATGTTCCCCAAGGCGATGTTCCAGTCTGTTGAGGCGAACGCTGGGAAGGTACGAGTTCTGACTTGCCTATCTATTTATTTCTCTGGCACCATGCGCTGGAGGGTGATGTCTTGTGCGACTTCGACGAGATCCAGAAATGGGTTGACTTGGAGCATGCTCGGGGTGAATCCCTAAGCGCAGAGTGCGAACAGCCTGTGGACGATGCGCGAGGTCCTGGTCAAGAGGGCAATAGCCTTGGAAGCCCGTGTGGTAGAGCTAGAGGAGGACCGCCACGGACTCCGAGAGGATGTGCGGACGTTGCGAGGAGTCCCGACCGACCTTGAGCTGGAGGTTCAGGCCGAGCGAGAGCTCACGTAGTCCATGGTGCGGGCGACCTAGGAGGCCATGGAGACCTTGGAGGATGTGGTGGTTGACCTCGGTGCGTTATCTCCCCCGCGGCACCACTCTGTGGACGATATGGACGTCACGCTCAGGCGCCTTTGCCGCGCCAGGGAGGTCTGCTTGCTGATGACCTGGGAGTATAGCGACAATTGCGCCAAGGTGGCATGTACGACGTCCTTTGCCTCTCTGGACAAGGCTGGGTGCGGTCACCTAGACGTCCTTGCTACGCGCTCTGTGGCGGTGGTGACCGCAGAAGAGGTCGTCGCGGCATCGTCGTACACGGAAGGTGAGCAACATCTTCGTCCCAGACTTCCGGGCGCCTGAAAGCATCTAGGCCCCTAAAAATTGTATTTTGGTAATTAATGACTTTATGTGAATATGGGACTAACATGTTTGTTGAAGTGATTACAAGGCATAGTCCCAAATGACAAAGTGAAACCAAGGAGCTGCATGTCAAAGAATGATGAGAAGATGGAGTTGATCTCAAAGACAAGGTACAAATAGACTAGGACCCCTTTTAATTTTACCGGTCTTTGGAGTATGGAGGAAGACCGGATTATAGGATAAATGTCGTACTATTAAGGGGGAGCTTGTCTAGTAGCTTGAAAGCATCTCATTATGCCTTTGGATCTACTTAGGATCATGCATGTTCTTTTGGTTTGGTTTAAAAAGAAAAATCATTTTCTCAGAACATAATCGGAAGTTCCGGCATGTATACTACGGAACTTCATTGTCGGTTGTTCAAAAAAAATTGCGGCTTGATTTTTCCAGAGCATCCATTTAAGGGACTTAGCCGATTTTTCAAGTCGCGGAAGTTCCGCAATGATATGAGCGGAAGTTCGATTAATCGATTGTTCAAATTTGCGCGGTCGAATTTTCCAGAGAGCATCCTTTTTGGACTTAGCCAAATTCTCAAGCGGAAGTTCCGCAATGAAATGAGCGGAAGTTCCGATTAATCGGTTGCTCCGAATTATGCGCGGTCGGTTTTTTCGAGAGCATCCTTTTTCGACTTAGCCAAATTCTCAAGCGGAAGTTCCGCAATGAAATGAGCGAAGTTCCGATTAATCGGCTGTTCAATTATGCGCGATCGGTTTTTCCAGAGAGCACCCTTTTTGGGACTTAGCCGTTTTCACGAGTGCGGTAGTTCCGCTGTGTAAAAGCGGATCTTCCGATTAATCGGAAGAACCGAAATCTATTTGGCGGAAGTTCCGCACATAAATCCAACGGCTAGTTTAGAGCATTTAATGCTCATTTGTAATGACCGCATAAAGGCACTCGAGTGAAGGCGGAAGTTCCGCACTTTGTAACGCGAAGTTCCGATTTCCCTGAGTTTTGCCTGATTTTCTGCATAACTGTCATATTTGGTTGTTGGGGGTATAAATACACCCCCACCAGCTCAAGGATGTGTTGTTGAGCATTCATTCAATTCATTTGAGCCTTGAGCACTCCTCTCACTCCTCATTTACTCTCTTTGCACACATTTGTGAGGTAGTGAGCAAGAACAAGAGCATTGCATTCTTAGTTGATCCATTGGCTCTTGATTGTCGTCAAGTGAAGTTCAAGTTCTATTCTCTTGGTGCTTGTCAAGACCTAGACGACTTAGCGAAGGTTGCTCGGTGATCTCTTCAAAGAAGCTTGTGAAGAGACCCGTTGCCGGTTGTGATTGGTCGGTGTTCACCAACTCCGGAGAGGAGGAAGAACAACCAAGTGATCGAGGGTAGGCTTAATTTGTGGAGCCGGCTTGAGTGGTCAAGCTTCCTCAACGTGGACTAGTGAAGATCGACAAATCTTCGATACCACGGGAAAAACCCCCTTGTCCTTGTGCGGTTAATTCTTGTCTTTACTTATTGCACTTATTTTGTAGCTCATAGATTGTGTTAAATATCTTTGATTAGAGTATCTTGCTAATTTCGGTAATTTGATTAAGAAAATTTAGAAACCTCCTATTCACCCCCCTCTAGTCGGTTATCCTTGATCCTACAGCGCCGCGGGGTACCGATGCGGCGATGGACTCCCTCCATGCGGCGCAAGACCAGAAGAAGAAGGGAAAGGCTCCGGCGGATGACCAGGAAGGTGGCGAGCGGGGGGCACCCACGAAGCCATGGTGTGACCCTCCGCACGCTTGAAGCGGCCTAAGTTGTTTAAATTTTTGTAACTAAGCTTAAGCTATTTAGCTCCTTTTATCTTTTTGTTTTTGATTTACTACCTTAGGGGCTTATGTACCGAAGGGCTGGGATGGGGGATTCGCCTCTTTTTGTCATGACCTCCTCTTTTGAATGAAAAAGATCTTTAGAAAATCGATTCTGATGCTCGTTGTTGTTTGTTTGGCATGCTTTGCGGTTATGCATTATGAACCCGTCACTTGCATAGGCCGACACGCCGCTACTTCGCTGCACTGCTGGCTAAGGGCTTCGGCCGTCCAAGGGTTGTACCACGAAGGTGACTGCCCCCTAGTCCGAGCTGAAGGCAGAGCACTGTCTCCGATCCGTTTGGCCGTTACAGCTATGCTATCAGGGCATGGTGTACCTCGACGCAAAGTGGCAGCGGTGGCTTTTGGCGAACCCGAAGGGTACTGTCGGTGTATTAGAACCGATCTTACGTAAAGATTATTTGATTTGGGGGGTCTCCTAGAGGTGAAATCACGCAGAGTGGTTGACACGGGATGTTTAGACAGGTTCAGGCCTTCTCCTGAGAGAATAATAACCCTAATCCTGTGTGTGTATGGTATTCTTGATGATCAAGTAAATGGCTAAGACTATTACGAGAATAGCACTTGTGTTTCTACCGACTCTCTAGTTCGCTCCCCTCGTCTCCCGATTGATGCCCTTATATAGTCGTGAAGGAGTAGCCGTTTTGTCTGTGGAAGAGGCGCCTTAATTGAGCCATAATGGGCGCATGATGGCGATAATTCTGCGCGCATTGGCTTCTCCACGCCGTCCGCGATTATCATTCGAGATAATGGGGTATTTAAGCACTATTACTACGCGGAATAATAGTACGTGCGGGCACCGTTCGATTCCTTAATCAATTGGACCCACTTGCTGTAGGTTTGATTATAAGGTGGTCGTGGTTTGCACGGTCGTAGGAGGACTTACGACCGGTGGTAGTCGATAGAAGGTCTTACGACTATGTAGTGATCGTGAAGGACTTACAACCATGTAATGGTCGTAGAAAGACTTACGACGGTGTAGTAGTCGTAGTAAGACTTACGACTATGGGGGTGATTGTAGAATATCTTACAATCACTTGGTAGGCCTCTCCTTATAAGAATAAGGGTACTTCTGGAGACTATGTGACATCATATTTACCCATAATAAGAATTATAGATAATAGATAAAATGAGGATTATTAGATCCTCGTCATCTAGCCCCCCAGCTTCAAGTGAAAATAACTTACTTGGTGAAGGATTCGCAAATGGACTTACGACTATGAAAAATGTCGTAGAACCATAGTCGAAGGAAAAACTCTTCGACATTTGAGTGTTACTTTGACCAGGAGTTTGCTTGGTCAGAAAGGTTGCTTACGACTATCAAAAAGTCATAAAAACCCCTACAACTGTGTAGTGGTCGTAGTAAGGCGATCGGAGAAAAAACCCTTCCAATCAATACTTCCTTCGACCAGAAAGACTTGGTTAAGAAAGTAATTTTGCTTGGAGGTGACAAAACGAACCTAACTTTCCTGAACAGACCGTCTGGGGAATTGCAAACGAATTCCACAGATCTGTTGATAAAACGGTTCCCGAAGCGATTGCAATCGTGAAGATTGCTTACGACTATCAAAAAGTCGTAAAAACCCCTACGACCGTCTGGTGGTCGTAGTAGGGGAATCGGAGAAAAAACCTCTCCGATTGATACTTCCTTCGACCAAAAAGACTTGGTCAAGAAAGTAATTTCGCTTGGGGGTGATAATACGCACCTAATTTTTCTCGAATGACTATCCTGGGAATTGCAACCGCTCTCACGGACTTGTCCGATGAAGCGGTTCCGGCGGTACAACCAACTCCCATAGACCTATAGCCGAGACGGTTTCCGGCGGCGGAGATCGTCTTGATTATAAAAACTTACGGTGAGGTAGACTTGGTTTTTACCTTTTCCTCAAATCACTCCATGTTCTTGAGCTCTTGCTTTCTCCATCCTCGACTAGGTTTCATCTTCTCACCGCTAACCCAATCAAAAACTTCTTGCTTCTAAGCGAAATGGCCAAGAGAGTTTCGAATGGGAAGAATCGGAGATGGATGCGCTAAGATCAAGATCTTGGTTGATGCCGGGAAGATTCGGAGAAGGCTCGTAAAGTGGATTCCGCCATCGGGTAGCATCGCCATCGGGGAAATGGGCAAATCCGTATTCCAAGCATATTGTGAGTCTGACCTTGATTGCTCGCCCACCCTTTCTTACAGAGTACTCGAACACTTTGGGGTGGAACCGTGAACTTAGGTCCCAATTCCATTACCATGTTGAGTGTGTTCGTGTATCTGTCGAGGCGTACTGGGATTCCATGATCTCGAGCTGTTCCAATATTATTATGGGATGGCTCGACAAACCGGAATTGCGGAAGTCTGATGCTGCAAGCTCCACGACTCAAGTCGAAGGAGTATATTCAGAGTTTCACCCGGTCTTCGCGGGTCGGGCCGAGGAGGTGGTTTTATTGGAAGGTCACCTCTGAAGACAGCCTTTCTTTCGCGGGGAAAGCTGCCGAAAAAAAATCTTCATGGGATTCAACTCCTGAAGATATCAGCCGGATTAGCCCTTATATTCAAGCCATTAAGGACTTGAAGGAAGAAGGGTTGACGGATGGCATGTGGTGAAGGATTTCATCACACGCCGAATTAGTCCCTTGAAGAAGCGAGCATCTCCTATGTGGAGATACTCGGGGAGAGGAGACCCAACCAGAGACTACGACGAGGGTAAGTAACTGTCGACTTAGCTCTCGGTTTGGTCCTCTTCAACACTGTCTAACATTCTTATCTGTTTACACAGATCTTTCACAGTGAGGTTGACTCTAGAGTCGACTCATCTGTGAAGTCTCCGCCACTCCGAGTGGCGGTTCCTCAAATCATTGCGCTTTGTCCGCAGATGAAAGGATAGAGCGCCTAAAGGTAATCAAAAGTTGATTCTTTCTTTAGGACTTTATAGTCGTAGAAGATACTTACGACTAATGGTGATCGTAGAATATCTTACGATCAAGAAAGAGTCGTAGAAAACTTTACGACTAGACACTAGTCGTAGAAAAACTTACGACTAATTAGTGATTCTTCTTTTCTCGCTTTGCTTTACGTAAAGTAGGCATGGAAAATCGTCGGACGACGAAGAAGTCGCATCGATGACTATTGGCGCCGGGTTGTCGAAAGACAAAGGCTCGGCTCCTCCTCTAAGAGACGTCGACTTGTAAAATCTGTCAGACAAGGGGAGCAAGCTCAAGCTCGTCTTTCGACGGACCCTCTACAAGACTCGCGGCACCGTAGTCAGATATCTGAAGCCAAGGCCGCGACCATCGGGCCGAGGAGGTTGAGGCACCAAATCTCTTAAGCGCAAAGCTCGCAAGGCTAAGGTACCCTTCTCGTTATGACAAAGAATCTTTCGCGATTTACGCCACTCCTAGTTTTGTTAGGCAACCGGAAAGGAGAATTGGAAAGATTTTGTGTCTTTTATGAAGGACGATCTTTGCATCGGCACAACTCGCAAATGAGGGCGGTCTTGCTCTTGGAATGGTCGAGGCTGATCTCGGCCATCCAGAGAATCGAGAAACCGAGCTCGGTTCTGTCCAAACTCTACGACTGACGTGGTCGTGGAGAAGAAGAGGTCCTCCGTTGGGAGGATTGCTCCAAAATTCTGGTTAAGACCAGTGCGAGGTATGTGAAATTTACTAAAGTGTAAGAACGACATTTACTTTTTTCTTTTCACAACTTTGATTTGCTTTTCTTTATTTCACCAGACTTCTTCAAATTTCCGAATACTTCCATTGAGAAGTCCATTGTCATCCCTTCACTCATCGAGGAGGTAGCAATGGAGGTGGTCAAGCATCACCCTTGGCCTGTGGCGATGAAGTCGAGACTCGGTGACTCCACATCTGCTGAAGTCGTAGCTACGACCCTTGAAGTAGCGGTATTCTTGTTGAGGTGGCCGCTACGACTCGAGGTCGTAGAAACAACGAGGGCACTGTGGAAGCCTCTGTCAAGGCGGTGACTAGCTTGTGCACCGCCTGGGAAGGAAATTGTAGGAGGCGTTCCTTCCCTACCCAAAGAGAAGTTACGTAACTGTAAGGAGAAAATTTCAACTTCGTGGTGACTTCTTTGGGCTGCCTCCGTCATAGGGTCTTACGCTTCTGAGATTCGTGACCGAGTCCCCATCCCAAAGATATTCCCAATACGGAGAATACTTTGGATAACGAGCGCCTCGAGAAGGTGTGGTGGGACAAAGTCGCGAGGATAGATAAGTTGCAGAACCCGGACCTTGTATATTCGATGTTTGCTAGGACGACTATGAATGTAAGTATCTTCAAAATACTTATATATGTGGCTTTCCTTCTCTTCTCACTGTTTTCTTTTTGCAGAAAGCTCTGGAGCAAATTGCTGTTGTCGGTGAGTACCATCGACAACTTTTAGAGCTAAGACAGGAGAAAGAACTACTGTGCGAGAGGCAGAGAGATGGTAAGTCACTTATCATTCATAGTTGTTTTCGACTTAAATACTCGTATAATGTTTTACGAGAATAGTCATGGAAGAAACTCATGACAAAGTACTAGTCGTAAAAAGCTTACGACTACTTACGACCAGGTAGTGGTCGTAGAAAGACTTACAACCATATCGTAGTCGTAGAAAAACTTACGACTAGGTCAGTGGTTGTAGAAGTACTTACAACCATTCGGCTGATGTTTATCTTCGTTTCTGTTCTTTGTAGGTTAAACAGTGATACGAAGACCTTAGCTGACTCACTCGACTATGAAAAAGAAGAGTCGAGGAGGCTAAGGAACGAAGTATTAGTCCTCTCGGATAGACTTCGAGAGACTGTCTCTGCATCTAAAAGATTGCAGGAAAAAATAAACAGTAAGTGCTGAACTTAAGACTGCTTTTGAATTTACCCTTTACCCATCTCTCATTTCTTTTTCAGAAAAAGAAGATGAGATGAGGAAGCTCCGGACCGAAGTTGGAGACAAATCTTTGGTCATTCAGGAGTTTTCCCGTATTACCACGAATAAGGATCAAGAACTCGAGGGTCTTAGAACTCAAGTAACAGGTAAGTAATTCTTTACCGCTATTCTTTTGAGTATTTTCCCTTTTCTAATGCCAATTTCTTGTTCAGAAATTGCTGCCCAATTGAGAAGCCTCGAGGCTGAAATCCAAGAGAAGACCTTGATCTGCAATGAGTCCGTCCGCATTGCTAAGATGAATGCAGAGGACATCAGAGCATGGGAGAAAAAGCATGCTGAAACCGTTGCTTCCCATCGAGAAGAGGTCAAGAAACTGGATTCTCAACTAGTAGGTAAGAGATGCTTTTACCTACAATTATCTTTGTGTTATCTTCCTCTAGAAGTTTATTTTTGTTTGACCGATATTATTCTTTTGTAACAAGTGGTCGAAAACAAAAAACTTGCGAGGCTTCGACTTGTACCCAACAGAGATGGAGTCGATGAAGACTAGTCTTCAAGGCAACATCACTCTCTGAACAATGTGCTTAGTGAGCTACATTCGAGGGAAAACTCCTCGAGAAGATACTATAGTCGCCACACAAGTACCATTGGGGAACAAGTCGGAAAATTGCAAGAAATGGTGACCACTCTAAAGGCTAATCTGTCAATCAATAAGGAGGCAATGAAGTCGAGAGTAAGTTACGCTTTAGCGAAACTTAAAGTTCAAGACCCCACCTTAATGTGCAATCAATTGAAGCCGAGTTCGATTGCTCAATCGAAGGCAAATCGTTTGATTGAGGAAATGCGGTTGGTTGGCAAAAGGTGGCGGAGGAAATGCTTGACTAGGCTCTCCCCTTCGTAGTAATCTTGTAACTACTTTGTAAGGCAGACAATTTCTGTTGATGAGTAATATATGATCCATCTTGTTTCCTGAAAATTATCTTGTCGAGTAGTTAGTAACTCAAAAGATAATAAACGAATGAAAGACTAAGAATTGAAGTCAAATTAATAACTTTATCCTAGCCCCCGACTATTTGCTTAGATTGTTTAGACAATCTAAGTAAATAGTGTTTGAAATGGGGTTTCTGAAAACAAAGAGAGGTTTGTTTAACTTATAGTTTTTGTTATGGTTGTCAAGCACTTGATCGAAAGAGTAGAAACGACTCGACACTAGGAAGTTCCTTCTAGTGGGCGGGGACCACGTGCAGAGAGAGGAAAGGCTTCGACTAGGTGATGTTACCATCTCCGACTAGTTTAATCAAACCAAGAACAAAGAACTTGAGTTAAGCAAACGTCTAGAGGACTTTAATAATTCGCTCGCCTTTTCCGATGGACTCGATAAGTCTTTTCCAAAGAGCAAAAAGTAGGAGACCGAGCAAATGCTAGGAAGTTCCTTCTAGTGGGCAAGACCACATGCGAGAGGAAAACTTCGACTAGGTGTGTCTCTTCCTTCGACCGACCAAAACGAAACGAGTACATCAAAGGTGGTCGAATAAATATATCAAGTCGCTCTACTTAGAATATTTTTGGAAATTACTCAAAAATAAACTAAGATTGAGAGAGTTGGCTTTGAGAACATTTCGACCGATAAAACCCAGCCCTTTGTATTGGCGGCAAAAAATGAGTAACGAGTCGATGCTAGGAAATTCCTTCTAGTGGGCGTAACCACATGCGAGAGGAGAAGTTTCGACTAGATGACGTTACTTGCTTTTCGACCGGTGTAAAGAAAATCGGTGTTTTGTATCATAGTCGAAAGATTAAAAAGCACTACTCAAAAAATAAGGCAAGAGAAGTAGAAAGAACTCGACTTTTATTGCTCGAGAAATTAGTCACACATAGAATTTATGCGAATCGGTCGATGTTCCAAGAGTTTGAGAGAACTCGCCCATCTTCCATCGCTAGTCGTCTCGACCACGCCGAGTTACTTCGACCATCGTAAGGACCTTCCCATTTGGGGAAAGTTTATTCCGATTAGACTTGATTGGCGAGCCTCAATACTAAGTCACCTACAAAGAAGTCTGCGAGGTTGGACCTTACGATCATAGTATCTGCGCAGGCTTGTTGGTAGACCGCGAACGGATTAAGGCTAGGTTTCTCCTTTCTTCGAGTAGGTTAATGTCATCTCGCCGGTTGTTCTCGGTCCGAGTTGTTGAAAGTTTCAACTCGTGTCGACCGCAATTTTACTCCGGAGGAAGCATGGCTTCGCCCAATACTAGAAAAATGGTGTTTCTCCTGTTGCTCGATCGTGGTCGCATTTAACCGCCCATAATACGTAAGGTAATTCTTGTACCCAAGCCCCGAGCGCTAACAAGTCGGGTCAAGACTCGGTTTTAATTCTCGCATTATTTGGCCGCTTGCACGCTCGACCGCCCCGCTGCTTTGGGGATGTGCAATGTAAGCATAGCATAACTTGGTACTCCAACTCGTCCGCAAAATTCCTGAAATTTTGCACTTGCAAATTGTTTACCATTGTCGTAATTATCCGACTTAACTCCAAATCGGCTAATTACGCATCTCATCATGAACCTTTTGTCGCTCCGCTGTTATCCTCGAGCATGAGTTCACTTGATCCATTTTGTGAACGTGTCAATAGCCACAAAAAGGAATTCGAAACCTCCTGGAGCTTTGGGAAACGGTCCTAGGATATCGAGACCCCAGGTCGCAAAAGGCCAAGAAAGAGGTATTGTCTGTAATGCTTGAGCTGGTTGGTGTATCTGTCTACCATGGAATTGGCATCGACACACTTTTAACCACCTCCTTAGCATCGTCAGGTCAGAGGCCAAGAAAAACCTTGTCGAAAGGCTTTACCAACCAATGTTCTCAGAGGAAGCATGTGTCCCACAGATGCCACTGTATATCGTGAAGGAGTGTTATTCCTTCGTTTATGGAATGCATCGCATGAGTATCCCTTGGGTTCCTCGCTTGTAGAGGACTCCTTCGACCAAAGTATACATTTTGGCTTTTCGATAAACGATCGCCTCAAGATCATCTTCGTCACGAACCCTTGTAAAGATACTCGAGATGGGAGTCATCCGTATCCTCGTAGTCTAATGAGGCCATCTAAATAGGAGGTGTCTCTGGTTCTTTGACCGAGAGACGGTTTTGGAGTTGTTCCAAGAAAACTCCTCTTGGTATCAGAGATCGAAGAAGCCATCCGAGCAAGTTGGTCTCATGAGGAAATTATCCTTTCGAGGGATGAATTGTACCTCAAACCTAAAAATGCTTTTCTAGCTTATGCACCTCAGATAAGTACCGAGACATTGTCGAGCTAGAGCACCGTACTCTTTCCCAACTTGATTCACGACTAGTTGAGAGTCTCCTCTCACGAGTAGTCGATTTAATCGAGAGTGCTTCGCACTGTATGCCGCCTAGCAAACCTTCGTGATCGCCACATTGTTAGTGGCCCGAAAGTTTAGTTGTATGGCATACTTTAAGGTTTCTCCGTAGGAGATACCAGACCACCTCACCCGAGCCACTTAAAGTAAGTGACCCGTCAAAGTACATCATCCATCGGTCGTGGAATCAGATCGGGATCCCGAATGTGTTCAGATTTGTCCATTCGGCGACAAAGTCCGCCAAGATCCGATTTTATGGCCGTTCGACACGAATGGAGGTCGAACTCCCAAGTTCGATCGACCATTTTGCCATGCGCCCCATTGCTTCCTTATTATGGAGGATTGCTCCCAAAGGAAACTCAGACGCAGATGACTATTTTGTGCGCTGAAAATAATGCCGCAGCTTCTCAAGACATGAGGAGGGCATATAGAAGTTTTTGGACACGAGGGTAACGCCCTTAGGCCCGTAAAACTTCGCTAACGTAGTAAACCGGCGGTCGTATGCCACGCTCTACGACTAGTATGCGCTTGTCGCCTGTGGCGTGGCGGCTAGGTAAATTAAGAGCGTCTCTTCCGCTTTGGAGAAACCGTAACAGAGCACTCGAAAGATACCTCTTGACATCCTCAAAGCGGCTGCTTGCCTCGCTCGACCACTCAAAACCTTCATGTCTCCCGAGAAGTTTAAAGAAAGGTAGTCTTTTTCCCTAGTCGTGCAATGAAACGACTTAAAGCCGCCATGCACCCAAAGTGAGTTTCGACTTCCTTTTTTGTGTTTGGAGGACGATCCGAGGATGGCCTTTATTTTTTCAGATTTGCTTCGATTCCTCGCTCGGATACTAGGAATCCAAGCAATTTTCTGAAGAAATTCCAAACACACACTTCTCTCGGATTGAGTTTTAAGCGGTGCTTTCGAGGTTGTCGAATGTTTCTTGTAGGTCGCTGATATGATTAAGTCTCTTAATGCTTTTACGACTAGATCATCAACATAGGCTTCCAAATTCGGCCTAATTGAGATGAAAAAGTCGATTGCATTAGGCGTTGAAAGAAGCACCGACATTCTTTAGACCAAATGGCATTTTGACATAGCAAAAGGTACCAAATGGAGTAATGAATGCGGTCTTTTCTTCATCGCTTAAACACATATTGATCCGTGGTATCCGAATATGCATCTAAAAACTTAATATCTCACAACTGCGCAGAGAATCAACCAAATGATCGATCACGAGGTAAAGGGAAATCATCTTTTGGACAAGCTTTATTAAGATCAAGAAAGTCTCACGCACATACGCCATTTGTCGCTTGACTTTTGACCATTACAGGTTAGCCAACCACTCGGGTGGTTGACTTCTCTATAAAGCCCGCTTAAGTAGCTTATCCAACTCGATTTAATAGCATCTCGCCGATTAGGGCAAATCTCGTAATTTTTGTTTTACGGGTACTTTATCAGGCCGTAAAGCTAGCCTGTGCTCGATCACCTCCCTGGGACTCCGGGCATGTCGGATGCTTGCCACGCAAAGACATCTGCGTTAGCTCGGAGGAAGGTAATGAGGGCGTCTTCCTATTTGGGGTCGGAAGTCTCCGTCGATGCGAATCTTCGAGGGCTCCTCTGCGGCCCGAGGAACCTCTTTGACTTGGTCGTTCGGCTTTGGTGCTTTTAGGCTTTGACTAGCTCGACTTGCTAGTCGGTCGACTTTCATCTCGAGTTGGTATTTGACCAACCATCTCGAGGATCGACGGCCGCAGACTATACGCCATCTTTTGTCACATTGAATGGTGATCACCCTTTGGGACTGGCATCTTAAGACATTGATACCCATAATGAGTAGCCATTAAGAATTTTGCCAAAGTTGGTCGTCCGAGTATGGCGTTATATGCCGTATCGAAATCGACCACATCAAAGGAGACTTTCTCTGTCCTGAAATTACTTGGCGAGCCAAATGTTAAAGGAAGAGAAACTTGGCCAATGGGTTTGGCCGAAGACCCCGGTACGATTCCATGAAAGGAGTATCGTACCGGCCTTACCTTTGTCCTGGGTACTTGCATCTCGTCCAGGGCATTAGTAAATAATATGTTCAAAGAACTGCCACCATCAACCAACACTCGATTGACCCGACAGTTGTTGATGGTGGGTTCGACCACAATCGGATATCGACCTGATCGACTCGTAGTGATTGGGCAGTCATCCTTCTCAAAAGAGATGGTAACTTCCGACCATTTCGGTAATTTATTGACGAGAGGAGCATGTATGGAATTTACCTCTCGTCCGGCAGCTTTAAGTTGTCGTTTGGAGTCGTATGCCGATGATCCTCCGTAGATGTGCTCAACAGTATGTTGCGGATCTTGAAATGGCATCTCCTCATCATCTGACGACTTTTGGCCACTCGTATGTCCTACCTGCTCGAGAGTAGGGAGTGGTGCTTTGCCGTTGTAGTAGTCCTCGAGCTTTCTTTGGAAAACTCGGCAGTTGCGGAGGTCATGTCCTTCCTTTTTATGAAAAGGACACCACCTTGGTTTGTCGTTCCTACGATCAGGGCGCTTACCTTTGCCTTGATCAGGGTACGACTTGATGGTTTGGGGCTCTCTATCTTTTACGGCCAAGACCTCCTTGGAACCACTGGTTTGTGGTTTTTGACTTTTTATTTTCTTCTTGGACTTTTTTGCTTTTTTGTCCCTACCAACTTCACCTGGCTCTCGAGGAGTGTACGTTTCTCGATCGATAGTGTTGTTCCACTGACCGCCTCGTAAGCGCCAGATATCGATCGCCATCTCAAGAGCTCGCAAGAATGTTGTTGGGAGGATTCAAAGCAATATCCTCTGTTATCCTTCTACTACGGACTCCTTGCTTAAAAGCCCTGATCACAGAGGAATCAGAAATTTCCGGAATTGAGTTACGAACCTGACTAAAGCGTTTGATGAATTGACGCAAAGTCTCGTTGTTGTTCTGTTTTATCCGGCAAGTCGCCTTCCTTTCCGTATGCGGTTGTATGTGCCTTGGAAATTTGCCTGTAGAAGATTGCAGAGGTGTTGCTAAGAGTAGATCGACTCGAGTGGTTGGTTTAATAACCACGATCGAGCGGATCCTTCGAGCACACGGAAGGTAATTTGCCATTACATGCTCTCCTCCTCCCGCCGCCGGACAAATGTTAGATAGATCTCAAGAAATTCAATGGGATTTTGAGATCCATCAAATTTCTCCATGTTCACCGGTCGAAAATGAGGTGGCCAATAATCGCTCAAGGTCGCGAAATGCCCTGATCCGTAATCACTTCTTGACGCCTTCTTTGTAGGAAAGAAGGGTTAATGTCACCAGTGATCGATACGACGATACCCTGAACAGTCCGACTTGCCTTGTTGTAGGTCTCGCCTACGAGGGGAATATTCCTCGCACTCCACCCGTTAGAATTTCTTTGTCGAAGTGGTGAATGATCACCTCCGAGGGGCTTCTGATCATCACCGATCGAAAAGTATTTCTCGAATAGGGATCGATTCGACTTGTGGCCGTGTGGATTCCTACGAGAAAATATTCGATTGATCGGTAGCTAAGGAAGTCGATTGCTACGACTACACGAATGTTGTCGACGAGGTACCTCCATCTTGTCATCACAAATTCGAAGTTTTTGCGTAATCTCTTCAAAGAAAGAGATCGTACCACGCGCTCGAGCAAGCTCTTGATCGGGATTCTCGAGCAAGTCGTTGATGTCCTCGGAGTTCTTGTACTTCCTCGATCGATGTTGAATGCGCCAGAGTGTTCTTACGATCGCAATTTTCTTTCTTCTGACGACATCAAAATCCTCCTCATCGTGTCTTTGAGGCCTTCTCGGTGGAGTGCGAGAATGTCGAGGATTTCCTCGCTCATCAGTGTTGGTTCTCTCACACCGGTGGTGCCCTTGCCATTACCACGAGGGGCGCAGCAGTGTGATCTTCGGGAGTGTTCTTATCCCGCCCCATGAGGTCGACCACGATTTGAGGGAAGGACGAAGACCTCCAGCTGATGATTCTCACTTGCGCCGAGGCCACCCCGCATGAGGAGTGCTCGAGAGACACCATCTCGCGACTTGGAGTAATCCCCTCCGTAGGGGAACTCCGGTTATAATCGCTCGTTCGCAAATGAGATCTGCGGGAGACAATCGAATTTGCAGAAAAAGCATGCTTGATCCCACCCTCTCCGAGTTACCCCGAGAGAGGATCATTAGATGCGGTGGAGTCCTCGAATTGTGGCTCCCGTAACTTGTCTCACCAAGTCGGACCGCCTTAGGGGACTTGAACACTTGGAGGAAAAACTCGTCGTGTTGTGAGTCCTCCCGAGTGCGTTCGATCGGATTGACCCTTGTCCTTTGAGGGAATTTGCCCTCTGTTGGACGATCGTTGTGGGGATAAGGATCCTCCTCAACTCTATTGATGGGATGGTTTCGAGAATAATCTCCGAGGCAACATCACCATCGGCGGATGCATCACTCGGCTCGTAGTCGAAACCGCATCCATGTCGACGTCTGCGAATCCGCCAAGTCAAACCAGTTCTCTCGCTCCATCCTCCCGCCATGATTGCATGAGATTTGGAAAAAGAGAGTATGTTGACAAGAGATTACCGGAAGATCCCCACGGACGGCGCCAACTGTCGGTGTATTAGAACCGATCTTTCGTAAAGATTATTTGATTTGGGGGGTCTCCTAGACGTGAAATCACGCAAAGTGGTTGACACGGGATGTTTAGACAGGTTCAGGCCTTCTCCTGAGAGAATAATAACCCTAATCCTGTGTGTGTATGGTATTCTTGATGATCAAGTAAACAACTAAGACTATTACAGAGAATAGCACTTGTGTTTCTACTCGACTCTCTCTATTTCGCTCCCCCCCTCGTCTCCCTGATTGATGCCCTTATATAGTCGTGAAGGAGTAGCCGTTTTGTCCTGTGGAAGAGGCGCCTTAATTGAGCCAGTAATGGGCGCATGATGGCAGTAATTACCGGCGCATTGGCTTCTCCACGCCGTCTGGCAGTTATCATTCAGAGATAATGGGGTATTTAAGCACTATTACTACGCGGAATAATAGTGCGTGCAGACCGTTCGGATTCCTTAATCAATTGGACCCACTTGCCTGTAGGTTTGATTATAAGGTGGTCGTGGTTTGCCTGGTCGTAGGAGGACTTACGACCAGGTAGTAGTCGTAGAAGGTCTTACGACTATGTAGTGATCGTAGAAGGACTTACAACCATGTAATGGTCGTAGAAAGACTTACGACCAGGTAGTAGTCGTAGTAAGACTTACGACTATGGGGGTGATTGTAGAATATATTACAATCACTTGGTAGGCCTCTCCCTTATAAGAATAAGGGGTACTTCTGGAGACTATGTGACATCATATTTACCCATAATAAGAATTATAGATAATAGATAAAATGAGGATTATTAGATCCTCGTCAGGTACTATGGAGGAGTTTTGGCGGTTACGTCGGCGTAAGGCCTCTACAGCGCGTGACGAGATGGTCCGTTTCTGGGAGCAGCGAGGCTATGCGACTTCAATAGAAGGCCCCACTTCCTCGTGTGCCGAGTCGGTGGCTCCGGGTCCGACTGCCACTTGCGAAGCCTCGTTCAGGGCAGGGTGCAACAGTTGTGCGGAGAGAGGCCTCCTGAAGTTCATGGATACCATCCCGTCCGATAAGGAGCTGCACTAGTAGCTGCTGCTCCTAAACGTGTTGTATGCAGAGGCTCCATAGCCTTTGGTCGTGCTTATCTTGTACTTGTATGATGTAGTTGATTGAGATTTTATATTGTGTATTCTGTGTACCTGTACCTTGTTGTGATGAATAAAGCATAGTTTATTGGTGTATGTGCGCGCTTGCCATCGTTTGACTCTTTTTTTGCTTTGCATCTACACCCGTGTCCAGGTTTCTTTTCTTGTGAGGGGGGTCGAAGCCTGGCGCCGTCCCCTATACTTTTTCAGATAGGGCTCTGGGGAGCCCTAACTCTCTTCTTTTGCAAGTAAGGAGGCGAAGCCTAATGCCGTTCCCATACTTTTTTTAGATAGGGCTTTGGCAGAGCTAACCTCTTTTTGCGAGGGGGGAGGCGAAGCCTAACGCCACCCCATACTAGGGGGGCGAAGCCTAACACTGTCCCCCACATCTTTTTAGATAGGGCTCCCCCTAACCTTTTTTGCGAGGGGCGAAGACCTGTGCCATCCCTGGGTGGATCCTGGTGCTTGGAGCCAGGTATTGTGTGCCGGGACTTGAGCTAATGCGCGGTGTCTTCGCCTATCCCGTCGTGCCTGCAGGGGGCATCGGTGTGCACCGGGGCTATAAGCCATGTGCAGTGTCTGTTTATACACTCGTACCTGCGGGGGGGCTCGGTGTGCATCGGGGCTGTGAGCCATGTGCGGTGTCTTTTTTATATATAGCCATGCTTGGAGGGGACACCGGTGTGCACCGGGGCTGTGAGCTATGCGCGGTGTCTGTTTATACACTTCACACGCGTGGGTGTAAGTTAGTGTGCACCTAGTTCTGTTTTATTGTCTAGGGGTGAAGTGCCCGAGAGACGTACACGTGCTTTTGTACATGCCTCCACCGTTGAAGCACGGTAGATGGCGATTCTCCGGGTGCAGCTGGGTTTTTACATGGGCGATCTTAAGGATAAGACTTACGGAGGCTTTTGGCATTCCATGTTTGGACCAATTGTTGTCCCTCTGGTGTTTCGATGTAGTAGGAGCCCGCCCTTGTTGCGTGGGTGATTATGTATGGCCCCTTACCAAGCAATCATGATGTCACCAGGTGATCGTTCCGTTGTTGGGTGCCCGTAGAAACGGAAACAACTTAAGTGGGAACCCATCGACTTGCCACAGACAACCGACTGGGATCAATACCTAGCTCTGATGGGAGAACCTGCAGAAGAGCAGATTGATCTGAGAACTATTTCTGCAGATGACTATGCTATTCTTAGGCATAAAAATCAATTTGCGCTGCCAAAAAGGTGTGATAATCCAAGGTTCCACACAGATTTTCAGAAGGCAGTGTATGGTCAGCTATATGGACCCTAGAGACCATTTGCAGATCATAAATGGGTAAAGTTGTCTCATCTGAATAGCTTGGATAAGTATGAAGGGGCATACCGGCTTTTTCATAGAGCCGGTATTCAGGATTTGGTAGCACTTCGTTGTCACTACAATGACGAGATCATTCATCAATTTTATGCCACTCTTCATATAAATGGTGACTTTACCTAGATTTCTTGGATGACTGGGACAGGCTCCTATGCATGTTTAAAAGGCAAATTTGAGCGTGCTTTGCTCACAGAGTCCAGCGCTTATGAGAAGATCTATGATAGGCCTGCTCTCCCAGTTCCTGCCTGGACCGAGTTCTATGATACAACTACATGGTATGTTCCAGGCAAGATTGGAGGACTTCTCCCTATCCCCAGCTTGGTCAACAGGATTATCAACCACACTATCCTCCCCAAAAGTAAAAACTTCGATGCTATTAGGGGGCATGCATGGAACATAATTGAAAATATTATGCACAGAAAAAAGTTTGATGTGGTTGATGTAATCATAAGAGAGATTGCCTCTTCGAAAAATGATCGCGTCAAAAGGATTAATTATGCACCCTACATTATGGCGTTGATAATTTGCCAAACCGAATACAATGGAGCATTGGGGTCAGTGCATAAGCCATATAAGCCTAGAGAGGGTCCTCCCATCCCAGCTAACATTCAAGCTCAAAACCCACTAGAAGCTGTTCCAGTTGCTGCACCACAAGAGGGTCATGCCACTCTTGATCAAATCTTGTCAGCTGTCATGGAAATCAAGAATAAGCAAGATGAGCTTTCGGCATCTCAGTAGCATTTCAGGAAGCCACAACTTCAAGACTGGATGCTTTGACTGCTAGTATGGCATCCCTCGAGCAGACTCTTTTGGCTCCCGCCCGCTATGGTCGCTGTCAGTCTCAACACACCTCCTCAAGACACAGCGGGGTAATGTGCTATTTTTGGTCTTTAATGCCAAAGGGGGAGAGAGATGGTGTGGAAAGATGATTTGTAGGGGGAACTAGCTAGTCTCCAGTTTAAGGGATATGTAATAGAACCTATCTTTATTAAGTATTACTTGTAAAGATGACTGTGATATTTATGCTTGCTTGTAAGTTTTTGTTGAACTTGGATCTGGTTTAATGTTTATGATAATGATATCTTTAAATATTATTATTTCTCCAAGTTTCAACAAGCTATAGAAACTCCGCCAAAATTTCTTAAAAATTCTACATGTGCTTTGCATTAACTTCTCTCTTTTATATGCACATGTTAAGGAGGGGACTTTCTTTATCCAACTTAACATCTTTCTCACACTTTGGTTGTGTCATCATCAATTACCAAAAATGGGAAGATTGAAAGCATCTAGGCCCCTAAAAATATGTTTTAGTAATTAATGATAATATGTGAATATGGGACTAACACGTGTGTTAAGTGATTTCAAGGTTTAGTCCCAATGACAATTTCAACAACATGGAGATGCATGCTAAAGGATATCATAAGGATCGATTTGTTTCAAAGGCAAGGTATAAAATAGTCTAGGACCCCTTTTGTATTTTACCGGTCTTGGGAGAATGTTGGAAGACCGGGTTTTAGGATAAATACCGTACTATAAAGAGGGATCACGACTAGTAGCTTGAAAGTATTTCTTTGTGCCTTTGGATCAATCTAGGATCATGTATGCACTCAAATCTTATTTCAAAAATTCAAACATGCTCTCTGTGCAAAATCGGTAGTACCGGCGTGTTAATCATGAACTCATCGCATTCGCAGCCTTAAAATGTGGCGACGACGTTTTCCAGAGAGACACCCTTTTGGATTTCTTTGATTTTCTAGCAGTGCGGTAGTACCGGTATTGTCAATGCGAAACTACCGCACATCGGAAGTACTGTTTTTGGGCGGAACGTTTTTTCTAGAACGACGCATTTTTGAGTCATTTTGCCCATTTGCAAGAACGGAACTACCGCCATTGTTTTAGCGAAACTACCGCTATGCGGTACCTTTGAAAATAGCACGGTACATTTTTTTCCAGAAGGGGTGCATTTGTTCTTCAACGAAGAACGGTAGTACAGCAAGTTATTTGCGGAACTACCGATAAATCAGAACTACCGCATAATAGTTGGCGGTAGTACTGCACCAAATTCTCAACGGCTATGTCAGACACATTTAATACCTCTATTATAGCCGTTACTGTGCTAACACTGGAGGTGCGGTAGTACCGGCCATTACATGGTGGTACTACCGATTTTCCTGAAAAATTCTGATTTCTTCCTCCAACGGTCGTATTTGGTTGTGGGGGTATAAATACACCCCACCAGCTCTAGGACAGGTTGCTAAGCACTCATTGAACACTCTTGAGCTTAGAGCATTCATTTCACACCCTATTTTCTCTTGTTGCATCTTTTGTGAAGTTGTTGAGCAAAATCAAGTGCATTCATTCTAGTTTAATCCATAGCACTTGAGTACCGTCAAGCGAAGGTCAAGGTCTATTACTCTTGGTATTTGTCGACACCTAGACGGTTTGGCGAGTGTTTGCACAGTGATCTCTTCAAGAAGATTGTGAAGAGGCCCGGCACCGATTGTGATTGGTTCGGTGTTCACTAACTCTAGAGGGGAGGAAGAACAACCAAGTGAAATCGATGGAAGGCTTCATTAGTGGAGCCAACTTGATTGGGTCAGGCTTCCTCAACGTGGACTAGTGAAGATCGACAAATCTTCAATATCACGGGAAAAACTCACTTGTCTTCATTGTGGTTATTTCTTGTCCTTACTTATTGCATTTAATTTCGTAGCATATATCTTGTGATAGGTTGTCTTGTTATAGTATATCTTGCCTAGTTGTATAAATTGGTTAAGAATTTTAAAACCTCCTATTCAACCCCTCTAGTCGGTTATCCTTGATCCTACAAAGTCTGTTGAAGAGGATTTCAACTGCTTGCCTGAAGAGGCGACCAAGTTTCTCAAAGAAGTAAGACCTCTTGGAGACAAGGTTGCAGAGGAAATGGATGTCGAATCTCCGTCAAACAGCGATTAGCCGGGAGATCTCTAGAAGTAAGAAATTATAATGTAAGATTTATGAAAATGTAAAACTTATCTTTCCTTCATCGATGAAGTCTTTTGTTTATCCGGTCGATTTATGAAATATTCATATATTACCTAGCCCCCGACTGTTTTATAGTACAAGATCTTTACTATATAAGCAGCAGGCCAAGAATATGAACTTAAGTCTCAACCATTGTTTGAAAGTACATACTAATTGTTTGAAAAACTGATCGTAGCAATACTAGGAAACCTTTTTGGTCGAAACCAGTGTCAGGTTTCGACTAGTTGTAAATCTGTTTTTCATAATCAAAGTACCTACTAAAACAATATATGGTCGGAAGATAAAGACTTTCTTTGATGAGAAAGAAAATATGCAAAAAAAAGAGTATGCAATAAAAGATAAGTGGTTTTATTTATATGTAGTAACCAACACTGGTCGGAAGGACTGCTAAGAAATGAAGATATAACACATATTTCATAATACGTGCTCATGTTCTAGTCCGACTGGCAGCGAGGATCGTAGGAAAAAGATCGTCGCTAGGAAGCACCTTACAGTGGGCAGGACCACGTGTGGAGAAGGAAAGACTTCGACTAGGAGGTTTTCTGTGTCCCGACCAGTAGCCAAACGAGAGTAGAACATAATTTTGAAATGAATAAATATAATCTTCGTAATCTTAAGCATATGGATCGCTAGACGACCATAGTATAGGTATAGACAGATAAACAAAATCACTCGTCGTGAGAAATTAAAGGAATTACCCAGGGCTGATAATCGATGGATATAACCGTTATCAAAATTAAGCATGAGGTGGAGGTAGCATCTGCTGTTATTTAATATTGCACTTATTCTCTTTAATAAAAATGCAATTTGTTTAAAATGCTAAGTCATAGGGATTTGTATTTAAGATAATTGAAACTGTTGCTTTAGCAAATAAAAGAACATGAGTCATCCTTATTAAGCCTTGCATGTATACTATTGCATACTATGTGTTGGCTCGCGAGCACGGTGGTCGTGCTCATTCTCGCTCTTTCCCAAAACCCTCAGAAGCAGGAAATATTAGAGATTACGACTACTATGATGAACCAGATGTCTGAAGACCCAGGAGTTATTGAAGCATAGTTTAGTCCTTAGTTGTTCTATTCTCGCCCCAGTCTAGCTGACTCCGCTGGTACTTATGTGCCTCCTATATTATCTGAGTTTTCGGGTAATATCGGATGTACATAGATTTCCTAGTCGCTTGCCTATAGAGAGATATGTCCTCACCACTTTTTGTTTCTGTTATCGCTTATACTTTTGTAATATAATCAATTTGGCCTGGTGGCCCTTATGTAAAAATTGATCCGATGTGGTCTATGTAAACTCTGATGTGTTAAAATAATGAATGGTATGGTTTTAAGCCATGTATGAAATGATTCAGTGATGTATCTGTGAGTGCTATCTACTGATCTAGGGAATAGCATAGTGTATTCGCAGAGGATTCATGATTAGAAAATTCGGATCCGATAGAGCTGGTATCAGAGCATACGACCGTAGGATCCTTAGTTAGACTGTTCGAGCATAAGGACTTGAGTCCTATTTTTAAAACTTATGAAAAGCTTTGGCAAAATATAATGTATTTATTGCTCTTACTCATCTCTCTTAGTTCTTCACTTCCCCTGACTTCACTTAAGTTTTTACTCAGCCTGATTCGCTCACTTGTTTCAAAAAAATTGTAGATGGCAACCCCGTCGTCCGATGGCCCATGTGACTTTTGCTCTCACGAAGAAGGCGGAGTTGATTACGTGGACATTCTCCGCCAGTTCATGCACCACCTGGATTTCCTCCGCAAGCCTATCTTCAGAGGCCGAAGACTCAGACCCTGGACCAAAAGTCATGGACCATAGAGGTTTTCCTCTTTGCAAGAGAGGGTGAGTTCATCGCTCACACCTTCAGACCCGAGACCCCCCAGTGCAACTATTCAGAAGCAGTCCAAGACGCAGCATGCTTCACCTGCAACCGGCTAAGCCAGATGCCTCAAGATCTCCTTCGCGAGTCAGCCTTCTACTACTACCTGCCTCTCCAGGAGGGAGAATCCGACCCCGAAGTCTTCGTCGTTATTTGGGAGTAGTCAGGCTAGTTGTAACAGCCTCATTTTGCAAATAAGATTTCAAAATCAAAACTTGGATTTCAAATTTTCAAATCTTCAAAAACTCGAACCCTCACCTCGGGTTGGCCCGCCTCGGCCCGGTCTCCGCCCGCCTTGGCCCGGTCTCCCGCCGCCTCTCCCGTGCGTCGAACGCCACCGCCCTCTTCCCCCAATCTCGGGCCTTCTCTCTCCTCCTCTGCCACCTCTCCACTTCCGCCGCCGACAAGCCACCAGCGCAGCACCTCCCCGCCCAGTCGCATCACCGCGCCTCCTCCCCGATCCCCCTCCTCTGCGCCTTCCCGCTCCCGTCCCCTCACCGCCCATCCTTGCCAATCCTTCGCGCTTTGTCCGTCACGTCGCCATCATCGCCTCCCGCCTCTGTGTCTCCTCCCCGCCTGATCCACCTCACCACCACCTCCTCGCCAATCCCTCTCGCTGACGCCTCGGGATCGCGTGTGCGCCTCCCGCTCTCTCCCCTTTCCCCTCCTCCTCCACCGGCTATAAGTAGCCGGGTCGCCTCTCCTCTCCTCCTTCCTCCCCCTCCACCCCTTCACCTCCTCCAGCACCGTCACTTTGTCTCCTTGGAGCCGCCGTCGTAGCCTCCTCCGTCTCCTCCTTCGTCTCCAGCTCGGCGCCCGACCCCGGCTTCGCCTCCGGCCTCCTCCTTCTCCGGCCTCCGCCCCGGCGCCCCTTCCTCCTCCACCTCCAGCCGCCGCCGTGCCCCCCCCCTCGCCTCCCCCTCTCTCTCCCTCGCCCGCTCCCCTCGTTTTATCCGCGCTTCGGGAGAAGACGAGGCGACGCGAGCGCGTCGCCGTTTTAGCCCTCACGTCGCGCCGGCCGACAGGTGGGCCCTACCCGCGTTGTGCCTCTAACGGGTGGGCCTGGCAACAGTGCCCGTGGACGCGTGAACCCAGTCCACGTGCACCGTGCCGTGGACCCGCGGCCGTGCGCGTGGACTCGGTCCACGAGCACAGTGCCCGTGGACCGAGCACAGTGCACGCCACGTGTCGGCAGGAGGAAATTTGGGATTTCTGATTTTGTTTTCAATTAAAAATTCATTTTAAAAGCTTCCAAAATTTATATCTTTTTCCTTATAACTCCAAAAATTATGAAACCCGTTTCCAAAATTTTCTAAAATCAAGATCTTGCTAATGGCACTGGTTTTGTTCAATTTGGAGTTTATTTATTATGAGTTTGGTATTTATTTTCTCTCTTTGCTATTGTGTCTTTTTCGGTACTTTCGTCCGATTAGGGTTCGAAGACGCAGGAGATCTCAACTTCGACCAAGCTCAAGAATACTAGGACCCCACTGCCTTTAACCAAGGTGAGTTAATACTTTGATTATTCTGAGCCTACATTTTATGCAAACTATGTTTATTTAAAATATCAAAGTTGCATGTTTTAATTTTGTAAACAATGATATGTTAAAGCTTAAGGTAGTTAAACACCCATTTGATGATTAATTAATTATTACCCATCCTTTGATAATTGAATCTAGTATTCTTTGTCACCCTAGTAAATATATGGTAAATACTAGCCTAGGTTGTACTTAAGCGACATGCTAGTCTTGCTTAAGTACCGGGACAATAAATGTCACAATCATCATATTTTATTCGTGAAAATGGTTTTGGGCAGTCATTGGATGTAGATGACTGGTGTGTTGCGTTAATTGGTTTTTCTTCCTAAAACCCTAAACAACTTGCTAGTACCACATCTGGACAGATGGAAAGAGTGGTGGGTGCGGACGTAGCACGAGAATGGTTGGTATGTGGTATGAACCGTCCAGATGAATTAAGGACTTAATCTTGTCATGACCTCCTGTGTAAAAACAAGTACAACCGCAAGTCTGCAAAGTGCAACTTGGCTTAATAAAATTATTGAACCCTGAATGTCATCCCACAACTGGTGTTTAGAAGTGTGCAAGCGGTAGGACGTATGCTAGCTTGAAAGGGACACCGAAAATGGTGAAGTTGCCAGCTACGCTAGTCGTTGTGGCGGGGCAACTACATGACTAAGGAATCATGTGGGATGGATCGTTGTGGTAAGCATCCCGCACAACTTATGGAATTGGCCATAGGGGTGAGATGACTAAGGGCAAGGAAGTTTGAAACGTTCTCGTGATTTATCGCTTCAACTACATGACTAAGGAATCATGTCGGGGGTAACGAGTATGATTATCTCTTGTGGCACACACCTTCTCTATGCTACAAAGTGTACAACTTCCGCAGAGTCTAAATCACACGCATGCTTAAACAAATCGCGGATCAAAGAAAGCCCTAAAAACACGAAATTGAAAGCTTATCTCACGCCAAAGGCGGACATTGGAAGTTAACCTGAGTTAGTTCTATTTCAAAAACCTTTGTGGGTGGAATGGAAATGTGTTGGGCTCATCTAGCCCTTGTTTTGAATTTTTCCTGGGTAGCCTTACCTAGTGTTGATAATCGGTGGATGTAACCGCTATCAAAATTAAGCATGAGGTGGAGGTAACCTCTACTGTTATTTAATATTGCACTTATTCTCTTTAATCAAAATGCAATTTGTTTAAAATGCTAAGCCATAGGACTTTGTAAATTATGATAATTTAAAATGTTGCTTTAGCAAATAAAAGAACCTGAGCCATCTTTGTTAAGCCTTGTATGTATACTATTGCATACTGTGTGCTGGCTCGCGAGCACTGTAGTTGTGCTCACTCTCGCTTTCCCCCCAAACCCTCCAGATGATATGGAGCACGGAGACTACGCCTACTAAGAGGATCCCGAAGTTGATGACCAAGGGAACCCTGAAGAGTAGTATAAATTCTGTAGTATAGGTCTCGCCCAGTCTAACTGACTCCGCTGGTACCTAGGTGCATCCTAGATTATCTGATTTTTGGGTAATATCGGGTGTACACATGTTTCCCTAGTCGCTTGCCTGTGGAGAGATGTGCCCTCACCTCTTTTTGCTTCCGTTGTCGCTTCCGCTACTTTGTGATGTAATCATTTGGCCTGTTCGGCCTTTATTGTAAAACTTGACCCGATACGGTCTATGTAAACTCTGATGTGTTAAATTAATTAATGGTATGGTTTTACGCCATGTATAAAATGATTCAGTGATGTATCTATGAGTGCTATCTACTGATCTAGGGAATAGCACAGTGCTTTCACAGAGGATTCGGGATTAGAAAATCCGGGTCCGACACTAGTCTAGGTTAGCTAGCAGTGCTTGCTCTAGTAGTCTTTCAGTTGCAAGCACTTTTGGTTCCTTCTTTTGCAGACGTAGTATGGGTATCTTGTATCATGGCTTAGTATGGCCCATATGCTATGTTTCAGAAGTCATGTAACATCTAACCACCTTAATATAATGCAGCTAATCTAAACTTTGTGTTGTATTTAATCGTTTTTCTCGTTTGATTTTGAGTTTCTTTTGTTGTGCTCTAGAGTGCTAGACATAGTGCATGACAGACCGAAAGTAGCGATTGTTATGGAATTTGATTATAACTTTTAGTGTGCTTGCGTGGATTATCTTATGGAAGATTATGAATGATGATTTCCACCTTTTTGCAGGGTGCAGCTGATGTCGTATCATAGAATCATTCAGGTTTGTGTTTTTACTTATTTCGCGGCTTTGATGCTCGCCAAATTATCTTTGTTCTAATAGGAGGCTATTTGTACTATGGTAGACAGGATTTAGTGATTGACTGATAGTACATGTGTATTATTTGTACTATTGTTCTGGGTATATCAATCTAATCCTTGTACTATGTTTATTTTTAATTTATGTTATTGTTTTGAACACTGAGATAGAAATGCTAGTTTCTGTTCTGTTAGAAATTTGTATAACTATGGTGTTCATGTTTATATGTCTTATGCAAAAGCCTAGAATATTGTTCATGATTCATCTATTATATTTCTGGATTAAAGTAATTCAAAAATGCTTATATATTCAACAACAAAGAAATATCAGCACACACATGTATGTTAGCACCAGTGTCTATCCACCAATCGGTAGTTTGACATACGGAAAGAACAGTATGTAAATTACCATACCCTGATGTTCCCGTCTCAGTGGTACCAACAACAATATTAGCAGACTTGGAATTCTGCCCTTGCTTATTCTTCCCACCTTTGCGTTGACTACAATCCTTGGCCCAATGACTAGATTCACCACACACAAAGCAAAGACCATCCTTTGTATTCTTCTTCTTCTTCTTGAAGCTAGTTGTTTGTGCGGTCTTGTTCTTGCCTTTGAACTTCTGAGCTTGGCCATTCTTTTTCTGCACCACATTGGCACTAGAATGTCCCTCGCTCGTGTAAGCTTTCAAGGACGGGGTTCCGGAGGCCTGCCACTACTACAGAAAAGCTCATCACAGACGGTTCTAAACCATCATCACAGACGGTTTTTGAACCGTCTGAATTTTTGTGTCTGTGATGACACGAGGTCATCATGCAGCGGTTTTTAACCGTCGCGAAAAATGCTATCGCTGACGGTTCTATTCACGAACCGTGCAGCGATAGCGACTATCACTGAGCGGTTCGTGAATAGAACCGTCTATGATAGTTCATTTTCCAGACGGTTCTATTCACAAACCGTGCGTGAAAACAGATTATCACGAGCACGTTCTATTCACGAACCGCCCGTGATAGTTATATTCGCACGCAGCGGTTCGTGAATAGAACCGCTCGTGATATTCTATTTTCGCTGACGGTTCTAAAAAGAACTGTCAGGAGTATCACTGACGGTTCTTTTTTAGAACCGTCTGTGATAGTTTTTTCTATGGCAAAAAAAATGAAAACGGATTTTCACTTCGTATGGAGCCTCACGAATGAATCTGATATTGATTTTCGGATTTCGCTAGCTTTCCCACAATAGCCAGAGAATCACAGTAGCATCAACTCAATCCATTCACAGAGTACTAAAAACAACACGACATGCATCACCCACATCACAGTAGCATCAACTCAAACAATTCACAGAGTACTAACACATCACAGTAGTAATCTACATCACAGAGCAAAAAGGAGGAGTAGAGAGAGTGAGGTCGTGGGAGGCTAGGGTGACGAGGTCATGGGAGGCCGCAGCGACAGAACTCGAGGAGGGCAGGCGGCAAGTAGAGGAGGCCGGGTCGTGGAGGTCGTGGGAGGCCGGGGGCGGCCGCGCGAGGTCAGGCGAGGTAGAGGAGGTGGAGGAGGCCGCGGAGGGAGGCGGAGGAGAAATGACAGAGGAGGAGAAATGGCAAAGGAGGAGATGGAGATGGCAAAGGGAGATGAATGACTCACATAATATAAAGAGATTTTTTTGAGCCCGCCATTATGTGCAAATTTTCATTTTCCCACCTAACTGAAATTAGTATCACAGACGGTTTTATACAAAAACCGTCTCAGGATGACATATCACGACGGTTTGTATCACGAACCGCCTGTGATCATCACGAGCGGTTCATCACGCATGAGTATGCATCACGGTATACAAACCGCTGTGATTTTAGGGTTTTACCATGGTTTGAATTTTGTTTCCTTACTCTCTGATTTTACCATGGCTTGGATTTTTCCTTACTCTTCGAATTTACCATGGCTCGTGATACAAACCGTCTGTGATGCTTCACAGACGGTTCTAACCATGAACCGTCTGTGATATTCTTGGTATCACGAGACGGTTCTCTAGAGAACCGTCTGTGATAGTGATATCACGACGGTTCTCTACCAACCGTCCGTATAGTGACATACCACAGACGGTTCGTCTTGGAACCGTCTGTGATTACTTTATCACAGACGGTTTTCAAGAACCGTATGTGATGAGGCGTCTTCTATGGCCTGTTTTGTAGTAGTGTGCTCTCCCGGTTCAAGAGTGAAAAGAAAAATAGAGAGGGAGAGTCTCACGAACAGTTCACTGTTCTTTTAATAGTCCATAAAAAACAAAAAGACTGGAAACTGTCGCCATCAACCAGTGCTAACAACAACACAGCACAAGCCAAGACGCAAGACGCAACGCGGCGCGGCCGGCTCGGCTCGGCGGCGGCGAGGCAGCGCACGTGTGTTGACTCTCTCCAATTCCACAAGGGGGTTACCACGATCCACCTTATAAAGTGGTGTAACTCCCATTAATACTCCATGTGAGACTAAACAGTTTTAGCACATGCACATGAGCCTTTGAGATTTTTCATGAATTAATTAGAGTTAAAATTAGATCAAACCCGTATTAATTCCAACATTTATTCCATTTTTCTTATACTTCCCTCATCGTCTGTATGAATGGCTTTCCGGAGATCTCATGGCGTACTATTTTGATTTTATTTGTTCCTCTTGCATTACATTGTAGCAATACTGGATTTGGTATCATTTGACAGATTGTCATGTCTGAGATATGTTGTCAAACAGTTATCGCTTGCCATTTTGCTATGCTGTTTTTATGATCCGATTTTTTTTTTGTTGGCTCAGTAAGTGGACAAAATGTGCTAGAAAGAAAGAGATGACAAGGATGTTAACGCACCACCGTTTAGATCGTATCACCAGGTCAGCACATCTATAGGTGCTAATCCTGTCAAATCCATCTGTAGGTGCTAATTTTTTTCTCCAATCCGTTGACCTGCAATATGCTTTAATTTTATCGTCTAGTTAATTATCCGATGCTTGGTTAGCAAAACGAGATCGACTTTGAAGTAGGCAAAATTGTTATATGCTTTTCAGTGACATGTAAGTTTGAGAGTTTTTTAAAGTTAAAATTATTTTTTTTTATTCGTTAGATGTGCTATAAGATTTATGATGTTGATGTGATGTAAGAAAAAATATATCATTGTAATTGAATTTTCATTCGTCCAATATACTTTGAAATTTACACTTTTTCTCGTATGATGAATTGGGTTAGAAGAGCAAAATCTTTTTTTGGTATGGTTGAATGCATATATGTCGAGTAGTATTAAGAAATTAAAAGATGCATGCACCTTTATTAATCCTTTGTCACCTAAAAATCGTATCAATAATTAATATACAAAACCTGATCGAAGGTCGGAATTAATTAATAGATTTAAATAGATGACCAAGACCAACTATATATATATAGACATTATATACTATACAGACAGATATACGCGCTCGTACACAATAAAGTATGTATGTAGTCCTAGATCTCATGCATGCTCCATCTCTCCGTCTCTCGCTCAAAAAGAAGAAGGAAACAAAACAAAACAAAACACATGAACAACAGTTAATTAACTAGTTAGTATAATTAAGTATGTGTATGTGCGTGCAGCACTAGAGATTGAACGGAGTATGTATATATATATATTTAAGCCATGAGGCCGGCGAGCAGGACGGCGAGGCCGAAGCCGGCGGTGGCCTTGACGGAGGTGGCAGCGGAGGAGGGCCGCGGCGGCGGAGAGTTGGCGGCGGTGGGAGCGCCGGCCGGGGGGGTGGGAGCGCCGGCCGGGGCGGTGGGAGCGCCGGCCGGAGCAGGGGTGGAGGAGGAGGCGGGCACGACGTCGATCTGGATCTTCATGCCGCCGGTGGTGGTGCAGTGGTTGGGGAAGCCGCAGATGAAGTAGCGGGTGCCGGTGGAGGTGAGGTCGATGGTATCGTTGCCGGACATGTGGGTGGCGATGGCGTTGGAGGTGGAGCACGAGTCGTAGGCCGCCTTGTTCACCTCCAGCACGTCGTGCGACTGAGACGAGTACTTGAACACTGCACGCAGCGCAGGTATACAATCATATATATATATATAGTACATATATAGTTAATTATGCATGTATGCATCGATCAATCAATTGATTAATTAACGAGATCGATCGATGCAACTATATATACAATTAATGATGAAACCCCATCATTAATTCTAGCTAATCTATATATCGACGGACGGACGGACGGATCAATTATATATATATATGATATATACACTAGCTAGTTACCGATCTGGTCGCGGGGGTGGAACTTCTTGGAGGAGACCCAGTTGGCGTAGTTGGTCACGAGGTCCCACGAGCCGCCCGGCTCGCCGACGATGTAGGTCGCCGCCGACGCCGTGCCCAAGACTGCCGCAGCCATCACGGCGGCCACGGCAACAAGAGCTCCTCTGCTGATTCCCACGGCAGCCATCGATCGGTTCGGTTGGAAGGAGCAATATAATTAAGCAGAGGAGATATATCGAGCTAGCTAGCTATCTAGCTTAACTAAGTAGCTAACTGGCTGGATTCCGATTGATGGATATATCGGTCGATCGTCGAGTTCCTTCCTTGGTTTGTTCGTTCGTGTTGGGTTTAATTGCGTCAGGCCATGTCTATACATATAGAGATATAGAGAGAGAGAGGGAGAGGCAAGGTCGGTACATGCGGTAGGTTAGGGTGGTAGGTACATATATTATGGAGTCTAGTATTGCTATTGCTAGCTCATATCCATTCATGTATGAAACCTGCTAGCCTACTGCATATATTGACCACAGAGGGAGGGAGAGAGAGATATTATCTCTCAACGCGGAGATGCTACGTTTTATAAGCAATCTCTTTCGTTTTTTTTTATAAGCAATCTCTTTCGTCCGATTGAAAAACGAAAGACGATATTAATCACTACAGCACTACGGTAAAACACATTGTTCTCTGCGTCCGATCGACCTAGTTAAATAATTGACTGAAGATTTTGAGGCACGGCCGGGTTGTTGGCCTGCAGACTGACTTTTTCATGATCAAGATATAGTGCCCTTTTTTCAATATATATATATATATATATATGAATGATATTGCCAGATATATTTCTCATATAAATGCTTCTATCTATAAATTTTTTTTAAGTAATACTGTAAAACTAGAAAAGGTAACAGTTAAATATGTGTATTAGAGACCGTATGGGAGCTCAAATTATAAGTACAGGAGTAGTTATCTTGTAGTGGTTAGGTAGATAGCAGTTGCTGTCAGCCTCAAGCTACGCGTACCTCGTGTGCAGATAAGAATTCCAAAGAGGCGGTTGGAAAGAACGTGTTTGGGTGGCCACAGAGAAAACCCGTATTTTGTGGCCACCCCTGAGTCATCGATCATGTTCCCTTCTTTAGTTGACCCGTCTTGGCTCATTTGTTGGATTTGGTACGGTGCAATAAAGAAACAACGGAAAAATAAAACCCTTAAACACCCTATAAATTATCTACTTTTTTAAATTTGCCCTATATATTTAATTATCATTTACTAATTTGCCAACTGCAAGTTAAGTTGGCTTGTAAATACTTTCATACCATATGTTAGTGCTATTTCTTATGATTTTTTTTATTATCTTTGGCATTTTCTTTGGTGCTGTGAATACTTGTTTTAATGATTTTAATACTTATTTTAATTATTTGGGTGATTTCGATAGTTGTAGTACACTGTTTCATTATTAATATTTCAGTGATGAAATAGTATATTAAAAAATACCAAAATCACTCAAACCATTGACAAGAGTATTGAAATCACTTAAATAGGTAGTAAAATCATTGAAACAAGTGCCAAAGATGATTAAAATCATGAGAAAATAGTGTGAACATGCGGCCTTGGGGGATATTTGTAAGACAACTTAACTTATAGGGGGCCAAAGTAAACGAAAATGAGATGTGAGGGCAAATTAAAAAGCCAAGTGACTTAGGAGGATTTTTATGGATTTCCCCAAGAAACAATAATTAACACATGCCAGCTTAATTTTCTCCGATGCATATATACCAACTAATCGGTGGCTACTTAACAGATACAGGTCAAGTCACACTAACTAACTGTATGTTTGGTGGGTTTATTATGAATTTTCTGAGATTTCATTCTGTGAACTCTATGTTCCTAAGCCTATTTTTTTTTAATTACAAGTGAAGTTAGGTTTACACAATAGACGTAGCCTTAGGGAGGAGGACAAAAAAGGAATGTATATTTTAGCCATGAAATTATTGGACAACAGACGACTAAATCTAACTCGCTCAAAACGCACGCCAGCCAGAAGGGAAAGGAGAGAGAGGGAGTGGGTGGGTGGTATATATTGCGTTGTTGACTTGACTAGTTCAGCACTTCATGGAGCGACCATTCAGATTCAGATTCGGGTTCGGTGGGGATGAAAAAGTCTGCGAGTTGGGACTCAATTAGTGTGAAACCATGCTAAACTTCAAATCCGTCTGAATTAATGCAGCAACATTAATTTGATGCGTGCGTTCAACCTTCCAGAAACGCGGTTTGAAGATTATAATTAGCAAATAAGGATGCGCGAGCGATTTCAATTGAGTTTTGGCTTTGGTTTGTGCTGTACAATACAATACAACTTAGGGCATGTTTGGAATGTTGTTGTTTTCCCATTATTATTATTATTAATTACTAGGAAAACAAAATTTTACTCATTACAAAAGTAAGCAAGCTTGCTCGGAATCCACAGATACACCAAGGACAAGCTTTATAAGAGCACGTCCACCCCTAACCACTCCTCAACAAACACAATGAAGCTCCTGACCTAAATTTGTGGCTTCAAGTATGAGAATCGGCGCCATGAATTGATGATTGAACCAGTGTTGAAATAGTCTCAAATATCGGCTGTGGAAGGATAAGTGACCTAACTTAAAAGTAGACATGCTAGCTTTCGGGGATGAGAAGACCGTTATGATACAACAAGTGGTATCAGAGTCAGACCGAATTAACCTGATTTGTGAGAAGGTCGGTCAACAAAGTATCAGGAAGCACAAAGTTAGTTTCCTTCGCTGTACACCGACGGTCCCTCAGGCCTTCACACCCTAGCATACATCGGAACAAAGATGTTAGAATCGGGTTTTCATAATACCACTTGTCGAATCGTAAGGGTCTTCTCATCCCCAAAAGTTAACTTGTGAGTCAAGAGACTTTCCCACTTTTAAGTTAGTTCTCTTATCCTTTCACTACCAATATTAGACTATTCCAACAAACAACACTTAGCTAGCCAGGCAGAGCGGTGGGGGAAGGGAGGCTTGGGAGATTAACCCATTGAAGTAATGGGGGAATTGATGGTTCAGGGGGAGTGCCGTCCCTGGCTACCGGTGCATTATAAGGTGTTGCATATGCAAGAACGATTTTTGTTATTTGATTTTTTTTTAATTTATGCCTATTAATAATTCTTCGTAAAACTTATTTTCAAACGTGTGGATACGAAGAGGATATAGAAAGGAAAGAAGGAAGCCGCCACGTGCAGTTAGTGCAGCCACCCCACCCGTGGCCATGGCGGCCGCCGTCCACCACCACCACCACCTCCTCCTCCGCCTACTCCCCCCGCCGCCTCCTCGCCAACCCCCGACTCTTCTTCTCCCCGCCCCCCTCCTCCTATCCGCCTCCGTTCCTCTCTCCTCGCTCCCGCCTGCCTCCGCCGCTGTAGAGTCGGAGTGGGAGAGCAAGGACCACGACGAGGGCGCCGAGTTCGTCGTCGTGGTCCTTGCCCTCCCACTGTTTACATTATTCTTCTTACAAATCTCTTTTCTAATTACTTTTACTCTAGCCACAGTACAGTGGTCCACGTAAAGATGCAATGGCATATGCAGACTGGCTTAGAAAAGACCATCGCTTTTGTGATCTGCTTGTCCAAACTTCGCCGTCTTCAAGTGGGCATGCTTTTCCTCGGTTGAAATTGCGCTACAAACCATCACTTGTTCAGGAAATCAATGCCTGCTGTCTATTGCACAGGGAAAGCAAAATTCAGTAGCTTACCTCGATACTTTGATCTAACCTCACTCATTGAGGCTGGTGGTATTTACAATGTCTAAATAATACACTGAAGATTGTGCTTCAGAGGGAAAAAAAACTACTCATCTCCTTACCTGCTAAACATCTAACTGACTACACTGTAGAAGATAATAGTGGAATGTTGTACCAATCAAGGGTATAGATAATGAACTTTGGAGCAAATGTGTGACTATCTGAGATTCAACAAGACACTATACACCTTCTGCTTCCCAGCTCCTTTTTCTGTTCCCTTACATTTTCAATGATGAAATTAACTTGGTTATCTTACTGATTTCTATTGAAACTAGTGGGGGGTCTTTTCTTTTGCTGATGTGCCCTTAACTTGGCTTGTAATAGCGCTGGGCCAAGGCCTTCAGACTAAAAAAACTGAAACTACTGGGGATGAATAAGTTTAACCAAGACCTTTTTTTTTTACCAAAGGGGTGCTTATCTCCCCCTATTTCCACTAAAGAAACTAGCTAACTGAGCAAACTGAGCAAGGCCTGCGCTGTAAATTTTGTTAACTGAGTGTCCAAGTTCAGACAGGAAATTTAGGGCTTTTACAACCCAAGCACATGCCGGATAACAATCGCTTTTGTCCTGTTCAAGAGGTTGAAAGTGCAATATTATACACCAACGACATGCTTTTCAACAGCAATGTCAAACGGCGTGCTGGTCGGGTCGGGTCGGGCGGGCTCTAGTGGCAACAGCATGCTGTGCTCTGGTTGACCCGAGAGTTACGACTCATTTGACCACTTCTACCGGTGCACTATAAGGTGTTGCATATGCCGGAACGATTTTTGTTATTTAACCTTTTTTAATTTATTTTTATTAATAATTCTTTGTAAAACTTATTTTCAAACGTGTGGATACGAAGAGATATAGAAAGGAAGGAAAACGCAAAGTATTCTATATTGTTAGATGTATATTATAAAGAAGTATGAAAAGCAGTGTCTCATGTAGATCCTACATATACGTGATTACTCGAAGATGGCAAAAACAGGTAGTGTGTATCGGGAGCAGAGAGAAACCAGAGGATATAGATTATAGAGTCTACTAGTAGTACATATAAAAAGGTTATAACAGTACTGGAGGAATATAAAACAGACCATATGTTTTTAAGAGTAGATTAGATAAAACACAGAGCAGTGGTTGATTTAACAGGGAGCACAGAGCATGGATTTCTAGGATAGAAGCAGAATGTAAGCTACGCTGTGGTAGTATGCTTCATCGGAGTGATCGTAGGAACAGAAGAACGGTTTATGGGTAATCAATGCCAAGATTTTATATTTTACTTAGTTAGATATGTCCTATTATGTATATAGTTGTACAGTTGTGGCTCAATTCAACGGCACACAAGATTAAATTATTAATTTACCAAGACAAGACTACCCAATTACTACCAACTATCATATTCATTTTTTTTTCCAATTACACAGCTCCACTATATCACACAGTTCCATCCACTCGCCTCAGTCTAAATCTTTTCCCACCATGTTGGTTAAGTGCAACACATACCATTAGCGAGTAACAACATATTGCACACAGTTTTACACAAATTCCATAATCACTTAGTCAAGTTTATATTTGCAACTCAAATGATTTAGATGACTCGTTGTATGGCTAAGTAAACTATTCGTATAGAACCAACTCACGTTGGTGATATGATATTATCAACTAATAAATAACTAAGCTATGGTGACTAAAGATCATGATAATACAATAGACAACAGGAGCCGGTGCGGGAGCAGCATTGGCGCCAGGAGGTGCTGTGGCTGCATCGTCAGGAAGCATCGGGGGAGCACCAGGTGGGCCAAGCGGTGGTGCGACTGCGGTCTTGAGAGATCAAAGAGCCACGGCGTGAGGAGGCGAAAGGGCGACGATGTCACGGGGCGGCGAGGGTGGCGGGTTGGCCCGCTGCAAACGAACCAGCGATGGGCCCCGGCGACCAAGTAGGCCCGAGGAGTGCGTGTAGCACAGTCCCGAGGGACAGTCTGGTCGAGCCATCGTGACGATGAGGTGTGGCGGTTCACTGGCAATGCCAAGGTGATGTACCATTGGGGGCAGCAGGACCGGCCGCACTGCCACGTGACATCGTAGAGCCTGCAAGAGGAAAATGCCCAAGGGGCAGCTGGACGGAGTCCATGTTAGCTAGAAAGTCAAGGTCGGTCGGCTCAAAGCGATCGTGGGAGGTGGCAAAGGGGAAGGATGTTTCATCGAAAGTGACATGCCGGGATATGATAATCCTATTCAATAAAAGATCGAGACAGCGGTAGCCCTTATGTTCCGATGGGTAGCCAAGAAAGACACATAGAGTAGACCGGGGAGAGAGCTTATTAGCCGCCGTGGAGGAGAGGTTTGGGTAGCATTGACACCCGAAGACACGTAAGTGGGAGTAAGAGGGATGAACACCAAATAGAGCGAAGTGTGGTGTGAGGAACTGGAGTGTCTTCGTGGGGTGAGGATTAAGCAAATATGTGGCGGTGTGGAGAGCGTCAACCCAATATGATGGTGGGAGGCTAGCTTGGAACATGAGGGAGCGCATGATGTTGTTGGTGGAACGAATGATGCGTTCGGCCTTGCCATTTTGTTGAGAAGTGTGTGGACATGACATGCGAGTGCAACGCCATGAGTAAGAAAGAAGTGACGGGAGGAGTTGTCAAACTCGCGGCCATTGTCACATTGGACGCGTTGATGGTGAGGCCGAATCGCGTGCGGACATAGGCAAAGAAATGCGACAAGGTGGAGAAGGTGTCCGACTTAAGGCGCGATGGAAAGGTCCACGAATAGTGCGAGCAATCGTCTAAAATAATGAGATAATATTTGTAGCCGAGATACTAGCAGGGAGATGTCCAAAGGTCACAATGAATTAAATCAAAATTTGAAATAGCACGGGAGCTAGAAGTGGCAAAAGGTAAACGAATGTGACGACCAAGTTGACAAGCATGACAAATAGACTCGATAGCCTCATTAGTATATGAAATAGCCGAAATCGGCTAGTTTGCGAGAGGGCCTCGGTGCCAATGTGACCGAGACGACGATGCCAAAGTGTAGAAGGTGCGATGGCGGCGAGCTCATGGCGTGGGTGGACATGGCGACAATGGATAGAGGTGGCCGGAACTATTGCACTGGCGATCACGCTCGAAGTCGAAGATCCTTGATAGAAAGACCATATGGATCAAACTCAGCGGAGCAGTTGTTGTCAATGGTAAATTGTCTAATGAAATTAAGTTTTTAATAATATGTGGAGTGACAAGAACATTCAAGAAAATTGACCATGAGGAGCGGAAAGGCGATAGATCCGACGGAGGTATCGAGAAGAGATGATCCGTTACCCACTATGATAGTAGAGTGAGAGGGGAGGAGGGTGGGAATCGAGATGTTCTGGCATCCGAAGTCATATGAGATGTGGCGCGAGTCCATGTACCACTCCCGGAAGGAGGCGGGGTGAGGACATAGTGTTGAACGAGTTCAATAGTCTTGCTTGGTCCCACCGCCAAAGACTGATATGGGATGCCAGCCATTGCTTCTTTGTCAGTTGGCTTTCTGGAAAGCGCCCGAACGGGCCTCCACCAGTCTTTGCGGGATGGGTGCATAGGGCGCGCCATGGTGAGCCGTGAAGCGCGAATCGGGCTGCTTGCATGAAGAGCGAGAGGAGGCGCTTGGGCATTCTTGCGCTGATTAGGCCGCGGACCGAGAATGATTGTGGGCCGAGTGTGGCTAGACTTGGGTATTCGGTCCATGGATTCGAGGACGGAGGCCGGCCGCGTAACACCAGCGCGCCGGAGCGGTGCTTGACATGCCCTTTGTGCCGAATCGGCGTTCTTTGCCACGGAGTTAGATGGGTTGTTGCCACCGGTCTTGCCGCGTTACGCCCGCGGTTATTCTGGCGCGCCGCGGCGGTTGCGGTTTTGTTGTTGTCGCGGCCGCCACCGCCGCCATTGCTGTTACCGCCTTGGCCCGTGGCGAGCGGATGAAGAGCCGGGCTTGTTCTTCATGGAGAGCTCCTCAAGCATGAGGTCCGCACGGACTTGACGAAGGAGGCGGCCGGCCAAGCTTGATAATAGTGGCCATGTGGTCAGCGCTCGTTCGATCCACGAGCACGGAGAGGACAAGGGTGCGATCGAGAACGGGTTCGCCAAGATCGCCGAGAGCGTCGGCCATGGTCTTCATCTTCCGGCAATAGTCGGAGATGGATAGATCGCCCTGGCAGAGGTTGCGGAACTCGACGTTGAGGAGCATGGCGCGCGTCTCCTTGTTCCCGAGAAATTGTTCCTCGAGGCCGAGCCAAACACGACGTGCCGTCACCATCGGCATCATAACGAGCTCGACGAGGTTGGCGGAGATGGTGCCGTAGAGCCAGCTGAGGACCGTGCACTCCATGCGACACCAATCTGGAATGTCGGGGTGCACGTCGTCGGAGAGGACGTGGTCGGAGAGCTCGTACTTGCCGATGGTGAGGAGGAAGAGGCCACGCCACTTGGTGTAGTTCGGCGTGTCGGAGTCGATTACGACGGGGATGAGGGAGCGGATGTTGAGGACGGCCACCGCTTGAGCGTGAAGGGTCGCGATGGCTGCGGCTTCAAGGGCATCTGTTGGCGCCGTGAGCACGTTCGGCGTCGAGGAGGCCGGTGGTCGGCATCAAGCGAAACGCGCTTCGGCGTTGATCTTGCGCTCGGCCTCAAGCGTCGCGTTCGTCCTCGGCGTGCTTGGCGCGCGTTCGGCCTCTTCGGCGGCGCTCGCGCTCCTCGTGGTGAGATCGACCATGGAACCGGGTGGAAAGAAGGAAGAGAGACAGGAGGAAGCGCGGCGGCGAGGAGATGGCGGCGGCGCGGTAGTAGCGGCGACGAGCGAACGCCGCGGCTATGGTGCGGAAGCGAGGGTCGCAGGATGCGAACCACTCATGATACCCATGAAAGCGTATAGAGTTTTGGGTAATGACGCAATAGATTGATGAAAAGTTTAAGGTATACGGGTTACATATATATAGCCGGTCGAGGTTGGTGTGGACACAAGACTGAACTGAACAGTCGGTGTGAACACGAGACCGAACCGAACAGTCGGTGTGAACACGAGACTGAACCGAACAGTCGGTGTGAACACGCCCGTGATTTATCCGTCTAATACGGCGAAGCGTTTCTTGTCCTTGAAGCGCGGGCCCACCCACTGGACGAGGTTCTGCTCGTCGGGCGACCTGGCCATGTCGATGGCCCTGCGGCCGGTGATGATCTCGAGGAAGACGACGCCGAAGCTGTAGACGTCGGACATAGTGGTGAGCTTGCCGGTGAGCGCGTACTCGGGGGCGCAGTAGCCGTATGTGCCCATGACGCGGGTGGAGACGTGGGTCTTGTCGCCGACGGGGCCGACCTTGGCGAGGCCGAAGTCGGAGAGGTGGGCCTGGAAGCCGCGGTCGAGGAGGATGTTGGAGGCCTTGAAGTCGCGGTAGATCACGGGGGTTCGCGCGGTGTCGTGCAGGTACTCGAGGCCACGGGCGGCGCCCTGCGCGATGCGCATGCGCGTGACCCAGTCAAGCGGCCGCGCCTCCGGTGGCAGGTCGAGTAGGTGGTCCTCGAGCGAGCCGAGCGGCATGTACTCGTAGACGAGCATGCGGTGGTCGGCGTCGGAGCAGTAGCCGAGCAGGGTGACGAGGTGCGGGTGCTTGAGCAGGCTAAGCATCAGCACCTCCACCAGGAACTCGCGCGTGCCCTGCATCCCGTTCCTGTCCAGCTGCTTCACCGCCGCCTCCATCCCGCGCAGCCGCCCCCTGTACACCGGCCCGAACCCTCCCTCCCCCAGAACCGACTCCGCCCGGAACCCGCCCGTCGCCTCCGACAGCTCGCCGTACGTGAAGGCCCGCGCCGTCACCTTCCCCTTGCCGATCTTCATGATCTCGTCCGCCACCGCTTGTGGCGGTAGGTCACTGCATCATGCATGTCGATCCGCCCGCATTGATATGTTGGCATGCATTCGATCCATTTCTAATTGAATTGCAGATTTATTCAAGGCAGGATCGTAGCTTCCTATTAGTTTAAATTATACCGGACTCCGCGACGATCTCGTTGACTAGGGTGACGAGGTTGCTGTTGTTGGTCTTGCTGCTCCCGCCGCCGTGGCTCCTCTCCTCTCGTTGACGAGCAGCAGCAGCAGCAGCAGCATTGATAATGTTGTCGTTATTGGAGGAGGAGGAAGAAGCACGCTGCTGGTGCGCAGGAGGAGGCACTGCTCCTGCAGCAACTACAGCGGGCGCAGGATCATCGTCGCAGCCACCGTCGTGCTTGCCGCCGCCGGCGCCGGATTGGAAGCAGAAGAAGATGCCCATCGATCGTCGTGTAGGCCGGGCGGGTATGAATTATAATGAATGTATCGAATCGAATGCTTGAGCAAATTCGATCAGAACGAATTTGCCCAAGCATTCAATCCAAGCCAAGTCAATTGCAAGCTAGAGCTAGCTCGGCGCGGTGGTGGCCGGTCGGCGAGGTGATTGGCCGGAGTGGAGGGCAGGGCAGGCTTGCAGCAGAAATGTCAACTACTTGCTATGATCCATGGATGCATCCAATCTCTCTCTAGCTATCTCTCGCGGTGATGAGCCCTGCGTGCTGCTGCTCATCAGCTCTTCCGTTCCGTTCTTGGCAGTTGGCAAGAGCTAGCTAAGCCAGACACGGGCCAATGGCTGCAAATAAAACCATTTACGTAGCCTCTGCCTGCCGTTGGTCAGGTTTTGGAAGGATGCGCATCTTCTTCTTGGTCACAAGACAACACTATCTAGCTAGCTAGCTAGCTAGCTTTTCGCAGAAAAATATAACACATCAAGTATCTCTAATATAACACATCAAGTATCTCTTCAAATGTCTCTCTCCATATGTCCAACAAGGAAATCCAATGGCTCGGTGAGAGTCGTCGGATCCAGTTCGAACACGTACCCACGTGTTGCTCGTGTTGCTCGTGGAGGAGTCCGTCTTTGTCTGGTGATGTGCTTGTGCATGGAGATCGATGCAGAACTGGAGATTGGGAGATTGGTCAAGTTGTTGTAATACTACTAATTAAGCAAGGGGGCAACTATTACAGTCGCCTAAAAAAACACTGTCGATTTTTTGGACCGTTGGATTTTGATCCAACCATCCAGATCTCTCCCCTTCTCTTCTATATATACTACCCTCCCAACATTCGTGTGGCAATCGCACGACTACATCATTGTGTTATTATCTCTCCTATTCGGAGAAATACTTTTCGATCGGTGATGATCAAGTAGCCCTCAGGAGGTGATCAATCACTACTCAGGCAAAGAAATTCTCTCAAAATCCCATCGAGTTTCTTGAGATCTATACAACGGTATCCGGCGGCGGGAGGAGAGAGCACGTAATGGCGAATTACCTTCCAAGCGTGCTCGAAGGATCCGCTCGATCATGGTTATTAAACCAACCACTCAGTCGATCTACTCTTGGCAACACCTCTGTGATCTTCTCGAGGCAAATTTCCAAGGCACATACATACTGAAGGAAGGCGACTTGCCGGATCAAGCGAACAACAACGAGACTTTGCGTCCAATTCATCAACGCTTTAGTCGGGTTAGTAACTCAATTAGGAAATTTCGACTCCTCTGTGATCGGGGCTTTTAAGCAAAGAGTCCGTAGTAGAAGAATAACGAGATATTGCTAAATCCTCCCAACACCTTTGCGAGCTCTTTGAGATGGCCGATCGATATCTGCCTTAGCAGAGGGTCGAGTGGAATAACACTATCGATCGAGAAACACACGCTCTTCGAGAGCCGGTGTTGATAAGGACAAAAAAGCAAAAAGTCCAAGAAAAAAAAAAAGTCAAAAGCCACAAACTAGTGGTTTCAGGAGGTTTTAGTAGTAAAAGATAGAAACCCCAAACCACCAAGTCGAACCACGATCAAGGCAAAGGTAAGCATACGATCGAAGGAGCGACAAACCAAGGTGGTGTCCTTTTCATAAAAGGAAGGACATGACCTCATACAGCTGAGTTTTCGAAAGCTCGAGGACTACCTCATTCCATGGCTTCTTCCCGATCCATAATACCAAAAGGAGTTTTCTTGGAGCAACTCCAAAAAGCGTCTCGGTCGAAGAACCGAGACACCTCCTCTTGAGATGGCCTCATTAGATTACGAGGATACCGGATCTCCCATCTCGAGTATCTTTCGTGTCGTATCTTCGGGGTGCATTCCATGGAGGAGTCCGTGCTGTGCTGTGATGTGCTTGTGCATGGAGATCGATGCAGAACTGGAGATTGGGAGATTGGTCAAGTTGTTGTAATACTACTAATTAAGCAAGGGGGCAACTATTACAGTCGCCTAAAAAAACACTGTCGATTTTTTGGACCGTTGGATTTTGATCCAACCATCCAGATCTCTCCCCTTCTCTTCTATATATACTACCCTCCACCCCTTAACCCTAACCCTCATTCCCTTCACCCGGCCCTAGCTGCCTCCTCCTCCCCACATGCCGCCTTGCCAGCTCTCGCCTCCATCCCGTCGCCCCAACCACCTCCTGTGCCGCTATTCTTCATCCTCTCCGGCGATCCGCCCCGCGCCGCCCTCCTTCTACATAAAGGGGGTATGAAATTCTCATTGTACATATAGGCTTATAGGCAAAGACATCAATAAAGAGAGAAGTGTGGGACTACATCATTGTGTTATTATCTATTGTTTATTATTTATAAGTTAAGAGCTTTGTTGCGACCTCGATTATCAACCGTTATGTTTTAGTAGCCATGTCAAAGATTTTGTGGTCTAAGCAATAATTTACAGCTGGATGCATGTGCCAATGATTTCGATCGTGATGTAATTAATGGCTTTGTCTATCTATTCGTATCAAATCTATCGAACATGAGATGCATAGTTATGGATTGAAGACTTCCCAATTTGAAAAAGTTCGCAAATTCAGACAACAAAAGACGAAGACAAATTTATTTAGGGTTAGGGTTCACTTACCTTCTCTCGCGACGCCGAGTGACGATGACGATGGGATCTCCGGTGAAGGCTAACCGACTTTAGGGTTAGGAAGGGTTCACGAGTTTCGGGGTTTAGAGGTGGCGTGATGGTGATGGAGCGCGGAGCTCACGGAGAGGAAGGCAGCAGAGAGCGGAGTTGCAGTGAGAAAGAATAGAAAGGCAAGGCTAGGCGGAGCTCATGGGAGAGCCCACCGAGAGAAGGCAGCGGAGATGGGCGATTGCGGCGGCGCAAGAAGAGGGGAAGACGACGATGCGGGAGGCGGGATGCGCAAGAGGATAAGGTTTTGGGGGCAATTCACACTTGTAGGTGTCATCATACACTAATCACAAAGGGAATAAAGCATCATGTGATACTATGTTCGCACATATTTCTCAATTGTAATACAGGGAAATCATGTTTGTATGCACCTAGAAGAACATTGTTAGGGTAGCAGAGTTCGGTGAACAATGAACAAAACAAAATGAAAGAGAGCTGGTATTCATGTGAATAATTGACAACTCCTAGCAAAGGCATGAATGAAGCTCTTTGGTACTTAGTGATGTCATAAATGTGCCATGATGGCATGATTACATGTCGTGGTGCGTGTGTCAAAACCAAACCGACCAATGGCAGTAAAATGAATGCTGGAGTACATGACCTGTTTTAATTTACAAGACCAACGTAAACGAGAGGAGACGCAAATAATCCAGGCACATCATGCATGGAGTATATGTGTGGATTTAACCAAACTAGTTTGCATTCACCAAATCACGTAGGTAAGTTACTCGCTGAATTAGATATGATGGTAAACAACTTCACAGAAACCGGACCATTTGATGTCTTGTGAAAATGCTAAAGATGAGCCGGCATAGCATTGCGTCATTTCCTCCTCTGATGTATTGAAAATGCTGAATCTAGCTGTTATGGAGGAAGGTCCCAAGTCAGACCAAAGCTGGTAATATAGGTACTACTACTAAGCCGAGCAGCAGCCAGAAAGGTCTCTTCAGAGAGGGTTTGTGTTGTGCTGGCATTACATCATTCATCACATTCTTCAAGCATAAGAAAGATGGGTTTTTTTTTGGTGGTGCTTCTGATTCCCACACCTAGCCACTTGGAACTTGGGGGGGAAGGAACTTGACCTGCTGCATCCATGGAAGATAGCGAGGTCGTTGATGGCACTGAGCGCGACGCCGCCAGAGAGGCTGATGAGGCCAATAGACACGATCCTCCGGGCCAGCGATCCCTTGGCGCTTCCTCCGCAGAGTAGGAGCTGAAGGGAACGGGGGCAGGGCAAAGGAAGACCGTGGGGAAGCGAGCGACGGGCATGGAATAGGTGGGAGAGGGTTACACAGACTTACCGGTAGAAAAGGCAATTGGTCGGAGCGTGCGCCGCCTGAGAGGGTCTGCGGCAGGCGGCGAGAAGGGGGAGGAGGAGGACCTTTCTCGCCCCCGCCGCCGGCGACATTTCTCGTTTCCTTTTTTTTTTTTTAGTTGATGATGTTGTTGTTGTCCGGTCTTGCCAGCCCAAGGAGGAGAGTGTACTTGTTCTTTCACAATGGGCCTTTGTTTCCGGCCCCATGCGCAATTCCTTTGCAAAAGAAAGTTATCCCAATCTCACCCAATGGACACTGAGCCAGCCAACCAATCCCAATCCATGGCCGCCTCCGCGTCGTCGTCCGCTTCGCCACCTCCTCCTCCTCCGCCCGCGCCTCCCCCTCCCCCACAACCCCACCTTCCCCCGCCGCCACCGCCACCGCCACCGCCGCCTCTTCGCCTCCTCCCCCTCTTCGTCTCTGGCCCATGGCGACCCATCCTCGCCGTCCGTCGTCGACGTCAACCCGCCACGCGGCACCAGGGACTTCCCCCCGGAGGACATGCGCCTCCGCACCTGGCTCTTCGACCACTTCAGAGAGGTAACCAAGCTCACTCACGCCTCTTTATTGTCGCCTCGCTTCGCTTAGCTTCTACCCTCAGTCTCGTACAATTGTCTGCAAGCGGGGCGCAGGTGTCCCGCGTGATGGCGTTCGAGGAGGTGGACTTCCCCGTGCTCGAGTCCGAGGCGCTCTTCATCCGCAAGGCCGGAGAGGAGATCACGCAGCAGGTACGGTACCCGCTCTCACTCTCAGTCTATCTAACCCAAGCTGACCTTTTGCAATGCAATGCAATGCAATGCCACTACCTGCTATGCTACTACCTGCTGCAACATCCATGATTGGTTGCAATTTCTTTTGGAGAAAAAAAACTAATGCCATCCAAATTACAACTAGCTTTATATGCTGTTGTTCTTATATTGATGTTCTAGTTCTTTTTGCACATCTACTATTCATGTGCTAGTTATGAACCACTGCGCTCTGTATTCTGCAGCTTTATAACTTCGAGGATAAAGGGGGGCGCCGTGTTGTCCTGAGGCCCGAAATCACCCCTTCCTTGGCACGCCTAGTGATCAAGCAAGGGTATGTATGCCTTTTTCAAGACGGTTTATCCGTAGCATGTTTGGGATCTGCTCATATTTTGGCAATTCTATATATCACTCTCAATTCATTTCTGCTCAAGAACAACTTATCATCTTATGGAATTGTTCACCATTATGTGATTTTCGCTTACCTTTCTTCTGTCTAGAAAATCAGTCTCCCTTCCACTGAAATGGTTTACTATAGGACAATGCTGGCGATATGAACGTATGACAAGAGGAAGACGGCGTGAGCATTATCAATGGAACATGGACATTTTTGGTGTGCCTAAAGTTCGGGTATGTCCATTCTGAGACTCGTAGCTGTCCCTGTAAGGTCCTGCTGATTTACTGATTCAAGATGCTGCTATGCTACACTGCAGCACCTTGTATGTTTTCGTTTTGAATTGATTCAGAATTTACTTCGCATTGTTGAAAATCAGGCTGAGGCTGAACTTCTTCAAGCCATTGTTCTCTTGTTTGAACGTATTGGGATTACATCTTCAGATGTGGGGATTAGAGTGTCCAGCGAAGGTAACCTTTCACTCATTCACCTCTTTCACTCATTCACCCCTTTATCAATATAATTCAACTTTTCCATCCTCTCACTCTTTTTTTCCCCAATATTTGCTTTTTGATGTTTATGATGCTGTTTCTCTTGTCCATTTGCCCTCTAAAAGTAAACAAATTAGTTCAGCCTCAATATTTCTGTCATGGCCATGGGCCACGCAAAGCGCACAGGAAGGCAATAGTAGCAGTGCCATCTTTAGTTTCCTTTTATTAGGATTCTATCTTATCATTAGTTTCCTTGTTGAGATTAGTTACCTTTTGTTAGGATTCGATCTTATCTTTCTATTTGGTTAGTTGGATTGTTAGGAGTTGGACGCCATCTCTATATGAGGGGGCATCCGGTTGTTTATTGAGTTAAGCAAAGAGTTAAGAAATTACCTATCTCCCTCTACCTTCTCCCTGGCAGAAGCCCCTATCTCTCTGCCTTCTTGCTATTCCCATCCAATCTATATTGCTATTTCTCTAATTCTCTACCCCAGCTATCCTCTCCCAAAATCAGTCCATAACAGTTTCATTCATCACAGTTAGCACTTAGGTTAGCATGAGCTTATGCGATACATAATCATGACATCATGTTGCTTCATGGTAATGAAGAAGTGAACAAATTACAGATCCTTTTCATTTCTTATATTTCATGAGGAGCTGGAACTCCATTGCGATACCTAAATGGTGATGTGGCTGCCACCTGATAACTGCTTCACATATGTCACTGCATATGTTTATTAGCATCTCTGTTTTGTGGCTGACAATCCTTTGTTTTCTCCAGGTCCTTCAGGCTGCGTTGAATATGTACTCCATACCAGAACATTTGTTTACTGAAGTTTGCGTTATTGTTGATAAAGTATGTCCAAATCCTACTAATGACTTTCCAACCTTTCCTTGGTGAAATTTGATTGTTGTGCCATCATGTCTTCTTGCCCATTGTACTTTGTTTGAAGCTTGGCCACTGGCAAGTTGTGGTAATTAATAGTTTCAGATTGCAAATCAAAGTAGGATGATAGCATCTCTTCTTCAGTTCATTACAAACTGATGCATCGACTCTTACTAGAGGACCAACATTTTTATAAATATCCAGAGGGTGTTGAAAAAAATATGAGAATGACATTTTGTCCAAAAGACTGTTTAATGAACTATGAGGCATCCACCACAATGGTCTCCAGTAAGGTCTTGATATTCTAGGATAATTATTGTTGGAATGAACTCATGATCTATTCCAATGGGCCAAATGCCAATATAACATATACAATGGAATTATGCAAAGAACACCCTAAGTTCATACCCTAAGCTAATATACATATGTAACAATTATCACCTTGGGCATTGATCAATTTTTTTCTTTAAGTAATGATGTAATTTAATGACATGTTGTTCGAAATATTGTTTAATGAACTATGAGACATCCACAAGATCACAGCAATGGTCTCCGGTAAGCTCTTGATATTCTAGGATAATTATCACCCCAGCATTGATAAAAAAATATATTTAATTAATGATGTAATTTAATGACATTTTGTCCAAAAGATTGTGTAATGAACTATGAGGCATCCACAACAATGGTCTCCAGTAAGGTCTTGATATTCTAGGATAATTATCACCTAGGGCATTGATCAAATCTTTTCTCTAAGTAATTATGTAATTTATATGAGACCCTGCAAGTAACCGCTAACCAGTAATCAGTTATCGCACAAATCATGTCCTTTTGTCCATTAATTGTAATATGCAACAGATCATCATTGCTGCTGTGTTGCATATCTACACTGTTTATAACAAGTAGATGAATATCCATGCATTAGTGTAATTTTTTGTTGCTATCTTCATGTTGGTATTATGTCTGTATCTTGCATTCTGAGTTTACCATTATGCAGTTGGGAAAACTGACGAGAGAAGAAATTGAAAAGGAGCTGATTTCAACTGGGCTGTCATCTGAAGCTGTACAGGGTATCATTGAAGTGCTTTCTCTCAAGTCTCTATCCAAGCTTGAAGGTTTCCTCCTGACTTCAAGTGCTCGACATGTTTTTGTGCATTTTCATATTTCATCAACGAGCTCCTGCAAATGAATATACCTTTTCTTTGAATATCACCTTAAGATCATATGGGCTAATTTTTTTTTAACAAGAGTTCTGGGGCATCTTTGTGTTAAATTTGTTGTTGATCTGACAATTTTGACTTCTGTTATCCATATTTGCATTTTTTTAACAAAAAAAAAACATCATTGAATCCTTTTGGGAAGGTGGCCATTGTTCATGTTTAATCTTGATATTCTCATGCAGAGGTGCTAGGCTCTGGTGTTGAAGCTGTTGCTGACTTGAAGAAGCTCTTCTCATTTGCTGAGCAATATGGTTTTGCAGATTGGATTTGTTTTGATGCATCTGTTGTTCGTGGCCTTGCATACTACACAGGGATTGTTTTGAGGTTGCTGTTGATGCATCTGTTTATCTTAAACAAATCCATAGTATTTTTAATTCAACAATTTGCAGTGCTGCTAACAAGCAGAAAAATGACTATATCATCTAATTCTACAAGATGTATTTCTCATTTCACAAGAGATGCTATATCCTTCATTTGAAAAACAGTGCTTCCTCTATTTACAAAACAATACTCTATACAGGAAGTGCTGTGGCTTAAAGCTGGGAATTACCAATAATTCCTTTTGTGAGACTTTGCTGCATATGTCTGTTAGTTTTGCCCATAAATTGCATCATTAGTACTTAAGCTAGATGCCATGATAGGTAATGCAGATGGCAGGTTACAATTTTATTTACATTGATGTCCTGATCATATTGTTAGAACCATCGAGGGTAGGTTTTTGCTATTCACAATTGTGCAGCTTATTTATTAATAAGTTAATATAGAGAGAAGAGTACATGAGTTAATACAGAGAGAAAAGTACATGGGCTAAGAGGGGGAGAATATACAACTAACACTCATACAACACTCTTAACACCCCCCTCCCCCCTTCAAACTCAAGGTGAATCATGAGGATCTGATACACTGAGTTTGAGTAGATGAAGTCGATAATATTCTCGAGTCTGAGGTTTAGTGAAGAAATATGCAACTTGAAGTTCCGAGGGAACATACTTGAGGGCGATGATCGACTGCTATGAGATCGTGTGAAGGATGCATTAACACCAATGTGCTTTGTCAGCTCATGCTTGACTGAATCACTAGCAATCTGAATGACACTTGTATTGTCACAAAAGAGAGGTATAGGATTGTCACAATGGACACCTAGATCAATCAAGAGTCATCGAAGCCAAATGATCTCTGAGGTGGTAGCGGTAAGAGTTCGAAGCTCAGCCTCTGCACTAGAGCATGACACCGCAGTCTGCTTCTTGAACTTCCAGGCAATGAGCAAAGTACTAAGAGAGATATAGTAGTCAGTGATAGATCGGTGATCAACATGATTACTCGCCCAAGTGGAGTCAGAGTAAGCGTGGAGCTGGAGCTGGAGCTAACTCAAATTGGCATAGGACAGACGTCTAGGCGCAGTCCCCCTCAAGTATCTTAGCACACGAAGAACCTGACCATAGTGGACTGATGTGGGAGCACTGACAAACTGGTTGAGCACATGAACAACATGAGCAATGTTTGGCCCGGTGACAGTGAGATAGACAAGGCTCCCAGCGGTGGCGATAGGGTGAAGGATCTGTTGGGGTATCTGATGCGTGGTCGAAACGCGCAAGTGAAGCTCCATGGGTGTGGCAGCACTACGAGTATCAACCATCCAAGAGCGAGCAAGCAGATCCTGAACGTAGCGATGCTGAGAGAGATAGTAGCCATCACCATCAAAATGAACCTCAATCCCTATAAAATAACTCAATGGCTCCAAACCAGACATCATAAATTGTTCACTCAATTTCTTCTTAACAACCATCACATAGTCCATGTCATCTCCTGTGATCAGCATATCATCTACATACAGCAAAAGCAAAGTACGACCTCACTGATAAGTGTGAATAAACAAGACAGTGTCATGTTCACTCGGAGTGAAACCAGCAGCTCGAATCACAGAACTGAAACGCTCGAACCAAGCACGAGGAGTCTGCTTGAGACCATATAACACACGCCTAAGGTGACAAACATAGCCTGTAGGAGCCTCAACAGGGGGGGGGCGTATATAGACATCCTCATGTAGATGACCATGAAGAAAAGCATTCTTGACATCCATCTGAGATATAGTCTATGTGCGTACCGCTACAACTGCAATAAGAGTACGGATTGTGATCATATGAGTAACTGGAGCAAAAGTCTCATCGTAATATCGACCATAAGCCTATTAAAAACCTCTTGCAACAAGACGAGTCTTGTATCGCTCTACTGATTCATCTGATTTATTCTTTACTTTGTACACCCACTTGCAAGTGATAGGAACAACTCCAGATAGTAGCGGAATAAGATCCCAAGTGTATGTACACTCTAATGCTGTGAGTTTTTCATCATAGCCAATCGCCACTCAGTACCTTTGGCGACCTCGATAAGTACTCGCTCGACTCACATAGCGAAAAACCCCATCTCTCTGGTGCCTGAATAGAAGAACGATGCCGGCATACCGTGATATAGTAGAACGATTGTCGGAGTCGATGGTACTGGCCGGAGGGTCAAGTGGAGGAAAGGTGGACTGAGAATCAGAAGGAACTCTCTGTCGGCGACTAGAGTGAAAGGGAAAAGTGGAAGTGTCAGAAACTGGTGGAGCTGGTGAACACACTAGGAGGTGGAACTGGTGGAGCTGGTGAAAGAGACACACTAGGAGGTGGAACTGGTGGAGAAGGTGTATCTGGAGAAGACAACTCTAATGAAAGAATGGGAGGTAGACACAAAAAGGAGGTGGAATATGTGGAAGAAGTATGATGTGTAGAAGGATGATAAAAGAAATATTGACCCTCATCAAACGTCACATCACAAGAGGTGCGAATGCGACGTGGCAAGGGATCATAGCAACGATGGCCCTTATGCTCAGGACTATAACCTAGGAAGACACTCAACCGACTGAGCACTTAGCTTTTTGTGCTCACGAGGTGTGGACATAGCAGACACAACCAAAGACACGAAGATGAACATAGCGAGAAGGTGCTCTATACAGGACCTCACTAGGACACTTACCCTGAAACTTGAAAGAGGGCTGACAGTTGATGAGATAGACTACCGTGGAGACTGCTTCCCCCAGATGTGAGAGGGAACAGGAAGAGATGAGAAGAGTACGAACAATCTCAATGATGTGACGGTATCTACGCTCAGCAACACCATTATGAGCATGAGCACCAAGACACGAGAGTTAAGGAAGAGTACCCTCAGAAGAAAGGAACTAATGAAAGGCTGATGAAAGATACTCTCTTCCAAAGTCAGAACGAAAACATGAATGGAAGAAGAAAACTAGCAAAAGACTGATAAATGGAAATCAACTAAGAGTGGTGTTTCATAAATTAGATCCAGGTATATTGAGAGCGTTCATCAACAAATATGACATAATAACTACGACCACCCTTCGAAGCAAAAGGAGATGGATCCCATACATATGAATGCACCAAATCAAAAGTAACAGAAGATTGAGGGTACTATTGGAATATGAAAGTTGTAGCTGTTTCCCTAACTTACAACCAGTATAATGAAAACTAGACTCAACAGTGACATGACCTAAGGAACCCCGATGAACTAAGAGTGGTGAGACGAGCTTCACAAAGATGACCAAGTCTATGATACCACTTCTGAAGGAAGAACCAATAGGAGACTAAGATGATGACATAGCAGAAGACACTAAGGCCTTCGACGTACTGGTGGAAGGAAGATGTAAGGTGTCCAAGACATAGAGCCTCTACAGTGATGGCTAGAACCAATCACTCTTCTGCTCCGACGATCCTGAATGAAACAAGAAGAATCATCAAATCCAATGAAACACTTCATACCAGTGAGTTGACCAACAAAAAAAAGGTTCATAGATAGCTGAGTAACAAAAGACACATCAGGAATAGAGAAGCGAGATGCAGAGAGAATGCCCTAATGGGTAATAGAGCAAGGTGTACCATCAGCAGTGTGAACATATGCAGTATCAGTCACGGGCCTACAAGGAAAAAACTAAGAGCTGTTAGATGTGACATGAAAAGAGGCACCCGAGTCCAGAACCCAAGGATGAGCACGCTAGGAGTAGAAGATGCAACTGAGGTTGTAGCAGACACTGATCTAGAGGTCACAGTAGGTGTGGCAGCAGTGATTGCTCTAGTAAGTGCTCTTGGAGGCCCAGTAGGTGCTCCACGACGACGATCAGATGGAAGTTTGGCACGATAATCAACAAGCTGATTTGGATGTAACTTGAAGTACTTGTCAACAAGATGATCAATCCTCTTGCAATGAGAACATACCAGCACTCCTGTGGGTGTCGATCTGATAGATCCAGACCGCTGTGAGAGACCCAGGACAATATGTGGTGGGGATCCTGAGGTAGGCATAAGCGAATGAAGACGAGACTCCTCTGTAATCAAACTAGAGAGCACCTCAGTCAAAGTCGGTGGAGTGTGGTAGTTGAGTAATTGAGCACTTGTCAACAAGATGACCAATCCTCTTGCAATGAGAACATGCCAGCACTCATGTGGGCGTCGATCTGATAGATCCAGACCGCTGCGAGAGACTCAGGACAACATGTGGTGAGGATCCTGAGGTAGGCATAAGCGAATGAAGACGAGTCTCCTCTGCAATCAAACTAGAGAGCATCTCAGTCAGTCGGTGGAGTGTGGTAGTTGAGTAACTGAGTACGAACAGGCTCAAACTCTTATCGAACCCCCATCACAAACTAATACATGAGCGTCTGCAAAGCATACTCATCTTTGACAACGCAAGGCAGCAGCCTTTAGTTTCATAGACTCTAGAGGGCTAGTGATATAAGTGAAAGCACTGTAATACTCCTCCACTGACTGATCCTGCTGCTGTTAAATACTATGAAGGTTCTTGAGCATTGTGAAGCGAAGAGCACCACTGGACTGAACATATCTCTTCTCAAAGTATGTTCACATTTGTTTGGTTGAAGTATGATACTCTAGACTCATCCTCAAAGAAACATCAACATTCAGAACAACGCCAGTCATGACACAATCATCCTTTTTCTGCCAAGCCTTTAATGCCTCAACATCAATCTTCTTAGGATCAGGAGGATCGTCAGTCAAATGAGAGGTCAAACCATAACCCCTAAGAGTAGTCTTGACTAAGAAGGTCCTTGCTCGATAGTTCAACCCGTCGAACCTGATGTCCGTGAACACAAGAGATGAATGGTCTCCAAACATCGAGTCAGACTTGGCCATCTTGATGGACCACAACCACACAGCAGCAACACAATAGCTCACAACAATCACCAACACTCATATCGAGCAATCAAAGGTAGCAGACAACAGTAGTAGTAGCATCAACAACAGTGGTAGAGCAAGAAGCGATCACGAAGCGGCGGTGCATCAACGGCGATGGTAGAAGCGATGCGAGCAATGAGCATGCAGCGGCAACACGAGGCGAGCGGATGAGGTGGCGGAGGCGATTGCATGGGAGGAAGAGATAGCAACACAGAGGTGGAGGAGCTCTGGCGCGGATCCGTCGCGAGGTGGCGAGGACAACGTCGGGCGATGTACAGCGAGGACGATGTCGGATCCATACGATTAGTCGCTCGGGGGACGATGAGGCGACGAGTCACAGGGGAGGAGCTTCGGGCAACAAGGCGACGAGTCGTAGGGGAGGAGCTTGGTAGGCGAAGACGATGTCGTAGTAGAGGTGGGCGGTGAGGACGATGTCGGATCCGGACGATTCATCGCTCGGGGGACGATGAGTCGCAGGGGAGGAGCTCTGAACGACATATCCGGAGGCATAGAGCAGGGGAGGAGCTCCAGGCGACAAATCCGGAGGCACAACGAAGATGGCTTGAGGTGCGGAGAGATCAACGACGAAGCAGAGGATGCAGATCCTGGTGCTCTAGGCGACAAGCAGGGGAGAAGATGGGATGACACCGTCGAGCAGCGGCTCGGGCCAGCCGGCCCACGGCGTAGGAAGCTCAAGCACAACGACGACGGCTATGGAAATAGGGGTAGGGTTGGAGATGGCTCTGATGCTATGTTAGAATCATTGCGGTTAGGGTTTTGCTATTCACAACTGTGTAGCTTATTTATTAATGAAGAGTATATATAGAGAGAAGTATATGGGCCATATGGACTAAGAGAGTGAGAGAATATATAACAAACACCTTATACAACATTCTTAACACATATAACTGGTGCTGGTATGACACAGTATATTTGGGTTCTTCAGGCTTGTTGCTATGGCATTCAGTTTTTCCCCCTAATACATTCCATACTCTACTTTTTCTTGCTACCAATCCTTATTTCATTTCAAACTCTCTAGTTCCGTTTTGTAGGCTTTTGATAGAGAAGGAAAACTTAGAGCAATTTGTGGTGGAGGAAGGTACAATAGACTACTTTCGACATTTGGAAGTGAAGATATACCAGCTTGTGGCTTTGGATTTGGAGATGCTGTTGTAGTGGAAGTATGATACACTTTATCCCTTCTTTGGTTTCTTTTTCCCTGCGTAGTGAAGCAGGCTGCTTGGTGGAAATACTAAGTTCCTTTTAAATTGATGTTAAATAAAGATATGAGCAGCACCTGCTAATATGTAGTAGAAAACAACACTAGCAAATTCAGAAGCTAAGCGTTGCAGCAAGCCTCGGGCTAACATCAAGCCCTGGGCTAGTACTAGGAACATGAATTCATGTGTCAAGGACTATCGTTGTTTATATGTCATCCTTAATTATTTATACAGTTTCAGAGACAGTAACATCGACACAATAATTTATGTTCTGGCAGCTGCTGAAAGAAAAGGGCCTTTGCCCGATCTGCCACATCAAATAGATGACATTGTCTTCCCGTTGGATGAGGAGCTTGAAGGACCAGCATCTACTGTTGCTTCGTCTCTGCGGAAGAAAGGCAGAGCTGTAGACCTTGTAGAAGACAAGCGTCTGAAATGGTATACCTTTCGTTAATTGCTGTATAGCCGTTGTATTGAATTTTCTTGGTATAGCTACTAGATTGTTATCTATGCTATCTCTGTAATGCTTCTTACTACTGCCAGGGTATTTAAACACGCCGAGAGGATAAATGCTAGTAGGCTGATTTTGGTTGGAAAATCTGAGTGGGTGCGAGGCATGGTTCGTGTAAAGATACTATCAACCAGAGAGGAATTTGAGATCAAAGCAGGCGAACTACAGTAATTGCTTGTCAATCTGAAGGTGTTACTTCCAAACCTAGCCCTTTTTATCGTCTTAATTTCCTTGTTAGGCCTTCCTCTGCAGTTTCGTATGTACATTGCAATTCCTGTCATTCATATGAGGAGTACAACTCGTGGTAGGACGATGGCCTTTGCGCAGATAGAATGTTGTCATCTTCATTTGCTTCCGAAGCTGGTCTGGAAGCTTTTTTTCTTTTTCTTTTCTGTACATGCAAATGGTAGTAGTTTCCCCTTCTATGGCTGAATATGATTTCTTTTTGACTGGGGTGGCTGAATATGTTTGGATTTGGCAAAAGGAGTCATCAACAGCAATTGTCGAATTGCATGGCATCTGCTTGTACTGTTGCTACATACCGTTAATATAACTTGCTAGGACAAGAATGACCTTTGGATAAACCTCACGTCAAATAATGTAGATGCGCACAATGTTTATGTAGCATCGTAGGGGGACTTGTGCTCTTAAGATCACTCACACTCCAAATCTTGTTGGGATATATATATATATATATATATATGAACGTATCTAGTGCTAATGGGTAATTCAGTGCTAAGGTGCTAATACTAATCTTGACCGTTGGATCTGGATCCTAACCGTTGGAGGTGGGAGCATGCATAGTATTTAATGAAGACGCATTAATGAATGTGCATTGAAGATGGGAGTATGCAAAGTGATTAAATGGTTTAGAGGTGGGAGTCCGCATTAATCTTGGTTGTCCAATTCAGATTCAACGGTCAAGATTGGTATTAGCACCTTAGCAACTTGAATTACTCATTATCACTAGATCGTTCCTATATATATAGCATTTTGCTACTTCGGTGTAGTTGCTTTCTATTTTGTATCTCACAGCGTAGAGAGTATCTTGCATACCAGAGTATGTATGTGTAGTATACGAGTATATAAGATCACTTATGTAGTATTTATACATTTTTAGGGGTGGTGTGTACAGTTTTTTAGACGTACTCCTTTTTATATGCAAATATGAAGGTATTTACAAAATATGCTAAAAACTATGGACTCTTTTGTAATTTTTTCGTGTGGTTCGCATGGGAGAGTATCTTATAATTAGTATATGAGTATACTTAAAGTGATAAAAGAGTATATCAAGTTCTTTTAGGTGATATATTAGATATGAGAGTAACTACACCTGGGAGTAGAAGATAAAATAAGAACATCATTGTTATAGTAAGGCAAGTTGTACATTTGACCATGTTGAACCCAATTTTTTAAAGTTACTTTGATTCAAACTATTGTATGTTATTTCAAGTTTTTAATTCTTAAATATTTTGAGATTAGCTATGCACCTATTTAATTATATCCACCTTGCTTATTGTACTACCTTAATCTTTTGGTCGACCTAGTTGGATAATTACTAGTTGATATTATCGTAGCACCAACATGGGTTGGTTAGATACGAATAGTCTGCTTAGTCATACAATGGGTCATTAATATCATTTTGAGTTGTAAAAATAAACTTGACTAAGTGAGTATAGAGTACTTTATGGAAAGTTGTGTGCAATATGTTGTTACTCGTTAATGGCATGTGTTGTACTTAACCAACATGGTGGAAAAAGATTTAGACCAAGGTAAGTGGATGGAATTGTGATATGGTGGAGCTGTGTGCGTCTGGGAAAAATATGAATGTGATAGTTGGTAGTAATTGGCAATCTTGTATTGGTCAATTAAGGATTTAATTTTGTGCGCCATTGAACTGCGCCATAACTATATGACCACATATCTGGTATGAGACATGCCTAACTTAGTAAGCTACGAAGTCTTGACATTGATTACTCAGGAAGATAGGTTAAGTTATGTGCCAGGGTTGAGGTGTGATTCTGTCTGTGGCGATTCACATTTATGAGCGGTTCACCATGTCCAGGTCTAACGGTGTGCGACGAGCCAACAACCTGTGTGGGGGTTTAGTGTCGTCAGTATTGCATACGGGAAGGTCAATTGTTGAGATAGGGTTTCGAAAATATTTTGTTATGATTGCTCAATCGTATACTTTTGTATGACGAGTTATGACATACATGATGAGTTAATTGTATCTTGTGGGTAAAGTGTACAACTTTTGTATAGTGTTAATAATATATTTGAATAGTTGCGTCCTCGGTCATAGATATGCTTAGGGATTTCACACGAGGGGTGGATTTTCATAAAACTATTTAGAGGGACAGCTATGTGACTTAACTCGTATGGCTGTGTGAAGTAAATTAATTAGATTATGTTAGCTTTGTGATAATACTGGTTAAAATTATTATTTTTTATTTTTAAAAATTACGCTTTCAATCTATTATTCATATTCAATTGTAACTGTTGTTTTTTTTTTTTGCAAAAGAAACATACGTCTACAATTGCATTTTGTGGTGCGACTTGCTAAGTACTTTATGTACTCGTTCTTGCTATAAAAAAATATTATTCAGTTAAAGAAGGCTACAACAATTTATCGTCGGTCAACAAGATCTACTTCAAGGATTATGGAGAACTAGGTTGCACTACTACATTCGATTGCCTGTGGACGTATGGATGAGCTTCACTGAAGTTATTCTGTTTTCTTTCGCTGTAGCTTATTCAAGATGTTCGCCTCTGAGGCGTTAATTGTAAAGCTTTGACCTTAAGGTTGTTACTCTAATAATTGTCATTATTTGTTTTTTTTTTGTTATATTTGCATATGGAATGATATGTCATCGATGTTGCTATTGTGTGCACTAGTGTGATTACGTACTAATCACGGTATCTGAGAGGTCGGATTTACATATTTTTGTCTCGACAGTAAACCCAACTCATAAGAAAACTAATTATTCTTATATCTATTTCTCAACTACTAATGCACCAACGGCCCAGTATGAACAATACACTACAGCGTTGCATGTACTATTCACACTAGTAGCCAATACCACACGCCCATGACTTCACCCTTCCTTCTCAATAGCTCGTCCTCGAGCTGTGGTGGAGCCCATGACAACGCCAAAGTTGGCTCCGGTGGCATTGCTCGTGAGCAGATAACATGTTTGGCCCTGCTACTGCCACTCAATCATTAAAATAATTATTTTCCACTAAAAATATCTCCACTGCCATGTAATATAACAATTAAGAACATTATGATATCATTATATCTTTAGCAAGCTGGGCTGCAAGTATAACTGAATTTTTCGTGTATTGGTTGAACTGGAAATATGTAGCATTAGAGCCTACAATTAGATAGATAGATCTTTCATTCAGACTGTTATGGAGTTCAAGTCCAAAATATCTCGAGAACACAAGATTGAAGATAGTGTTATTTCTACGAAGCATGCTAGCAAATGGAGTCCTTTCAAATTGATCTCCTTATTCGTGTGCAAACAGGACAGAAAAAATGACCCAAGCATACCATGACATTATCGCGGTTAATAAATTATCCATGTTCTAAGATTTACTTCAAAATACTCGGCAAAGGAAGCAAAAATGTATATTGACTACCATCGATGGATTTAACAGTAAACGTGGGGAGTTAACAATATGAGTTCTCTCTGTGTTGAACGGTGTGCACACATACTCAAATTCTTTTACCAGACTATCCTATGCTGAACGATAGTCACAATGCTGACTTGTACATACATGTTAAAGCAAAATGACACATGTTTAATAGTAGAGTATGTTAAGAGTATTATACATTTTCTATATTCTCTCTCTTTGTAACACCCCGGTCTAACACGGAGTCTAGAATACTGCTAAACTACACTAATTATCAATTTTAGTATCAATTATCAGTAAATTATAGTGAGCATATCAATGATAAAACCTGTCAACGGGTCATATTAACAAAGCATAACGATATAGCAATCATAGATAACTATTTCATAGGAAGCATGGCGAGATAATAAACCAAGATCAAACAAAACCAATCGAACCATATCTATTGAATGAATTATCAACTTCAACCTATCAACTAAGGTTAAGCAATAATATCAAGTCCTAAGTATAGATCATCATGCTAAAAAAGTGTCTCAAGTCTAATGTTTCAAGTATTTGAATGTATAACGTGATTTCAAGTGTGTTAGCCATTCCCATGTGCAACGTCGTCAACCGTCACCTAAAAGCAACAATAGAACAAGAGTGAGTTCACAACTTAGCAAGTACAATAATAAACAATCTATAATGATTAATCAACTATAAACAATGTCATCATCGATAACATCAACTGGTTTCTTTTGTTAATTCTCATACTCAATCATCAAATTCTCTTTTCATTAAATGCAAGGTATCCCTACACTATATGTCCACATGCAACTCATTTCACATATACTGGTATAGCGTGAGTGAACACTCACGGCAATGTTCACTCTCAAACCCATCCTCCAAAAGGATCGGGGACCTCCTCCACCCTCGTGGAGTCTCTACAAACAAAGTAGATATATGATCATCATGATCACCTTCTTTTCATACAATGATGCTTATGAATGATTAATTTAACATAAGTTCATCAATAATACCATCATCCAACATTCTTGAACTCATCAATACAATTAACAGCATGACCACTCATATTATTTGCAATTAAATAAGATGAAAGCAAAAATAATATAATGGTAATGAGAGATAAAGAATACATTGATCCACCGTCGACCACTGTCTACCATACACGTGCCTCTTTATCCACTTGGAGCTGCCTCTTTATCCACTTGGAGCTGGATAGCGAAGCGGCAACACGGCACTAGAGGTCACACTCCCTGGACAAACAGGGCAAGACACAACTCAAAATCACAACATCACAGCACTCACACTTTACACTTATCGTCATTGCGTTTCGCCAAACCGGCAGATTAACCCAAAATTACGGACCAAGCATGCGCTATCGGTAGTAAAATGGTTCTAACTTATTCATCCGAACTCCAAATTCAACCAACCAAGACTTTCTGGAATCCTCACAAAAAAATCGACAACTTCCTAGTTATGGTGAACCTTTGATTCTACCGTTTTCTACCTCGTTTATATCCCCAAAGAACGTCCCAGAATCTGTCAAGACAGTTTGATTCACAAATTTATATCTTTAATTCTAAAACTTGAAAATATATGAACAATACCAGTTTTGGAAACTACTCAAAATTTTCTAAATTATTTAAGTTACCGCCATAATTTAATTTTGCTATCTACTAGATGAAACTAATCCATCTTCACAACATCTGTCAGCTACGTTCAAATTCTTGATAGTGACCTTCCTAAGATCGTAACTTTTTGCTCACTATTCCGATTATAATGATCCAGACCTTCCTGAAAATCTAACGAAATTATCTAAATTTTCTCTAATTGGAGCAACATCTGAATCCGAGCCGAAATACCTCGAATCGCCCCCTCAAGGTTCTGCATCTAACCTCGATGAACTAGGGCATGTTGAAAATTAACCTTCCCCTAAGAAAAATGATCTACAAACATAACAACGACCAATTCATGGTAAATCCTAGGGATTAACAGGGTTTACCCTTCATGAACACAACAGATCACGAGAACCCGCGAAAAACCTCCTTTTTCCTTCCTTTTCTTCTTCTTCTCGTTCTTTCCCTCCTCCTTAGTCCCTTCCTCCTTGCTGGCCTCCTCCTTCCCTTGGGCAGCAGCTACCCGATGGTAGGGTAGGGCGGCGCGGTGCGACAGTGGGGAGGCGGTACACTGGAGGTCAGGGGAGATGTGGCACGGTGCGGCAGGGGAGGCGGCGGGACGTCTAGGGTAGCAAGGGTAGGGGAGGGGGAGGCGCGGCAGGGGGGTGGTGGCTAGGGTAGGGGCTACTGCCCCCTCGGCTCTTTTATGGCGTCGGCCGCCGGAAGCCTATGGCCTAGGTTTTCCCCCTTTTGCACAAAAATCCCACTAATTCTTTTAATTCCTTTTCTAATGCATTTCAGGATATTACACTCTTGGCCTATGAGGCCAATGTAACAATGTCTATATATACCCTATCAATTAATGAATAAGCTGCACAGTTGTGAATAGAAAAACCCTAGTCTTATCTTTCTAACATGGTATCAGAGCAATCTCCAACCCTAATCCTATTTCCATAAGCAAATCCCACGAAGCCGATCGCCGTTGTGCCGGCTCATGCTGCAGTAGGTGGGCTCAGGCCATTCTTGTGCCGGCGGCAACCTCTCTCCTCGGCTTCGTGCTTCGCGCTCTACTTCATGCTTCGTTGTAGCTCCTCTCTAGATCTGCACCCGCGCCATCGATCTGCGTCGAGCTGCCTCCCCTAAAGCAGCTCCTCTGCCTCGCCTCCCCTCTCGATCTAGGCCTGTGTCGTCGATCTAGGCCGAGTTGCCTCCCCTTAAGCAACTCCTCTGCCTCGTCTCCCCTTTGGATCTGCGCCGACGCCGCCTCCTCTACCTCATCACCTCAAGCGCCAACGTCGCCCCCATCATGTCTCACCTCTGAATCTACTCCGAGCTCGTCGCCTGGAGGTCATTGCACTAACGAAGACCTTGCTCTGCTTGCAGTGGGTCCTCTCGACCTTGGTTCCCCTTGACGCCATCGATACCAATCACCTGGAGGCCGCTGTGCTGTCGAAGACCTTGCTCTACCCGCCCGTGGGTCCTCTACGACGTTGGTTCCCCTCAATGACCACACTCCTCCGGTATTGGTTGCCTCTTGTGTTGGTACTACTTCTCTGCTCCAGATTGATTGCTACTGTGATGTCTACTGTTGATCTTTAATGCTACTGTGCAGCCTCCTGTTGATTGCTTTCTGTTGTGTGGTTGTGGTCCATCAAGATGGCAAAATTTGACTCAATGTTTGGGGCAGGTCATCTCTCGTGTTCATAGACATCAAACTCGATGGGTTGAAAAACCGAGCATGGGCTTTCTCAGTCAATACTACTCTTAGCGGTTATTTTTTGGCCTCTCATTTGACTGACGATCCTCCTGATCCGAAGAAGGTTGATGTTGAGGTAATAAAGGCTTGGCAGAAAGAGGATGATCGTGTCATGACTGGCCTTGTTTTGAGTGTTGATGTTTCTCCGAGGATGAGTCTTGAGTATCAATTTTCAGCCAAGCAAATGTGGACATACTTTGAGAAGAGATCTGTTCAGCCTAGTGGTGCTCTTCGCTTCACATTGCTCAAGAATCTTCATAGTATTCAACAGCAACATGATCAGTCAGTGGAGGAATATTATAGTTCTTTCACTCGTATCATTGACCCTCTAGAGTCTGAAGGATCTAGACCCGCTATTATGAGTTAATGGAGTGTTTTGGTTAGTAATGACAAATCTATTTGTGAGACTAACATTTCTATTGTTATATCTAATGTGTAGTCTTATTTGGATATAAAGGTGAAATTCAACGAGGTATGCATTCAACATCATATTTTTTTTATATATTGTTGCATTCCGCAGAGCCAAAATATAGGTTGAACCCTACCATAAGTCTAACTTGAATATGTGCATATGTTCCTATTTACACATTTGTGTATGCATACATTTAGGGGGAGTTCACTCTATATTTTGTGGTTTCATTAGTATTGATCCATATTCTGTTCTCCATATATATTTGGGATCTCTACTTTGAAACATATCTTTGAGTATATAAAACTTGTGTAGTTCATATATACTCATTTGTATATAAAACTTGTGTAGTTCATATATACTCATTTGTTCTCTCGTTTATCTACATTCAATTATTTGCAATTGAAGTGGTTATCATTAATTAACAAAGAGGGAAAGATTGAAGTATTTTGTCCTACCGTTATGAGTTAATGGTATGGTGTGGTAATTAATGATAATCATATTGTAGAACTAACTTTTCCATGAGTTGGATGATTAAGTTATGTTCGGGATGATGAAGATTTTGGATGACATTATGAGTTGATCATCAAGTCAAAGAAGATCCATCATGTGTTGATGCATATCAAGACTCGGGATGTAGGATGTCATCATGAGTTGATGAGCATCGAGTCAAAATCCAGTAAAGAGATCATCATGAGTTGATGATTATCAAAGTCAAGGACCTAGACTTGAAGTGAAGATGTGCGTTATCAAGCTTCAAGAAGTTGCTTAAGGCAAAGGTATGAATAGTTAGGGCTAAGGATGTGTTCTTAGTCTTTTACCGGTCTTGGTGTTTGGTTGGAAGACCGGATTGCTAGTTTAGGTTGTCGTACTATTAAGAGGGGTCTTGACTAGTAGCATGAATTAGTCATGTGTTGATAGCTCATTGTGCTTGCTCTAGCTCATCTATGCATGGTGCTATTATTTGCGAATGTTTTTTGCAAATAGCCGAGGCTCATGCATTTAATCTTTGTAGCATGAAACTATAATTTTCAAATATGTTTTGCAAATGGTTGAAATCCATGCACCTTAACCTTGTGGCATGTTGCTATTATTTGCGAATGTGTTTTACAAATAATTGATGCTCATACATGATCTTTGTAGCATATGACTTTAGTTTGCAAATGTGTTTTGCAAATGGTTTAAGTCAATATTATTCCTTGTGGTGTGATTCTAAAATTTGGCAAATGTGTTTTGAAACTTGTTGAGAATCTTACATTTAACTCTTGTTTGAATCGCAAGTCAATTGCCAAATGTGTTTTGTAAATTGAGCTTTTGCGGGAATCTGGTAGTTCGAGCGTTAAGTAGAGCGGAACTACTGGCATGTCTTGATAATCTGCGGCGTTCATGTAGCGGAACTCTGCAACCGGATGGTCCAAAAATCGGTAGGTACATTTTTTCTAGAGAGACACCTTTTGAGTTTTATTGCTCTCTTGGAAGTGCGGTAATCTTGGAGTTGTTTAGTGAAACTACCACAAGTCGGCTATACCAAAATCCTTGCGATGCGTTTTTCTGAGCAGCGCATTTTGGAGTTTTGGTTTGCTCTTTGGAAGTCGGTAGTACCGTTTGTGCTTTGGCGGAACTACCGCGGTCGGTAATTCAGAAGCGAGCGGTATGTTTTTTCGATGGGTGCCATGTGTTGAACCTAAGTGGAAGCGGTAGTACCGCCTTTCAAAAGCGAGCGACCAAAGATCGGAACTACCACGCATTGGTTGGCGGTAGTACCGTACTACACTTTTAATGACTAGTTTCTCATCGATATAGGCGTTCTTGTTTTTGTCGTGTAGGTGTGGTAGTCTGCCCATTGAGCAATGATAGTACCACTTGTCTTGATTTTGATATTTTGTTTCCAACGGCTAGTTTTTGTGTGTGGGCTATATATACCCACCTTGGCGGTTAGAAAATGATCTTTTGGCACCTCAATTCATTTACTTGAGCAAAGAGCAAGCCCTCTCATCTCTTATGTGCATGTGTTGCACTTAGTGAGCTTGGAGAGCAAACTCTAAGTGCATGTGTTGCCTTAGGTAGTGGATTGTGTATCCATTGAGCTTAGACACTTGATTAGTTCAAGTGAGAGTTGAGACTTGTTACTCTTGGTGTTTACCGACACCTAGGCGGCGTGGAGCGTGTGTCAGGTGATCTTCCCGGGAAGCTTGTGAGAAGGCGGTGTGGTTGTGAGTGGTTTGGTGTTCGCCATCTCAAGTAGAGGAAGAGCAACCCAAGTGGATCAAGTGTTGGTTCATCTTTGTGAGAACCGGTCCAAGTGGTTGGACTTACCTCGAGGTGTTGGCTCAATTGAGAGTCGGTCCAGCGGTTGGGCTTACCTTAACGTGGACTAGGGAGGCCGGCAAGTCTTGAATACCACGATAAAACATCATCGTGTCTATTGTGATTTGTTCTTGTGTTTTACTTTGAGCAATTTACATTACTTGCATTAATTGCTTATATATCTTTGTGTGCTTGCTAGTCTTCATTTGTTGTATATTGTTGGTGCACTTAGTAAAGACTAGTTGATTTATGTTTTAATTGTGCAAAACTAAATTGTTATTAGCTTTCACGTTAAAAATAAGTTTTAGCCAAAGTTTTTTAAACCCGCCTATTCACCCTCCCTCTAGTCGGCCTCCTCGATCTTACAGAGTCTATGACACCGAAAGGCTGCTTTTGCTTGTCAGTCTTCTATTGCTAAAGATGAGTATGCTCAGCAGACACTCATGTATCAGTTTATGATGGGACTTCGATATGAGTTTGAGCATGTTCGTACTCAGTTACTCAACTATCCCACTCCATCGACTTTGGCTGAGGTGGTCTCTAGTTTGATTGCAGGGGAGACTTGTCTTTATTCGCTTATGCCTACCTCAAGATCCTCACCACATGATGTCCTTGGTCTCTCACCTTTGGTCTAGATGTACGAGCAACACCCACGGAGTGTTGATATGTTCTCATTGCAAGAGGGCTGACCATCTTGTTGACGAGTGCTTCAAGTTACATCGAGATCTAATTGTTGATTATCGTGCTAGACATCCATCTGATCGTCATCGTGGAAAACCTACTGGGCCTCCAAGAGCACTTACTGGAGCAGTCACTGGTGCCACACCCACACCCACTGTGACTTACGGATCAGTGTCTGCTATGACCTCAGTTGCACCTTCTGCTCCTAGTGTTGCTCATCCTTGGGTTCTGGATTCAGGTGCCTCTTTTCATGTTACATCGGATAGCTCCCAGCTTGTTGCCCGTCGACCCATGACTGGTACTGCATATGTTTACACTGCTGATGATACACCTTGCTCTATTACACATCAGGGCATTCTCTCTACATCTCGCTTCTCTGTTTCTGATGTGTCCTTTGTTCGTTAGCTATCTATGAATCTTCTTTCCGTTGGTCAACTTACTGATATGTAACATCCCAAACAATGGTGTGTGTTTCAAATATAATAAAATGAGGATAAATTAAAACTTTTGATGCCTCTTGATGTCATTTAAAATTTTCTAGAAATTTCCCTTAGTGTTTCCTATTTTATAAGGCCAATGTTTCATTTGGTAGAAGCTTAATCCTTGAAAACTTTAAAATCTAATATTGTGATCATCCTCTGGAAATATTTTTTCTATTATCTTGGCCATCCCGGTAACCTCTCTGAAAAATCTCTTAATTTTTAGATTTTTTTTTTGCTATTTCAAAAGAGCTAGTCAAACCCCTAGGACAGCCTCTTGTGAATTTTCTAGAGAACAATTCACTACATGAAAATTCCTAGAAAAATTACACAAGGTTTTTCTCTGAACCAGAAAGCTTCCATAAATATTTCAGAATTTTTGGAGCTTCGGAGCTACGTCCAAAAAATTCCCTATCTTCTCAGCCTTTTAAAACAAAACCTGAAATCACTATTCCTCGGACTCAGACCCGAGCCCGACTCAAACCCGACCGCACCACCTGGCTCAGTCTAACCCCCTCGCTGCGCATCGAATGCAGCCGTCCGATGGAAAATCTGCGGCTCTGATCGAGTACCACTTCAGCCTGGGTTAAAAATTCTCGCGCAACGTCGACCGTTGGATCTCGATCCAATGGCCCGCGTCCTTCCCTTCCGCGCGATCTCGCGCTCGCGGCTGTGTCACTAACACCGTGGGGCCCGCTCGTCAGACTCGTCTTCTCCAGCTCACTGCGCGCTCAGAGATTGAGCGCCACGCGCCACAGAAGCTCTGCGCTGCTCCGTTGACGTCGTGGATCCACCGCCCCGGCTAACCAATTCTGGAGTGTCGCCTCTTCACGCTGTCTCCTTCCATTTGTTGGGCTCTATAATTACATCTCCCTCGCTTTGCTAGCTCTCACTTTCCTCTCGGTGGCCGAGGAAAGGCGAGATCTTAGCTCTCTCTCTCGGGTAAGCTCAGGTGCTACGCCTCTGCTCCATCTCCGTTCCTCCCTGGTTCCATTTTTGCTAATGCGAGGCCCTGCCTTGGCTTGTAGCGCCCCGGACACCGTCAAGCTCTCTGCGGCTGCAGAGCTCACACCTAGAGCCGCCGCGGTGCCAACCCCGTGTCCGGTGAGTTCCATCCTCGCTCAAGTGCGTCACCGGCCGTGCCTTGACTTGTTTAGTCTTTCCCCTCACTCTATTTTGCCGTCGGTTCCACGGGGCAGGAAATCCGAGTTTGTTCGATTTTGACCAGCGAGCTCCGTTCTTCCCCGTCTCCGGTGTGGTAAGCTCCTTGCCGATTCCTTGCTTGCACACCATCTGTGGACTGCCCTTGAGCTCTCTCTACCACTCATTCCCTGTCTCCTTCACCAGAGTGAGCTCTCCTCGGTGAAGCACATCGCCGCCGTCACCATCCTCGTCACCGGCCCAACTCCGACCTCCTCCGAGTCTCTCCCTCGCTCAGGTTGCCTCTCTGTGCCTTGTTGTTGCTATGGCACTGTTTCCCTGGACAACGTGGAGCTCGTTTGTGCCGTGCACGTTTAGCCGTAGCTCCTCGTCATCTCCCTCCGGTGCGTCGCCGCCTCGGGCCGGCTCAGCCACTGTGAGTACCACCGTTGGGTGCGCAAGAGTATTGTGAACCCGTCCATGCCCTTAGCCCTTGCCATGCGTGCAGGAGCAGCCGTGAGTCCGTGAAGCTAGGCCGTGTTGTCGGTTCCGGCGATCTTGTAACATCGTCATTAAGATGAAATCTCGTTCATTAACTGCTAATGATTGCTTAGTAGTTAATGGTCATCTTAAAGTGGTTTTGTGTGACTTACATGTGGGTAGAACACGATGGCGAGGGTAAATCCTAGTCATCTCTATGTATGACATGTGGGCCATAGGGTTTAGTGCAGTCAGGGAACTCGTGGACGGTCGTGGACGAGAAAGTCTCGCACTATTCCATGGTAGTGAGTATGACATGTGGACCCCACTGTCGGTAGAATTTTCTATTCAAGTTTCGATTTTGGTACGACACTGTTAAGGGACCCACGAGTCGGTGACCGTTGCTAGCTTCGGCTGGGTGTAAAAAGTCTTTTATGTTTTATAAAATCCGAAATACTTTATTTATGAACTAAAAAAAGCATTAACTTCAAAATTGCATAAGTGATTCATTTTAGCTCCAAATTTGATGATTAAAATTTTGCTAGATTCCTTTTTGCATGTACTTTATTGTAAAAATGGTTTGAACCTTGTTATTGTTCCAGAAATCACTTTTGGTAAAATTACTTTAGGTTTATTATTATTGTTGCACTAAAAATTGCTTTAACTTCGAAAATACATAAGTATTTCTCTGTAACTCCAAAAAGAGTAAACTCAATTTGTTAAAATCCTCTATTTGTGTAGTCTATTGTAAAATAGGTTGTGAGCATGATACGTATACTGAAAATCTTATTTTGCATGTAACTTGTGTACTACTTTCATAAATTTAAAAAATTATAGAAAATTCATCTTAGCTCCTAATGAGGTGAATCAAATTCCATTGTTCATGTCATGAGGTGCTATGCCTGCAATAAAAATTTCAAGTGCACCTTGCTCTGAAATTTTCACCAAAATAATTAATTCGGATAAACAATAGCAGGTAGCATATTAGGAATTTACGGAAAGCTGACATTCAAACTGTCATAACTTTTTGTATAGAACATCCAAAAAATTGATTCTTATTGCTTAATTCACCTAAAATCATGCTCTACCCTCTGTGACTTTTTCATGATTTTTGGATAACTTTGAATTTTTGGGCCTTTTTTAGTGTTATTCGTTCTTATTGTGCTTTCGACTTCTTTCGCTAGGTTCCAACGGAATTATTGATTTCGCGAGTGACCCTCTGCAGCAAGAAGGTTATCCCCAGCAAGTCAAGTAGTTTGATCATAAATGCCCCATTACTTTCAAGTCTAATACTTTGTTTACAAATCGTATGTATGCACGCTTTTGTGTCAAAGTAATTTTCCCGATTAGAGGTAGCTATTCCTATTGCATGGATGCCCTTAAATTGTTATCCCCTGCCATAAAACATAAGTTATTAACATCGCTGGTGAATTAGAGTCCGGTGGTTTAATTATGCTCTTTTATCGTCTTTCGGTGTCATGTTTAGAAATGCTTAGCTACCTGTAGATTTGGGCGGTTATCGACTTAGTCGATAACCTTGATCACACAAAATTATTATTATCATTATGCTCAGCACTTTGTACTTTGTTACTTTATAAAGTCAAAAACTAAAAATAAAAAATTGAAATGTTTGAGACTTGGGCACAATGGTTGATGGTGTGATCTTAGGGTGTGATGGAATGGTGCCCAAGTCAATCAAGGACCGAGTTACTTGCGCCTGTACTGAGCATTTTGCGTACTAACCACATGAGAGGGTTATGGGACCTCTCTTGACTTAGTATTTTGGCGTGTGTTAGCTCCGGGTCGCATGGTGGTTGTGTGCGTTGTGTTGAAAAAGAAAACTTGTGTGTTTGGGTGAGTAGTAGTGGTGGTTACCCACTGCAAGGAGCATCGTCCTTTATAAGGAGGTGAGCATCTTTGATGACTCCGCATCAACGTATGGGGTTTCCTCCCATATGGGCGACTCATAGTTAATGCACAATATTGGAAACGTCTCGTAGGACTTAGCTCTGCTGGCATACCAAAGGAAGTGTGCTTTATCACATGGTATTAAGGAGCAGTCTGACATGTGGGTACATTGGTACACCCCTGCAGGGTTCAAACTATTCGAATAGCCTCGTCCTAGGTTATGGACACGCTTGGATACGCACTGTGAGAACTAGACTACAACATTTAACTAAAACTTGATGTGGGTGGTATGAATGGGAATTCATGCTATTGTTGTGGTGGCTATTGGGTTAGCAACTTCCAGGATGTCTTGTTGTTATTGTTACTTATATATCGCTATTTTTGTCAAATAAAAATAGATTGTAAAATTGCTTTAAATCTATTACATTATTGCATATAAAAACTTGCTTTATGCGGAAAATGAGTCTAGAGCCTACTCCACTTAAATAAGCTTGCATGTAGATATGTATAGAGTGCATTACTCTACACGTAAGTGTTGCGAGTACATTTTGTACTCATTTGCTTTGCTTAATAAATTCTTTGCGAGAGGAGGAAGTTGAACCCCAAGGGTTCCACTTTTGCGAGATGTCTGATGGTTTAAACGACTAGGTTGGTGGCGGTTGGTTGCCTTGTGGGTTGAAGGCACACCGATTGGCTTTTATTTATCGCCATCTTATGGCACCTTGGTTCCTCTGTTATTTTAAAACTCTTTAGTTGTCATTTGGCCGGTCGACCCCTTTTGTAATAACTCTATATTATGTATGTCTTTTGAATTGTTTAGTTGTGCTTTGGATTCTATGTGTTGAATGGAATTGATGCATAATTTTTGTATGGGGTATGTGTACTACATACGGGAAGTACATATCTGTTGAGAGCCGTGATATTTAATTTGTAATGCTAGAATCATCTTAATGGTTAAGTATTACAAGTTAAATACCCCGGGTTCTCACATGATATGACATGTTTCATTGGATTTGATGATTCTTCTTGTTTCATTCAGGATCATCAGAGCAGAAGAGTGGTTGGTTCTGGCTATCGCCATATAGGCTCTCCTAGTCTCTATGTCTTTGACACCTTACATCTTCCTTCCACCAGTACGTCTGTAATACTCCGTATTTTAATCGGGTAATTAGAAATGAAGCCGGAAGGAGAAAATTCAATTAAAGGAGTGGAATTTTTCTGTAAAACAATGGGTTTTCCGCTAATTCTCGCCAACTTTGGGCATGAGCCACGACCCAAGGAGCCCATTAGGTGGCCAGACCAGGGGGTTTCCTCCCCTAAACCCTAGCCTCACCCCCTCTCTCCCCACTCCTCCCACCTGGCCGCCGCCTCCCCACTCCCTTGCGCCTCCCTCCCTACGTCCCAGCACCACCAGCAGCGCCCCATCTCCCAGCGAGGTCCCTTGCTGCTGCCATTTGGGAGGAAGAAGAACAAGAAGAAGAAGCCATTGGTGGTGTCGGCCAAGGAAAGAAGGGAGGAGAAAAGGAGGAAGAAAGAGAGGAGGAAGAAAGAGGAGAGGAAGGGAGCGTTCACGTAGTGAGATGTCGATTTATTTGATCGGTTGAAGGGAGCCCAGGTGTTCTCCAAAATCGATCTCCAGTCTGGGTATAATCAGATCCGGGTGCGTGAGCAGAATATAGAGAAGACTGCATTCTCCACCAGGAATGAGCATTATGAATATACATGCATGTTGCACGAGTATTTGGATGACTTCGTGGTGGTATTCATTGATGACATCCTTATCTATTCCAAGACCCATAAGGATCATGAACGTCATTTGAGATTGGTCTTAGAGACTTTGAGAGAGCACAAGTTCGACGCTAAGTTGAAGAAATGTGAGTTTTGGATTTCAGAAGTGAGCTTTCTGGGTCACATGATTAATCCTCGGGGCATTGCTGTTGATACTAGCAAGGTCTCCACAGTGGTGGATTGGAAGAGGCCGACTAATGTGAAGGAGGTGAGGAGTTTCCTGGGCTTGGCGGGTTATTATCGGCGTTTTGTGCATGATTTCTCTATCATCGCCAAGCCGATGTCTCAGCTTACTCAGAAAGGGGTGAGATTCCAGTGGACCGATGAATGTGGCCGGATTTTGCACCTTTGAAAGAAAGTGGTGACCTCTCTCATTCTCACTCTTCTGAGCGAGGCGGTTCACCGTGTTTTCAGATGCGTCTCGAGTGGGTCTTGGCTGTGTGCTTATGCAAGACGGTAAGGTGATTGTTTATGCATCGAGACAGTTGAAGAAGCACGAGTAGAATTATCCCACTCATTACTTGGAGTTGGTTGCGGTTGTCTTTGCTCTCAAGATTTGGAGGTATTATCTGTATGGCGAGCCTTGTGATATCTTCACAGATCACAAGAGCCTCAAGTAAATCTTCACCCAGAAGGATCTGAATTTGAGGAAGAGGAGGTGGTTGGAGTTGATAAAGGACTATAATCTTACCATTCAGTATCATCCAAGCAAGGCTAATGTTGTTGCGGATGCTCTCAGTCGTAAGGCGACTCCCGCTACATTAGATTGCCTCATTGCTGATTTCGACCGCATGGGGATATCCTATTGTTATGCGGGCACAACACATGTTGAGACCCAATTGATCCTTGAGTCAGCTATCCCAGACCGTGTGCGAAGCGCGTGAGTGACCGTTACTACTGAGGAGTCGAGCGTTTGGGCGAAGGCAAAGAGGGAGATTTCAGTATGGATGATTCTGGTACCTCGAGGTTTAAAGGCCGCCTGTGCGTGCCGCAAAAGGCGGAGGTCAAGGATGATAGCTTGAGGGAGGCACATCGCACTCCGTACATTGTTCATCCTAGTGAGACTAAAATGTATCGAGATCTGAAACAACATTTCTGGTGGAAAAGGATGAAGATGGACATTGCTAATTATGTAGCTTCTTGCGGTGTTTGTCAGCAGGTGAAAGCTGAGCACAAACGTTCTGCAGGGTTGTTGTAACCTTTGGAGGTTCCCCAGTGGCCTTGGGATGACATTTCTATGGATTTTGTTGTGGTATTACCTCGTTCGCCGTGAGGAAAGGATGCAGTTTGGGTAGTGGTAGATTGTTTCAGCAAGTCTGCGCACTTCATTCCTATTCGCACGATGAGTTCAGCGAGTGATCTAGCACCTATCTATGTGCGAGAAATAGTGAGACTGCATGGGGTGCCCAAAACTATTATTTCGGACAGGGACGCGAAGTTTGTGTCCAAGTTCTTGGAGAGTCTGCAGAGTACTTTGGGCACACAGTTTCGTCTTAGTACATCGTTCCACCCTCAGACAGATGGACAGTCAGAGCGCACTATTCAGACCTTGGAGGATATGTTGCAGACTTACGTCCTGTCTTGGAAGGGAAGTTGGGAGGACTAGTTGCTACTTGCAGAATTTGCCTACAATAACAGCTATCATTCCAGCATTAGAGCCGCACCATTCGAAGTTCTGTACGGGCGGAAATGCAGATCGCCACTCTGTTGGGATGCAGTGGGGTGAGAAGGCAATTTTGGGACCGGACTGGATTCAAAAGACAGTTGAGCGTGTGACCATGGTGAAATTTGAATCTGCTTGGCGTATGAGAAGCGAAGCGAAAAGCTATGCAGATGTGAAGAGGCGTGACTTAGAGTTTGCAGTGGGAGACCATGTGCTCTTGAGAGTGGCTCCCACTAAAGCGTTGTCCGATTTGATACCAAAGGAAGCTTAGCGAGTGCGTCGGACCGTTCCGATTATTACTGGAATTGAGAAGCTAGCCTACCGCCTGGACCTTCCTGAGTCCATGCGTGGAGTCCACAACGTGTTTCACGTATCGATGCTGAGAAAGTTTTTGAGAGACCTAGAGCATAAAATCTCCTTGGAACCGCTGACTATTGAGCAAAACCTCACAGTTGAGTCGCGTCAAATGCACATTCTGGAGCTGTCAAAGTGAGTGCTGAGACACAGGACGTTGGTATATGTCAAGGTGTTGTGGACACATCAGTCCGAGAAAGAGGCGACCTGGGAATTGGAGTCCCGCATGCGCCAGCTTTATCCAGAGTTATTCACAGCAGGTACGTGATAATGTTCTAGCGGTCTTATTATGGCATGTTAAGCTTGATTAGAATTCGTAGTTGAATTCCGTTGAAGGGGAGTAGAATGTAATACTCCACATTTTAATCGGGTAATTAGAAATGAAGCCGGAAAGAGAAAATTCAATTAAAGGAGTGAATTTTTTTTGTAAAACAAGGGGGTTTCCACTAATTCTTGCCAACCTGGGCCGCAGGCCGCGACCCAGGGGGAGCCCATTAGGTGGCCGGCCAAAGGGGGGGTTTTCCTCCCCTAAACCCTAGCCCCACCCCCACTCTCCCCACTCCTCCCACCTGGCCGCCGCCTCCCCACTCCCTTGCGCCTCCCTCCCTGCGTCCCAGCACCACCAGCAGCATCCCATCTCCCCGGTGAGGTCCCTTGCTGCTGCCATTTGGGAGGAAGAAGAAGAAGCCATTGGTGGTGCCGACCAAGGGAAGAAGGGAGGAAGAAAGATAGGAGGAAGAAATAGGAGAGTAAGAGCGCGTTCACGCAGTGAGACGTTGATCTCCAGTGGTTCAACAAGGGTAAACTCGATCCCCGATCGCTTGGTAGATTAATCGATTCGTTTTGATACTGTCTGTAGTAGATCGGTTTGGAATAGCGACGTTGGTCGTCATTTTTCGGTAGGTTACGTGCGTTTTTTGGACTGGTAATCTCCTAGAGAGTTGTAGTTCTCGTTCTTAGATTTCTATAGGCGTAAAGATCACTTAATTTAGAGTTATAGTCTAGAAGTTATGATAGTTTTTTTCGACTGTCCAGAAGGGCCGACGAGGATTAGCAGTTACTTTGTGTAGCCAATATGATTTAGTTGGAGGCCGAATCAGAGAGTTCACCCAACATGAAAGTTGTAGGCAATCCTTGAATATTTGTATATTGGTATAGAACTGGATTTTTGGTTGAGCCAATCGAAAGATACGAATTTTCTTCTACCACAGTAGTTCTGATTGACACATTGTAGGTGAAGAAACTTCATCTGATGCTTACATATATTAGATGACCGAATCAGAAAACCTTGCCAACTGGATTGTCGTAGACGATTTCGTCATGTTTCGAGAGAGTCCAATATCACTCCTTTCTGAGCTTCGTAGTAAAAGATACAAAGATTTTAGTATTGATGTCCGGTGTGACCATCCGTTGGACTTTCGGGTAAATTGAGTAGAACCAATATTAGAATCTTGCGTTTCGGGAGGACGGGTTAGGTGGTGTGAGTAGATTCTATTTTTCACAGCGTTCTTATGTTAATGATTCTCTTGTGTAGGAGAAGTGGTTCCGAAGTTAGGGGCATCGTCCTTGTCTCCCCGCAGTCGTAGCGAAAAAGGCAAGTACTGGTGCAGTTGTATGGTTGTGATTATAAGTGCTTTTCTCGTTCGATGAATGTATGGTGAGCAATGTTTGATATGTACTTGTTCATAGTTATAACTGATTACCATGGTTATGTTAATGTTATGTCTTTGTTCATCGAATCCATTCATGCATACAAGAATCGTTCTTGTTACACCAACGGGAGTGGGTAGTGCAGTCCCATCATTCTAACATGGGCAAGTAAGACCCACCATTCCAATATGGGTAATTTGGATCCCTGTTTTGAAATGTTCTTCAAACGAGTCTTGGATCCCCATATTTTGGATAATGCGGACATAAGTGAACACCGAGACGGGTATTCACTAGCTATCTGCAGATATAGCGAGTGAAGGACATGCACATTCATTCATTCATGTGATTTCTACTACCTCATATTTTGGTTCCACTGTATGCTTGATGAATTATACATGTTTTTGTTCAAAGTATTCTTGTGTACTTGCTGAGTCATGGACTCACCCTTGCTGTGTTTCTTGTTTTAGATGAACCATGATGACAGCATTTATGGGAGGGAGTAGGCTCACGGTTGCATGCACCTTTGAAATAAATATTTGTTATTATTCCGCAGTTGGGAGTTTGCACTGTAATAATAAATAAATCTTTTGATGATTGCTATTGGATATTGTTATGCTTAGGTTATACGAGTTATGGATTCGTGCTCTCCGGTTATAGTCTTAATAGTTTTCCTTCGAATGGAGTATCATGTTCGAATTCAGATGTTATTTGTTTATTGCTAAAATTAGGTTGTTTATTATGCTACATCCCTTTCGAATAAAACTTAGTTTGCTCTTTATTGTTGCAGTATAGAAATTGTTCATATTATTGAGTTGTGGTAGAGGCTTTAGGTAACATCTTGGCTTTCGCATAGCCAGGGTCTTACAACGTCGAAGGACTTAGTATCTTCTGCTATGTTATCATCTCAGTCTCCTGTTGGTTCTTCCTTTAACAAGTAGTGTCATAGAATTGGTCATCTCTGTGGAGCTCGTCTCACTACTCTAGTTCATCAGGGTTCCTTAGGACATGTTACTGTTGAGTCTAGTTTTCATTGTACTGGTTGTAAGATGGGGAAATAGCTATAACTTTCATATTCTTGTAGTACCTCTCAGTCCTCTTGTCCTTTTTATTTAGTGCATTCGGATGTATGAGGTCCATCTCCTTTTGCTTCGAAGGGTGATCCTAGTTATTATATCATATTTGTTGATGATCACTCTCGATATATTTGGATCCATTTTATGAAACATTGTTCTCAGTTGAATCTTATTTATTAGTCTTTTGCTAAGATGGTTCATACACAGTTTTCTTCTTCTATTCGTGTTTGTGTTGACTCTAGAGGAGAGTATCTTTCACCAGCCTTTCGTCAGTTCCTTTCTTCTAATGGCACTCTTTCTCAGCACTCATGTCCTGGTGCTCATGCTCATTATGGTATTGCTGGGCACAAGCACCGGCACATCATTAAGACTGCTTGTACTCTTCTTATCTTCTCCTTTGTTTTCTCTCACTTTTGGGGGAAGCGGTCTCTACGATAGTCTATCTCATCAACCGTCAGCCTTCTTCCAAGCTTCAGGGCCATTCAGATAGCTAGTGATCCAGTCAAGCATGAGCTGACGAAGCATATTGGTGTTGATGCATCCTTCGCACAATCTGATTGTTAGCAGTCGACCATCGCCCTCAAATATGTTCCCTCAGAGATCCAATATGCAGATTTCTTCACTAAAGTTCAGACTTGAGAATAACACTGGCTTCATCTACTCAAACTCGGTGCATCAAATCCTCCTGATCCACCTTGAATTTGAAGAGGGGTGTTAAGAGTATTGTATATTCTCTCTCTCTCTTGGCCCATGTGGTCCATGTAGATCAGGCCGCATGAGCCCATGTATCAATGTCTATATATACCCACTCAATTAATGAATATGATGCAAAGTTATGAATAGCGAAACCCTGATCACGTAACTACTTATATATTGTCATAATTATCAAAGGAACTATGGATTTAAGAATATGTATCAAGAAACGACATTTATAGCTCTTTGTTCAACTGAGCTACAGTTTCAAGCACTCCGACAGACCAAGTCCACCAGACAGCCTCACATACGTCTTATTGCCTGCCATGGCCCACCCAACAGTTTCGCATACATCTCACTACTTGGTGAGCCTTGGAGTTTGTAGGTAGAATTTCTCCGTACGCATAATTTTGAGCTAGCCGATGAAGATCTATTGTTTAGCATGACTGTTTTTTCCTACTTGTTAACTATCTGCATGAAAACAAAGGAATACGCGCACAATCTTTTTGGCTTGCTTCTTTTTTTTCTTTAATTTTTCGTTGAAGAGGTTTTGGTTAGTAAACTCCTCGTATGGGAAAGCTAGCAATCGACATCTTAAGAGTAAATCAGACAATTTATGTAATTGTCTTCTAAAGCTTTATATTAGTATGCTTTCTATGGAGGCAAAACTGAAATATAATTTCAAGCATTGCTTCTATTTTATAATATTTGTGCCATATCAAGTATTGCATCTATATGTTATGGCTACCATTTTTAGTAGCAGCAATGGAAGACTCAGCTGCCTGCTCTGTTTTCTTTGTATGCACAAAAGAGTATCAACTGGCATGTATGGAGCACTTAAGGACTCACCATCTGAGAGACGTAAACCCTAAATTTCTTTTCTTCTCTCCGCAACGTGAGGATCTCTTTTTTTGTAATGCTTATCTATTTTGCACGAACACATCTGATTTTTCAGAAATCTAACTTCAAATGATTATTGCATGCAAGTGAGGAATCAACCGCATCAGGTGAAAATGTATTTGTTGGTGGCAAGAACCGTTGGGAGTAAGCACTAAGCAGATCAGTTATGCAAAAAAAATATTCGGGTGATTTCTTCGATCAATAATATAATAGATTTGCATTCAAACGTTTCCAAACATGCATAGGTATTCATAATATGTAAATTGGGAAATGCGGTGACCAACATTTCCTATGTTGGTTTACAGCGAGATGTTCTCGATCCGAGGACGAATCAAGTGCTCCCGACCCTTGCAGTGCTAGAACGCTAATGGTCATGAAAAATTCTAAAAAAAATTAACAACATTAGTACAAACTCAATTTACCATGTTAGAAAATTTTAAATCTAAACAAAAAAGACAAAATTATGTTGAAAAGGAAATTCGAAAATAAAAACGGGAAAGAAAAAGATTCACTGAAATATGTCTTTTTTGTTTCTCCTAATATGTGTCGCGCTTTTAGTTGAATTTTTGCAGTATGCTAGATTATATCATGGTCTATCTAAATATTTTATTCAGAATTTTTCACAACTATTTGCATTATTTTTCAAAAGGTGAAAGTACAGTAGCACTGAATATTTTCTCGATCTAGGGGACCCTTCTTGAGTACGAAAACCGTTTGACGGTTTGAGACAACCTTGCAATTCAACCACCAATAATACACTCATGGCCTCCCCCGTCTTCCAAACACAACATGTCAACAGTTAGATTACTGTTAAAAAGCTTTGCTTCTATTTTGTTCAGTGGAATAATTCTATCTGTTAAGGTGGTAACGACGCGTGGGCACTGAGCTAGCGGGGTTTTACAGGAAACCACTTTAGTTTATTTTAGTGATTTTGAAAACATGCAATATAATTCTTTTTCTTAGTCGGTAGCAACGTACACACTGGCATTCAACTCAGGGGTGAATCAAAGACAAAATATTAGGTAGGGCGAGTCGCGGTCTCACCGGTTGCAACGTGGCCGCACCCCCCGCTCTCCGGCGAGGCCGTACGTATCACGGGCGTCCTCCTTACGTTTCTTTTATAAATCCACAATATGTTGTATGTAATCCATTGGAGTCTATATTCTGGAGACGGTGTCCCTAGACCTGCACTTGAGGCTGTTTGTTTCATCTTGGATAGGTCACTGGTGTCTGATGGTGAGGTTCTCCTTCATGAGATCTACAATACTACAACCAGTAAATCACATTACTACAATTTATTATAGCAACGATTGATCCTAAAATTACAAATGGGCATGAAGCAATCAATCTCACATTGTCCTCAGCAGCGGGGAAGGTGGATGACGATATATCCAATAAAGAATTTTTTCATATATGTAAGAATGTGGTTTATTGAAGCATTGTATCAAGCAGTGGTGCATAAACTCACTTTAATAGCAATGAGGGTGCATGATTGCCGGGCCGACGAGTGGGAGAGCCGGAGGCGGAGGCCGAGAGAGAGAGGAGGCCGAGAGTGGGAGAGCAGGTGGGAGGTCGGGAGCGGAGAGAGGAGGCTTTGCTTTGCATTGTCGCGTCGCGTCGTCGAGTCGAGAAGCCGAGGGGGTGGCGTCATGGCGGCGCTACAGGCGACCGCCCAGCCTTGCCCTATTGCTGGAGCCGCCCCTGATTCAACTAGTGTCCTGAGAAATCTTGTAACCATGCATTTCAGCAATATAACTTGGTATTCGATTGGCACTGGGGGCTAGACGAGGAACATTCGAATTTGCATTGATTGGCGAATTCATGGTGATTGTGATCAACGAATGTTGCTTTTTCTTTGGGTTACATATGTATGTATGTATGTATGTATGTATATAGGAAGTCTTTTCTATACTTATGGGAGTACATTCTCATACTTCTAATATACCACTTAAACGAATATATTATACTTCTTTGTCACTTTCATTATACTTAAATATTAATTATAAGATACTCTAATGCGACTCGATTGAAAAAAAAATCATTGTAGCTCTTTATTTATGATATATTCCCCTTTTATGCTCAGACGATGCAATAATTTACTGGCTTAGGTAAAGTATATATGAACTTTTGGTGCATTAATCGTCTTTTACAACATTAAAATATATTCATTATGGATCTCTTTTTGTTAAGAATATTTTTTTCAACAAAATACTTTAAACAGATTATAAATATGATAAATAGTTTAGAAGATTTTGCGGTTCAAAGTTTGTAATGAAACTACTATTCCCTCTCCACCTGCTACTCTGCACTCAATGTGACAGTAAATCTCCGATAAAAACACGGTAAAGTCATAAGGAATGCAATAATACTAATTGTGATAGTGTCTGTCTTGCAAAGGTGCAGTAAACGAACAAACATATTGCAGTAATTTTCTCAAAAAAATCATAGTGAATATATTTTAGTGCTGCAGTAAAAGCACAAAGAGGTCGCAGTAAATCTCTTTGTAATGGTAATCTCTTTTAGCGATGCAGTAAATCTACTTTAGTAAACACACATATGGGTATTATTGGCGAGACTTATAGCATTATGTTATTCTCGTCGTCACAAAGCTACCGGTGAAAATTGTTTGTAAATTAGAACTGTCAATCAAAAGTTATGGGTAAAACAAGAAATAAACATTCTAGTACTAATAAGGAGCTCATATTTGTTAGTTGGTTGGCTATGTGTCACTAGTTGGCTAAGATCGTAGTAATTTTATATATAAAAAATCAGAGTAAATCTCTTGTAGTGCTGTATCAAAAGCACAAGGAGGTTGCATCAAATCTGTTGTACATGTTTATTAATGGTACAGTGAGGTCATAGTAAATCTCTTTGTAATGGTGCAGTAAACGCATATGGATACTGCAGTAAATCTCTTTTAACGATACTGTAAATCTCTTTTAGTAAACGCATATAGATGTTTTATTGGGGAGACTTATATAATATTGTTACTCTCGTCGTCACCAAGCTATCGGTGAAAACCTTTTGTGAATCGAAGCATGCATGCAGGATCTTGCGGAGGTGGAGTGCTCGCGTTGGGCGAGGAAGGGCGTTCGGACGAAGCACGAGAACCGGTTGCTATGCCAAGGAGTGTGAGTTCGTGGCCGTCTTCGATGCCGACTTCCTCTACCAGACAATGTCGCTGCTCCAGGCTGACCTGGCCGTGGCGCTGGTGCAGGTTCGGTGGAGATTCATCAACGCTGATGGGTGCATCCTCTCCGGGATCCAGGAGATGTCCCTCGACTACCACTTCTTAGTCGAGCAGGAGGTGGGCTCCGCCTCCCACGCCTTCTTCGGCTTCAACAGCGGAACCAACAGCATGTGGAGGATCCAGGCGCTAGCGGACGCCGATGGGTAGAAGGATAGGACAACAGTGGAGGACATGGACCTGGCTATCAGGCCAGTCGACATGGGCGGCTAGAGGTTCAGCCGAGTTCCTCTCGACGAAGAAGGCAGAAGGCAGAGCCGACAGAGGCCGAACCCCTCTCGGCGGCGACAGTGGGAGGCAAAGCCGGTAGGGGCCGAGCACTAGCCTCTCCTGTCGGCGGCCGTAATGGCTACAGGACGGATAGAGCTAGGCCCGAGGTCCCCCTCTCGGAGACAGGAGGTGAACCCGAGGGGCGCCCGGCTCCTCTCGGCGACGGCGGTGGAAGTTGGGGCCAACAGAGGCTGAGGGCTAGCCTCTCTAGTCGACGGCCATGACGGCGGCAAGACAGAGAGAGCTAGCCTCGAAGCCCCCTGTCGGCGGCAGCCATGGCTAGGAGGAAGAGGTGAAGCTCGGGGAAGAAAGGGTGGAGTGCCGGATTTGGTGGAGGAGGCAGAGGAAGAAGGGCAACACGCGGCCCATGACCCCGGACACGTGTCGAGCAATGTGTGGCTCGGGAATGGTGGATGGGCCACTGGCTACTCGGTCGGGTGGCATTTATAATCCCACGGGTCCATAGGACTACTTCATGGACTCCATGTGAACCCGGTCCACGCGATGGGCAAGGCCGTAGCAACACACGCTTGCCCGCCCCCTGCCTACTCTGCCCGACCATCGGGGCTCCTCGGTACGGTACGCTAGCCCGAGCCCACGGATGTACATCATAAGAAGAAAGGAGAAGAGAATGTCACGGCAAGAATTAAAGAATAGGATCCAGATGCTAAGGAAAAAAATTACGTGAAGATTTATCATTCCATTGGTGTCCTCTGCGCAGCCGCATTTGGGCCATCGACCCCTTCTGGACCCGGGCGAGCGTGTGACCATTGCACGAAACGACGAGGGGCTACTGTTGTTGGGGGAGGGTCTCTGCGTTCCCCAGGTCGACATCCACGTCAGCCTAACCAACGTCCACAAAGGGCTAGCAGCAAAGTAGGACGGTTACACGGGACACCAGCATGAAAAAGTGAGAGCGCGAAGGAGGGAGGAGCTTTTACTTTACCAGTCTGTATGATGAGATTTGCAACTGTCCAACGGTCATCTAGTCTGGTTACAGCAGCCATTGAGTTGTCTGCATGTTGTCCTGTTTTCTGTATCTAATCTGGTGGAAGTCTGGATGTTTGCAGGGTGGAACAAATGCGCCACACACACAGTAGCTAGCTGCTGGAATGGGTATGCCTGAATGGCCTGAAGCTCATGTTCATGTGGGTATCATCAATTCTGCCTTGACAGTTGGCCTTGTGGATGTGGTTGTAAATTTGGTTGCATGTTCAGAACCTGAGATATAGCTAGCCCCAGTCACATACATTCTTCATATTATTCCTTGTGCTGTATCCGTCATCCGTGGGCTGCTGCTTACCGTTTCCAGTCCAGTCCAGGGTGATGGACTACTAGTTGTTAGTAATCTTTGTGTATATGGTATATCTAGATTTTATGGATAGTTTATTTTTTTGTATTTAAGTAGTATTCGTTATGGATATTAGAGTTAGTTTGGTATCCCTTCAGGATACGTGAAGTCTTTTTCGTATACGATCAGTATCTTGTACCAAATTCGCGAGCAATATCAAATTCCCGTTCCAGCGTGCTTCTTCCAGGATGTGCGTGTGCGCTTCATCGACTTCGATCGATCGACATCCAGGTTCTGCGAGTGTGGTTTTTCTTCTTCTCGATCTCTTTTAAGATCGGCTGACACTAGCTAGCTTGTTTTTCCCAAGTTTGATGTAAGAGCTAGCCACGACTAGTAATTAAGAGTAGTTAAGTTGAATCAACTTTTATATATTCCTGTAGCCTAGCTAGTGGAGTACGTACGACATGTATACGTCCAACTTGAATTGGGCATCGTACCTACGTAGGTACGATGCATCATTAAATCCAGCTTCATCCTGCCGTTACCTCGCTCGTAATACTGTGTCTGTGTACCATGTACCTTCTCCCTTTGCTGCATCTTACTAGATCTCTGCTATGCTCCAAATGTATACTATACTACTCCTTAATTACCTAAAAGAAGTATATATGCAATTAAGTGTCCATGAAAGATTCTAAAACAAATTCATATTGTGGATGGATACAAAACAAACTACCATATGCTCATTAAAATTTCAAACGTAAATTTAATGTACGCATGGAGAAGTACAGATAAATTTCACTAGAAAGTAAAATTTTGTATGATTCTTCACCATATGTCATGGATATGTGTTAAGACGCGCGACAGCAGATTAAGGTCAATATATTTAGTAACGTGTTGCCATGTGTGTGGCTTTGTTACTCAATTCGCAGCAGCAACTAATTAAAGGCGAATTAATGAGGCAATGGGCGTGCGAAGCTCATGTTTAATATTTAGTTGGATCCGATATATCCTTGCAATCATTCCTTACTTAGGATGCCCTACCACTAACCCACACCAGTAATTAATTAATGCTGTACAGTAAGCAAAGGCAAAATATGGTACGGGCTATTTAGGAAGATTAATTAGTATGTCTCTTGTGGAATAGTAATCCTAAACGTTATTTATGAAAACAATAGTAGCTAGGAACCAAAAAGATTAATTACGAAACAAATTAATCTGCATGCATGATCCATATCGATCGATCTGCTCCGGAGATATGAATGATGCAATATATGTACGTACAGGAGGAGGTCGATGGAAAAGAGGAGAAAATATTAATTTGGAGTAGCTAGCGGCTAGCTACTCGATGTATCTGTCATCATGTATATCGACCATTCGACCCTGGCCTCCATACCGGAGTATTACGGAATTTTTTTAAAAATATATATATATTATTTTACAAGATAATTACAAAATTAAATATCCAACTTTTTTTTTTTACAAAACTACATCTATGTCACTATTTGAAATGGCAACAGGCTTCTGTTGCCATTTTAATTAGCGACAATGACTCTGTCGCCAAAGGGAATAGTGGGAGGCTCCTGTCGCCAATTCAATTGGCGAGAGGACCTGTTGCCATTTGAATTAGCGACAGGAGTCCTACCGCCAATTGAACTAGTGATAGGAGGGCTCTGTCTTTCAAGAAAAAAAAATTATGTGTAGCGGAATTTTTTATTTTTTGTAATTTTGTTTTTAAAATTTGGTAATACGTTGAAGTGTCTGCGTAATTCGGAACAAAATCGAAGAAGACAATGCAATGTGAAGTAGAGAATGGACAAAATATTTGGGTTTAGGGTTGCCATGCGCGATGATATTCCGATATTGGGGAAAAAGATATGTAATTTGTTGCATAAGATATGTGGACCATTATTTTTAGTGCCCACTTGCACAACACGTCTTTTGGATCTTTATTTTTATGTTGTTCTCTGCCTTGCTACAGCAAGAATTGAATTCCAAAAGAGAACGAGATTTGAAGTGGACGATTTTACAATACAGTTGGGAATTAAAATAGACTTTATAATAAAGTAGTGAATTACATGGCGCATAGGGTTTGGTTACGTGCACAAGGAATGGCCGCATGCACGATGCAACAACCCGAAATACACCTACGATACGTATGTGCCTCTTTAGAATGGAAATAAAGTCAATTAGAACAAAGATTATTAGTTTCGGCGGCCCATCGCTCACTTCCCATTGTCTCCTTGCTACTTGCAGTGGCGGCGGCCAGTCTTGAAGTCATCTATGTCCTGTGAGACGGGCTGGACAGTTGAATGATATTAGGAAAACACAACGGCAGGCCAAATTAATAATTATGATGCATACTGAACATAACTTACCTCTTCGATCTGAAGTGCATCCGGGTGACAGTGAGCGGTAGTATGGCCCACGGTCTCACTTGCAGTTGCCCTCCCCTAGTCCGCGTGCTGCCCACTACGGTGGTGGCCAGTCTCGAAGTCATCCATATCCAGTTAGACGGGCGGGACGGTTGAATGATGTTAGGATAACACAACGTCGGCCTAAATCAATAATTATGATGCATACTGAACATAACTTACCTCTTCGATTCGGAGTGCATCCGGGCGATAGGGAGCGGTAGTGTGAGACCCCGGTTTATCCGGCTTGTAATGCTTAACCATCCATTCGGTCCTAGCATCACAAATCAGATAATCCGAGACTCAAGACATGTATACTTCCCAGAAATGCAGTATACACACCTCTTTACAAAGTTCATGCATCAATTCCATCCATTCACATAGAACCGAAGCAAAGCAACAACCAGAAGGTAACATAAGTAGAAGATAGATATTACAAAAGAGAGGCCGACCGGCCAAACGACATATACATAAAGAAGTTTAACAGCGGAAGCAAAAGTGCCATAAGATGGCCATAAACAAAAGAGCCGACCAGTGTGCCCTTAACCCACAAGGCAACCGACCGGACCGCCAAGCTAGTCGTCAAATCCACAGCACATCTCACAAAAGTGAGGCCCTTGGGGCTCACCTTCCTCCCCTGCAACAAAGAGCCCAGCCAAGCCGGGTGAGTACTTTGAATGTACTCGCAAGACTTACGTGTAGAGTAACAGACCTGTACATATGATACATGCAAGCTTATTTAAGTGGAGGCTGTATGTTTCGTTTTCAGCACAAAGCAATCTTTATTTACAATAATGTACTACATTTGAAAGCAAGTTAACAAATCTGTTTTTATTGTTCAAATAACCGAAAAGACAACCATATAACAGTAGATAGAAGACAACAACAGTCCTGGAAGTGACTAAACCCTTAGTCACCACAACAATAGCACGAATTACCCATTCATGCCAACCATGTCAAATTTTAGTTTAAAAGGTTGTAGTCTAACTCTTGGAAGACCTCCCCAAGCGCGTCCATAACCTAGGACGAGGCTATTCGAATAGTTTTATCCCTGCAGGGGTGTACCACTGTACCCACACGCCAGACCGCCTTTTTGCCAAGCTATTAAGCACACTTCCGAAGGTATGCCGGCACGCTTAAGTCCTACGAGACATTTCCAATATTGTGTATTACCCCTCGAGCCGCCCGTATGGATAGAAACCCATACGTTGTGTCGGAGTCATTGTAAAGCCTCGGTCAACTACCCGTCTCAGGTAAAGCCTTGGACAACTACAATGCCCCTCGAGGTGGAGAGCCTACCCGGAATCTCCACCACCGCACACCCAACACAAGAACACGACCACATATCATGTTTCACACAACACACACGACCCCCTCCTGCGACTCGGAGATAACACACGCAAAGGTACTTAGTCAAGAAGGTCCCAATTCCCCTCTCGCGTGGTTAGCACGCAAAAATGCTTGGTTTAGTGTAACAAGATGTTCGGTCCTTGTTGACTTAGGCAAGACATCCACAAACCCAATAACCCACCATCCGACCACTTGCCCAAGTCCAAATCAGTTTTTCATTTTCAGATTTTGACTTTACAAAATAACAAAGCACAAGTGCTGGTCGTAATGACATAATTCACAAATGTGTGATCAAGATCATCGACTACAATCGATGATCGCCCAGTACTACCGAAGCTAAGCATTTCTAAGCAATTTCAAATCGAAAGCTACTAAGTGACCAGAGTCCATCCATCGAACTCCGACCACAGCAAATAACCTAAGCTCCTGGTAGTAGAGGATAAACAAGTCCTACAGATCATGCGACTATAGGATACTAACCATAATTTGACAACAAAGTAGCAATGCATACATACGAGTTGAAAACAATATATTAGACTTGAAAAATAATGGGATTAACATGATCAAACTGCTTGCATGTTTGCTGCGGGTCAAGATGTAGCTGGGGATCACTTATGTTGTCAATGTGCTCTTCGGATCCTAACGAGAAAGCGAAAAGCAGTCGATAAGAACGAATAAGATGCAAAGACCCAACAGAAAACTGTCTCCAAAAATTCTGAAAATTTCGCAGAAGCAAGAGCATAATTTATAAAGAGTTTAGCAACAAGAACCAATTGATTTGAATTCTTAATGCCAAAGATACGACCGAAAGAAAGACCTACGACCAGGTAGTGGTCGTAGAAAAACCTACGACTATGACATAGTCGTAGCCAGCCTTACGACTAAGTTCAAGTCGTAGAGGAACTTACGACCAGTTAAGGGTCGTAGGAGAACTTACGACTAGGTACGAGTCGTAATGGAACTTACGACTGGGTACTAGTCGTAGAAGGACTTATGCCCATGGCATAGTCGTAGCAAGACTTACGACTAGTTACAAGTCGTGGTAGAACTTACGACTAAGCTAGGGTGACTGGTCGAAAATCCGGCCACGAGGCAGCGCCTCCTGCACGCTTTGCCAGGGGCTCGGCGGCTTTTTCGACCACAGCGGCGCCAGCCAAGGGCAGGAATGGGTACCTAAAAGTTCAATAGTCCTACCGGCGGTCAGTACTAGTCGGGGCATGGCTGCGACGGCGGTACGACCACGGAGTGCGGCCGAGAAGGTACGGCTCGGGAGAACTCCCGAATGGACAATATCAAAAGAACAACGAGAACACACCTAAGCTCCTATAGAGCAATGCGGACTTACCTGCGCTGAAGAACGACCAGAGACCCACGGAGTGGCTCCAGCGACGAGTATCCGAACGGCGGCGGTAAGGTTCTCGCTAGGCCACAGCGACCTGGGCAAAGAGAGAACCAAACCGAGTGAGAGTTAAGCTCCAGAGAGTAAAGGGGGAGCAGAGGGGGCAAGGACTTGAAGAAGAAAACCCCCGCTGCACCGCCTCCACCGAAGCTCCACACTCAACAATGGCGGTCGAAGAGATTACGAGGGACTGCAGCTCAAGCAAGCTGGTGAGTGCTAGATGGAGTTGCGAAAGTGCTAAAAGAAGCTAAGGGTGAAGCAAAGGAGTTTAAATAGAGCAATGGCAGTGAGCAACGGCCGGGTTTTATAGTCGGGTCAACACTGCCATGAGAGCACTTGAGAGCGATGGGAGCAGTTGAGTCATGGCCCTCTGAGAGATGAGCGCGACAGGCATTTAATGCGCTCAGAGCTAGCCGTTTAAAGGTGGACATAGAGTGGATGCGCCACGCCTTTTTCCTCTCGCACGCCATGGCAGGGTTCACGCGCGCGCGGACAGAGGAAGGAGACGACTCGTCGGTCGTCGGATTGAAATCGAACGGCTAGGCTAGATCGAGTGGATTGAAACGATCCCAGCGTTCGGCTGGTCGAAGACCATTCGATGCCGATCCAACGGTTGAGTTAGATCGGGTGGATTACAACGATTCCACCGTTTGGCTGGTCGGGGGCCGTTCGATGCTGATCCAACGGCTCACGACCAGCACACCCGATCGACCGTGCCGGTGCGCTTAGTTGACTGGACCGAGTCCCGTGGCTCGAGCCCGAGTCCGACTCAAACCCAAGGAACAGTGAAAACCAGGTAGGGTTTGAATTTGAATAACTGATTTTTGAGGAATTATTTGAGGTAGCAAACAAACTCTAAAATTTATGAAAATTTTAACTGGAGCTTGCTGACCGCAGGAGAAACCTCTCATAAAATTTCCAGAGATTTTAATGTACTGAATTTCTCTCCAGAAATCCCAGAAGGTGAAAGCTATGGTTTGACCCAGCTTTGACTCGCCTCCAAAAATTATCAAATAATTTCCAAAAATCATGAGATAATTCAGAGGTGTTGCCAAGCCTCCCTAGAACTCAGGAGAAATATCTCCAAGGGTTTGGCACAAGATCTATGATAAGGAGGTTTTTGATTGTAGTCAATTGAGGATTCTGATTGTGATTTCCATAATTTCTTTATCAAGAATTACAGAAATGATCGATGGCTTCAAGATGCAATAAAAGTTTTAATTTCTCCTGATTTTCTTACATTTGAAACACAAATCCATTTTTTGGATGTTACAGGTAGTATGGCCAACGGTCTCACTTGCAAGAGCCTTCCCCTTGTCCGTTTCTTTGCTCGTGCGCCGGTGGCGATCTCGGTTATCCATGTCCTGCGAGACGGGAGAGATGGTTGAATGATGTTAGGATAGCACAACGTTAGGCCAAATCAATAATTATGGTGCATACTGAACATAACTTACCTCTTCGATCCAGAGTGCGTCCGGGCAACCGGGGGGGGGGGGTAGTACGGCCCACGGTCACACTTGCATGAGTCTTCCCCTTGTCGGAGTGTGGTCTTGTCGTTTTGAAAAGTTAGCATTGCAGTGTATTATCATATCGATCTACAAAAGTGGTAGCGTGTGGCGTGATAGAGTGCGGTCTGAAAAGGTCGTGTGGCAGAGTGTGATCTTGTCAGTCTGAAAAGTAAGTGTCGCAGTGTGTTATCATATCTATGTGTAAAAGTGAACGCTTGTGGCCTAACAGGGGCAGGTCTTTTCGGTCTGAAAAGGGCGCGTGGCGGAGTGTGGTCTTGCCAGCCTGAAAAGTAAGCGTCGCAGTGTGTTGCATATCGATTTGAAAAGGTGGCGTGGGGGAGTCAAGGCTAGAAAGAGGGTGGTGTGGGGTGTCCCGAGTATACCGATAGGCTAGACCTTGGTCGGCGTCTTTGTCGGACTCCAACCCGAGAGGCTGATCAGGTATATATTGGCTAACTAATTTGCACTAAATTAGCTATGCCTAACTAATTGCTAAACTAATTACGAATGATTAGTTACCATCAAATTAATTATAAGTAGTTAATTTCCACTAATTTAATATGTCAAACTGATAACCACTAAACTAATTACGACTGATTTGACGATTATTTGATGTTATAGTTTCCCGTAAGCAACTAGACTTCTTACATCCCAATATATTTTCCATGAAGCAACCAAAATATTAATTGCTTAGTATGCAATTATTAATTAATGTCTCATTTGGTAATTGCTTAGTATGCAACCATTAAGCCATCTGTGCAACCACTTGCATCACAGAAACAGTGCTCAGCCGCATGGTGATCGTGCGGGTGAGACTCTATTTCTACTGATCCAATACGATGGGAGTTATTTTCGCTAATACGTTCTGGAACCGTGTCAATACAATTAAAAAAAAAACTCCTATTGTACATGCATGCATATATGTACGTACGAGACGTACGTACTCCTGGCTAGCCAGGTAGGTGTAGACCGGCTTGGATGCATATTCTCGCCGGCCCGCGAATCCGATCCATCCATCCACATCACACCAGTCTTGTCTTGACCGTGCGCGTCATGCACAGCGCTCTCGCTCAATCCAATCCAATCAATCTCGAAGGATTTGACGTCCATCCCTGGATCCACGGTCTTCCCCCAGCTCTTAAGACTAAGAGAAAGAAAGAGGTCCTGAGTCAGGCAGGCTCCAAACATTGCGGAGGTAGCAGCCTCCAGAGGGTGCCTCTGGATTATATTTTGATGACAAATTTTTTTACTCTCTTTTAATTCATTTATAAGTCTCGTCTTAGATGTTATTACAGATGACATACACTAGAGAAATCTATGCTAACCGTAGCTTATACGCTGGATGGCCTCTAGGCAATGTGTATGGGTATGCCCTAAGGCCTGCCCGGCTGCAACTGCATCAAGTAGAGAGACACACACACACACTCACACGCACGAGGAACGGAGGATATGATGTGATATACGGACAATACTCCACTAGCTAGCACTAGTATACTCCATATATATGTATGTAGTACACTGACAGACAGTACAGACTGAAATGAAGCTACAGGCCGGATCTGACGTCGTAGCATGCATTTCACTTTACAAAAGGCCCTGACTGAAACACTCAACACCATGACATGACATGGGCACAAGGGAGAGAGATATCGATCGAGACATCTCTGATCTAGCTAGTACTTGCAGCATGTCAAGAGCCTATATCTGCTTGCTCAGCTGGAGAACTAGTTAACCCATCGCATCGCATCGCATCAACCAAGCAAATTAACCAGCTGCAGGTGGGTGATAACAATATATACAGCCACCGATCGAGGCACACAGCTGAGACAGTCAGTCAGACACACAGGTGGAATTAATTAAAGAGAGATCGATCGACCGACCGATTAAGCTATATATGCGAGGATGGATGGCCGGAGTGAGATCAGAGCAATGAGCGTGCTACACAAGGTTGCTAGTGTAGTATTTCCTTATATCCATGGCGTTCGCCACGCCATGCCATCCTCCCCAATCAATATTACTAGTACAACAGCCCGGCCGGCCACACTTGCAGCACACTACCAAACCAAGAAGCTGCTGCCAGTAAATAATCAAACTAAGAAGAAGAAGAAGAAAAAGGAAACATTTATAGATGGATCATATATAATATATGCACGCACATCAGTAGTAACCAGGTAAGTGCGTGATCCCCTGCCCTGCCATGCCCAATATATATAAGGAATTACGGATCGAATGTACCCTTTGCTGCTAATTAATTTAATTAATTAATACAGGAACCTCCCTTGGCTTGCACCGGCTGCAGCACCAGTCGTTGCTGCCCCGGCCTCGCCATAGAACAAGCTGCTGGTTGCACCACCGGCGGCGAGACCAAGACCAGTGCTGCCGCTCGGCACAACCCAAAATGGCTTCATCTCGTGCTCGTACCAGGAGGGAGCAGCATTGTTGTTGTCACTGCTGCTCCTGCTGATGTACATCTGATGATCCAGCAGGCTAGCACCACTTGTGTTGTGCGCAGGAAACAGATTATTCTGCATGCTGTCGAAGCCGCCAAAGATGAAGCTCTCCAAGCCAACACTGGCACCGGCACCGGCACTGGCACTATTGCCGCTGCAGAGCTCAAAGTAGAGGCTGCCGTTGTCCGAACACGATGAGCTCGTGATCATATGCTGCTGGTCGCCTCCAAACATGAGGCCGCCGCTGGCAGTCTGAAGGGATGAAGAATTACTAGAGCTGTAGCTGCTGCTGCTGCTGCTGCTACTGTACTGATGAGGAGCGGCGAGGTGCTGCAGCGAGAAGGGATGATCGTGTGCTGCTGCTGCTCCAGTAGTAGTACTGGCGTCGCCGAGAATCGGCGCGGCTGCTGCGGCTGCTGCGGCTGCTGCTGCTGCTGCTGCTGCTGCAGGGAAGAAGAGCTGCTGCTGCTGCTGCTTGTGATGGTTTACTGGTTTGGACCTCTGTGTGGGAGGCAGACCCATGAGCTTCTTCTTGAGCCTGGTGTTCCAGTAGTTCTTGATGTCGTTGTCTGTCCGCCCTGGGAGCTGTGCAGCGATGATGGACCACCTGCACGCAGACATAAAAATTTTAGTCCATATTTTACTGAATTTCTATCTGCAACTAGCTAGCTCTTTCGCTTTCTTTTCTGCTGCTTTATAGCCATGACAAATTAACCATATACGTATATATGTGCAAGTAAAAAGTGGGTATCTGGCTAGCGCACCTGCTTCCAATGCTAGCGAAGAGGTTGCAGATGATCCTATCCTCGTCATCAGAGAAGTTCCCATGCTTTATGTTTGGCCTCAGATAGTTGAGCCACCGCAGCCTGCAGCTCTTCCCACACCTCTTCAGTCCTGCATATGTATACGCTCAAACAAAATAAGAAGCATATAGACATTTCTCAAGAAGAAGAAGAAGCAGCCGCCTATAGACAAACAGATGTGAGTTCTTCAAGCTGGTGAGCAAGACCGCAAGAGTTGTTATGCTACTAATTATCATGCATGCATGCACCGATCAAATTAAACATATGCATATATCATATTATATATGCATGTATTACTTACCAGCTTTGTGAGGGAGAGCAATCCAGTTGCCGCCGGTGCCATACTTGTCAACGTACTCCTTGAGCTTCCTGTCCTCCTCAGGCGACCAAGGCCCTTTCTTCACACTGGCCTTATCACAGCATGGAGCCCTCCCCATGTTTGGCTTCTAGCTAGCTCCTTGATCTTCCTGCAGCAGTCAGTGGTGACCACTGCAGGTTCTATAGTAGCTAGAGAGAGGGGAGCACTACAGATGGATGGAGTGTATTTGAAATGGTGGAGTCCTACAGGGAGATGCAATGAGGGGGGGTTCGAGCAAAAAAAGAATGGTGGAGTATATTTGAAAAGAAAGGCCTGACCGAGTCCGGAGGAGATGATATGTGGCAAAGAAGTCAAAGGAAGGATGGCTAGCTAGCTCTTTGTCTAGTTTCATCAATCAGCTGCTCCTGGCTGTACAGCCTCTCTTATTATCTCATCCCTCGCTTGCATGGCTTGGCTTGGCTGGCTGGCCTGCCCTATCGTCTCATCAAATCTCAAACGGCCGAAACAACTAGACCACACCTCACCATCGATCGATCACCCCCTGCACTTTTGGAGGCTCTCATTGGTCCACCCTGTCTCTCGATCAGTACTCTCTCTGTCAACTACTACTAAAAGGGGTCAATTAAGGACAAGATAGCTAGGTGATTAAATTGGCTGACAGATGAAATAAATCCTTCTGCTGTATGAAATAAATAAACCATACTGCCTACTCCATATATATTATATACAATATATAATACAAGAAGTGAGATCTTCAGAGTGGACAGAACAGATTTAGTTTAGAAGCTATTATTGCAGAGATGCTACGTACCGACCTTTGGCATGCATGAGGCATGTAGTAGTATATGAATTACTAGCAAAGAGGTTAGGCTGGCCCCTAAGACTTCCATTAATTTATTCGGTATTTATCCTGGAGTCAATCGGTAGAGTATTAGGGCTAATCGGTATTGTTGACATTGTTATTAACAAAGTTGGTCGTCGGCGCACGGTAATTCCAAAAATGTCACCACAAATGTGCCGACATGTGTCCACATTTGTGACTCCCGTGCGCACGGATTCCACCGCACAACTGGCGCTCGGACTCGCCTTGTCCGGCCGCTACCGTGCATCTGACGCACGGACAACCTCCACCGCACAACTGGCGCTCGGACTCGCCTCGTCCGGCCACTACCGTGCATCTGACGCACGGACAACCCTTGTCTGTGCGACCAGCGCACGGCACCGGCTCCGCCGGTCCCAGCCCTGCCACAAACGAGCCCCTACCGCACGCCTGGCGCCCAGACAACGCCTCTGCCCCTCCCCCCGAACGCTGCCATGTGGACGCGTCCGCTTCCCCCCTCGCCCGAAACCACCTGTCCAAACGCGCTAGGATTCCCGCCCATCCCATCCTTTGTCTGATCCATCACGTCGATGCCCCTGCATGCATGCGAATGATTCCCCACAAGCAAAAAACATCAAGCGGGAGGGAATTCGATTCGTTGAAGTTCTTGAGCTTCCTCTGAGTGGTATTAGATGCGCCCAGGTAAAGTCCTCTGGGTAGCAATTCTTCTTCTCCGAATGGTTTCGGGATCATCAACATCTGAGTCAGCCGGAGCATGCCTCAGTGGAGAGCAATCATTTGTAGAATTTTGATCATGCTCATGAAGGTGGAGATCCTGCTCATCACCGGAGGCGTTCTCGCCATCACCATGAGAGTCCGAAGTGAGTGTGCGGTGGGAAGAATCCCCAACCCTACCTCTTGGAGAGAGATTAGGATTTGAGAGGAAGACAAAGACCTCCTGGGTGCTATTATCTCCACTTGCGTCTGAATCCTCCTGACATGAGGAGTAGTCGAAAGACAACACCTCGTGACTGGGAGCTAGGGATGAAAACGGATTGGATAGTTTCCGATCGATCCGGACGAAAACGGATTCGGATTGTCTCGGATCGGATTTTTCTCGGATAATTTTCGGATCGGATACGGATTCGGATTTTTTTTGTCGGAAACGGAAACGAATACGGTAGGCATGCTATCCGGCGGATACGGATACGGATACGGATTATCCGGATAAGACAAGTCCGGATATCCGGATTTCGGCCCAATAGAAGAGGATTTCAGCCCAAAAGGGAAAATAAGATTTTAATTGATTTTCGAATTTCAGAAAATGCAACAAATCAAATAGCCTTTTAGAAAATAGCAAATAGAGTTAAAAAATTCTAGAAAAAATCACAAAAATTCCTTAAATTATTTTGAACTTAATAAAATTAATTCCAAGTTAAAGTTAGTTTTTATTTTTGAACATAAATTATTTTTAATTTCTAAAAATATGAACAACCTTTTTAAAATCCAGAAAATTCAAGAAATTAATTTTTTTTTCATTTTCACTTTAAATACAATAAAATCCCAGAAATCTCAATAATTTTTTTGACATTGAAAACTAGGAAATTAAATAATTGACTTTATTTCATTTATTTTTTCTTTTTAACCAAGAAAACTCTTTTAAATATCAAAAAATCCAATAAACTAATAACTTTATTAATTTTATTATTGGTAACATACTTTGGAATGTTACAGTCATTTACGTATAGATAAACTATCTAGCCTCATCAATGTTAGTGTGGACTAAGTTTTATGTATGTGATAAGCTAAGTGTGAATGTGTGATGACTTGTGACTTTGTGAGTTCTGACTTATAAGCTAAATATGGTAAACTAAGTGTTATGTTTATGATGAACTAGTTAATGCAACTTGTTAGTGCCAATGTTATGTGTGGTTGCTGAAAATATGAATAATTCATGAATGTGTTGAATCAAATGAACTAGTTATATGTTTTCGTTAATTTCTGGCATACAATTTAAGGGGTTTTCATGTTCCGAAAATAATCCGCGATCGTATTCGTTTCAATTCGTATTCGCCCCGTATTCGTATTCGATATTATTCGTATCCGTATTCGTATTCGGAGTATCCGTATTCATATCCGGATTCGAAAAAAAATATGAAAACAAATATGATAGAGTCATTATCCGTCCGTATCCGATCCGCTTTCACCCCTACTGGGAGCAATCCCCTCCAGGAAGGGCAATTCCAGGTTATAACCATCTCCAACTGAAGGTGAACCGTGTGAGGGTGTGGTTGAATCTGCATGTGAAGCGGGCTCGACAATGTATCCTGTGGGGGTAACTGAAGGGTGGCAGTATCAAGTGTTGATTGAGTCCTGGAATCATGGATTTCAAGATTTGTTGTGCTAGATCGGACGGCCTCAGACAGGCATGAACATTTGAGAGGGGAACCCTAGCCATGCTCTGTACTCGCCGTGGTGCTATCCTGAACCCTTGCTCTTTGAGGAGTCTGGCTCCTCATCTGGGCTTAACGTTGTGGGGGAGGAAGATCCCTCGTCAACCTTGTATGTGGCATGGTCTTCTGGTCTGGTTAAAGATCCCTGGAAACGACGTTGCTATCGGACGAAATGGTGCTCTACTCGTACTCGTAGCAGGCATCCATGTCAAATTGTGCATAGTCTGCCAAATCGAACCAATTCTCATCACTCCATTATCTATCATGAAAGCTTTAGAGTTGAAATTAGACTCTACGGGTCGGCACGTTCGTTAATTAGTTGACGATATATCGATCGATTCATGCATGTCGTCATGGTTTGGTTGGTTTGGTTGGTTTGTTGCATAGCTGCTGCCGATCTAGTATATATATTAGCTAGTACATGACAAGCTGCACTGAACTATCTTGTATATAATCCATGTCAATTAGCATACGCAGATACGCTGTCATTGTTCATACTAATTAATTGATCGGTCCCCCTCTCACACTACGTACTCTGTGTGTAGTAATTATACATATATGAATGCTTGGATGGGTAAATTTAAGCCCATTAATTATATACGCAAAGCCAGCCAATCTTCCTTTTTGAAATTTAAAACATGCACTCGGAGTCGGGTCCATCACAATTTGTAATTAATTAACCTATCGGATTAACTCATTTTTTATATTGAGTATTTTGTCACTAGCTAGCTAGCTAGCTACTATATATATATGGAGTATATCTTAATATCTAGCTTGCCGGCACATGCATGCGATACCAAAAAAAAAACTACTATAGCGTACGTGCAAGTAGTATATATATATATATATATATATATATATATATATATATACATGCATGCGTGTACGTACATGCAGTATGGTGCGTACGTGTAATGTAATAAGTGATCATCAAGCTAGGTAATTAAGCTATAGCTAGAAAGGAAAAAGTGAAGCAGTGGAGAACAAATTAATGCAAATGTACGTGGGGGGGAATTAAGGTGCAAGGAATAGTACATACGTACGTGTAGTAAGAGATTTTTGCATCGAATGAATGACAAGGAGATCGATGTCGAACAATCAAAATTAATTTCAATCAAAATGCATACTAGCTAGTACTAGAATCTATCAATCAATAGATGGCGCTGATTTTCTAGGGGTACTTAATTGGAGACAACTAGTGGTACTTATTGTTGAAACTTGGGCGCCAATGGGCAATGGTACACCCAGTACTGCCAAGCAAAAGTCGAGGCTCGACATACTATGTGTAAACCCGCTAAAATTTTGTTTTGCTATTAATTTGTAAGAGTAATTAAGCTGCCCGGCCGACTTGTTAGTCGATTTTTCTGGTGGTATTGGATTAATTTGAGATACTGCGTGTGTATCTATATATATTTATCTTATGTATTGAAATAAAGTGTGGTTAACGTTATCGATCCGCCCGTCCTTGATACCCATTCGGTCACGAAAGAGCGACACCTTAGAATATGTGCAATTACACTATACAAATTTTGACAAAAGATATTGTTTAAAACATTTGGTCTATATATTTCTCTTATGTATTGAAATAAAGTGTGGTTAACGCTATCGATCTGGACTTTCGTACTCCCTCCGATCACAAAAGAGTGACAGTGTAGTTAAACTATACAAATTTTGATAAAAGATATTGTTTAAAGCATTTGTTTTGGATATGTGAGATTGATATGTGTGAATTTGTTGTGAAAAATACTCTTATAGTACTGTAGTTGCACAATTATTTTCAAATATATGAAAAGATAAGAGAAGTTAATGGTCAAAGGTGTATCTTTGAAAACTAAAAAAGAAAAAAGAAAAAGAAAAAGGCACCCTCTCGTGAGAGGAGAGAGGGGAGTTGCATATCGAACGCACGCCCGCCCGCATGAATGAATGAATGAATCGATAGCCGTAGCTATATATGTTAGTAATATGCAATTTGCATCGTGGTGTATAGGAATATATAATATACGGAGGTACATACGGAGTAGTAGCTAGCTAGGAAGACGGAGGAATACAAGAAGAAGGAGTCCTTCGTTAACCCTTAATTATGTAAATAGATTTGGGCTTGTTTTCTAAGGCTGAAGCCTAAGGTGGGCCGGGCTGCTTCGGCCTCCTCTCCTCCTCTATTATCTTCGGTTCGGTTCGGTTCGGTGGTAGGATTAATTGTATCGCATTCATACGTGCACCGATGCGCTCCATATCACAACAAAATGGGGAGAGAGGAAAAGAAAAAAAAAGAACGTACAATGATATCATACTTGGATCAAATTAACCTCTAGAACCACTCTTTCGGGGGGGAAACCGCCTGGATTGAATTAATAATAAACCGAATAAGGGATCTTAATTACCTCGCAGAATCAGGGCATGCAGTAGTTCTTTATGATAAAAGAATTCAGATTTAATTTGTATATATGATAGGGATTTCAAGAATCAAGCGAACGTACGTAACACCCGGCAGGCAGGGAAGTGGTAGAACTTAAAACTAAACCATATATATATATATATATATATATATATATATATATATATATATAAGACGAACAAAATTGATAGAAAATTGATCATAGATAGATAGATAGAAGAGACCGGCCGGATCAAGGCGCTTGTCTGCGGATGCAGCATCATCAAGATTCTCATGCGCAGCGCACGTCCAAGCTAGACAAGACATAAATGAAATTCCGGATCGATGTGAATCTTGATATATATATACTGGATTCTGATCAAAACATACATGCAGCTAGGGGCATGCATGCGCTAGCTATATACGTACTATAGTGTGTGTGTGTGTGTGTGTAGCCTATACATACGTACTCCATGGATTAACTCTAGAGATCCAGACTTCATTGGACGCGCGAGAGAGCATTTAGCTATCTCAGAGAGAGAGAGGGAGAGGGAGAGATTGTGGGCGGAGCAAGCAGCTAGCTAGCAATGCAACTGGGCATGCAGCTAGCAGCAGTAGCGTGACTGTGGGCGGAGCAGCTAGCTGCAAGATGAGAGTCTGATGTGGAGTTGAGTTGATTAGTGGTACTATCGTCATATAGTGATTAATTAATGGCCAGTTTTGCCGGTGTGTGTTGGACCGAAATTGACAAAAGCTAGCTGCTTGCACGCTTGGCCACCTGATGACGTGGATGGGGCCCACCCCCTCTTGGACCCTGCCCCGCCCAACAACTTTCCATCACTTATATTAACAGTTTTGCTATTACGCCAGCGCCTGAAAACAAAAACATATTAAGTTTCAGTCGATTTCACGACCGTTTGATATACTTTGCGATATCACTACTACAGAATAGGATATAGAAATCGTATGTGATAACATAATCACAGACAATTCTTTTGGAGCCATCTGTGATATGGACCTATCACAGACGGTTTCTAAATACATCCGTCAGCGATACTTCACAGAACCGTCTGTGGTAATCTAATTCATCACAACCTAACAGGCCCGCTTGGCCTATCAGGTGACAATTTTATTAATTTGATCTGTTAAACCCCTAACCCATTAGGATAGATATTCAGCTCACTCAGTTTCTCTGTTCGAGAGAAGAGAACGAGAGGGACATGAGAGTGAGGGGAAGAGGGAGAACGACTGAACGAGAAGAGAATCGGCGATCGATGTTTTGACCGGCGCCATCGGGGTTGAGGTCGGGGCTGTTTCGTTCGTTTCTGCTACTCCTTCGATACCAAGGAAGGTTTTCTTCGATTTATAACTAGTTTTTTGGCTCGTCCTTTGAGCAAGCTTGTTATTTGTTGTTTTTTGTTAATAGATGGTAAATCGGTGTGATTTGTAGTTGGATCTGTTGCGATTCGAGGTTAATCGGTGGGGTTAGGCCTAGTTCAAACTTTATTTGGGGGTTCTGAGCTTGCGGTTAATTTGGTGTGCTTCAAATGTTTTATCCCGATTTGGAATCATGGTACCTGGTGTGGCGTAGGATTTGGAATCATGGTACCTGGTGTGGCGTAGGAGCGGTGGGGGATGAGCAGGGTTTCCACTGATGTGTCATCGTTGCCATCATCGTCATGGGGCTGTGGCATGTCCATGTCGGCTAAGGCGGTGGTGGTGGGTGGTGTCTGATGTGCTGTGGTGGGAACGGAGTAGGTACTAGGTACAGGACTAGGAGGAAGAAGGAGGAGAAAGACATCAATGGAGTACCAACTAGCTCGCTTGGATTTCAAAGGAGAGGGCCTGCGGATTTGTGGTTCTATTTTTGATCTAGGATTTGATATGTAATGTATGTTTTATCATGGCTAATGCATGCTTACTTGATGAAGGAAATAAGAAAAATGGTGCGTATCTTCTAGAAAGTAGTAATCTTTTGCTCTTTATTGCTTTGAACTGGCTATTGCAAAGGGTGTATAAAACTTAGACTAAAGACTAATTTGGGAGTATAAGGCTCTTGAGGGTGTCTCCCAAATGATCTTCACTGTTAGGTCCCCTATCTTGATCCATTCCTCCTTATATACTTGATGAAGGGTTGGCGGTTGTCTCGGAGGAGGCGCTGTTCGGGAAGCAGCGTCTGGTGAAGAGAGATGTATGTTGATAATGTATCAAGCTGTCGTGCGATTATATGTCCATGAGTCATGTAACAGTACTTGATATCATAACGTCGCGTGGTATAGAATATATAGCACATGTTCCATTCGTCCTGCGGTAAAGCATATATGCGGTCGTAAATCCAGACATCAGTTGAAAGCCTTATTAGCATTTGGCTGGTCGGAGACTTAGTTTGGAACCATGTCCGACCAGATTGGATACTATGTAACCTCTGGAATTCTTACGACCAGTGAGGTCGTTAGCTTTAGGGTTTACGACCATGAAGGCGTATGGTCTCTATATACTAAGTAATAAATAGAGGTTTTAATCCTCGTGAGCAGTCAAGATTGGTATTAGCACATTTGTCTTGAATTACCCATTAGCACTAGATCGTTCCTATATATATATATATATATATATATATATATATATATATATATATATATATATATATATATATGTGTGTGTGTGTGTGTGTGTGTGTGTGTGTGTGTGTGTGATTGTTGTTTGCAACTATGTACGTATTGGTCGAGAAAACTCCATTATGCTTGAATAGATGCAAATATGTAATTTTGTTGATATCACATTACTTTGTTAGGATAGATTCAATATAGTTTTAGTTATTGATTTATTGCTTAGAGTCCAATATGTTGTGTTCATGTTTTGCATTGACAACTGAAATGTTACTCACATTCATGCTTTTACCTGATCTCTTCCAAGTTTTGCTAGACCACCTATTGGCATAACCATGCTAGATGCTTGCATTTCAAAATTTACACCACATTTTTATATATTTTACAGTGTTACATGTCATGTGCAATTTCTTCATTCCATTTGTGCAATTTTGCTTGTCATGGGCGATTTTCAAAATTTTCTTGGTTTTGATTTCCAAGTTTGCACTCTCACCTTTCTTATATCTTCTTATTCTTAGTTGTTTCTACCAGTTGTTGCCACCTCATTTTTCTGCGCAATATTGCAACATGCAGTTGTCAGTTGACCATGGAAATAACATATGAACAATCAAATGGAGATAACCTATGAAAAAAATTGTTACATAAAAAAATTGCATACCATTTTGGTCAAACTTTCAATTCCACGTGTTGTGCAATTTTAGTACATTGTTTGTGTACTTTCCATTTTGGCCTCTAATATGTTTGTTTTAAAATGGACAGTATTGTCATCCAATATTATACTTACCTCTACATTTTCTTGTTGGCCCTCGGGTATTGTTGTTGCTCCTTCAATATTACTAGGAGACACCTAATCTAGGTAAAAAGTTGCATTGAAGTTGTGCATTATTTTGCAATGCCTCTAGATCTGTTACTTTTGTTATAATTTGTAAGGTTTTTGATGTTTCATTATGTTACTAAGACTATTGTTGCAATGTCATTCAAAAAATAAGAGTAGTAATGTTTACCTCCATCTTCCTTTTTTCCCCTATCCGTTAGCTCTATCTAGAATTTACCGCTATTTGGAAAATCTGTATAGCACAACATCAACTATGCCTGTTAATACTAGAGTTAACATAAGATAAACCTCCATGATCTATTGTTTATCTTTCTTTAGATGTCTTTTTCCCTGAGTTTTTTTGTTAGGGTTCACAAATTTTGGTAAAATTTTATCTTGGTTAGAAAACATTCTTTTGTTCAGTCCTATAGTAGGGTTAAAAAATTATGGTAAAATTTTATCTTTGATATTTTTTGTTCCAGTCCAATGTTACAATCCACCCAATTTGGTAATATTAATTGTGTCTAGGTAGGAATTGTTTTTTCAGTACCATGTTGGAAGTCATGAAAGATCTAGACCCGCATTATGAGTTAATGGAGTATTTTGGTGATTAATGATAAATCCAAATATGAGACTAATTCTCTTGTCAAGTATTACCTTTGTGTAGTCTCATTTGGATATAAAGGTGAAACACAACGAGGTATGCAATCGACATCTCAATCTTATATATTGTTGCATTTCTCGGATCCAAAATATAGGATTGAACTCAACCATAAGTTAAACTTGAATATGTGCATATGATCTTATTACACATTTGTGTATGCATACATTTAGGGAGTTTTATTCTATACTTTGTGGTTTCATTAGTATTGATCCATATTCCATTCTCCACATATATTTAGGATCTTTACTTTGAAACAAATCCGTTTGAGTATGCAAAACTTGCGTAGTTCTTGTATACTCATGATTATGAGTATATAGAACTTGTGTAGTTCTTGTATCTTTGAAGTTAGAGTATATATATAACTTGTGTAGTTGATATATACTCAATTTGTTCTCTCATTTATCATCATTCAATTCATGAGAAATTAAGTGGTTATCATCAATTACCAAAGAGGGAAAGATTGTGGTATCTTGTCCCACCATTATGAGTTAATGGTATGGTGTGGTAATTAATGATAATCATATTGTGGAACTAACATTTTCCATGAGTTGGATGTATAGGTTGTGTTCTAGAATGATAAAGACTTGGGATGATCATGAGTTGATCATCAAGTCAAAAGCTTAGTGTAAAGGATGCATCATGAGTTGATGCTTATCAAGAAGAGATGATCATGAGTTGATCGTCAAAACGAGAAGGCCCATCATGTGTTGATGGAGGTCAAGCAAAGGATCATCATGTGTTGATGATTAGCAAGCTAAAGACCGGACTTGAAGTGTTGATGTGCGTCATCAAGCTTCAAGAAGATGCAAAACAAAGGTATGACTAGCTAGGGCTAAGGATGTGTTCCTAGTCTTTTCTGGTCTTGGTGTTTGGTTGGAAGACCGGATTGCTAGTATAGGTTGCCGTACTATTAAGAGCTGTCTTAACTAGTAGTTTGAGTTAGTCATGTGTTGATAGCTCATTGTGTTTGCTCTAGCTCATCTAGGCATGATGCTATTTATTTGCGAATGTGTTTTGCAAATAATCGAGGCTCATGCATAACCCTTGTAGCTTGTGACTTAAGTTTGCAAATCCGTTTTGCAAATGGTGTAAGTCCATGTACCTTATTCCTTGTGATGAGTATTCTAAGGGTTAGCAAATGTGTTTTGTAACCTCGAGAATATCATCTTTGAAACCTTGTTGAAAATTGCATTCAAATGAGCGAATGTGTTTTGTCATTTGAAGTGGAGCAATTGGGTTTAGCTCAGTAGTCTGCCGGTCGGACCGGCAATGGTCACCGATCGGACCGGTGTAAATCGATCGGCCGGTTGTGCTCACAGTGGTCAGGCGATTTCTCTTTATCCGATTTACGTGTGCGGAAGTTCCGCGATTGTAAAAATCAGAACTTCATTTGTGAAGAAGTTCCGAGAGATCGAGCGGATCGTTTTTCCAGAGCTCCCTTGTGGGACTTAGCCAAAATGCGGCGAGGCGGTCGGACCGCCAGCAGGAGGAGTCAGACCAATTTGGCGCGGTGGACCGGCGGTGGCCCGAACGCAGCTATTTTCTCTACGTTGGCTCATAGAAGCGATCCGGCCGGCCATTGGTTGGCGATCGAGGCCGGCCACAGGGTGATTTGAGGGAATCTTCTCCCAGCGGCTAGTTTTTGTGTGTGGGCTATATATAGCCACCTTGGCGGGTTGGGAGAGGTTCTTGGTGCTATTGTGAACTCTTTGTGATCAACTTGAGCTAAGAGCAAGCCTCTCCTCTCTTATGTGCATGTGTTGCACTTGGTGAGCTTGGAGAGTAAACCCTAAGTGCATGTGTTGCCTTAGGTAGTGGATTGTGTATCCACGTGAGCGTTGACACTTGATTAGTTCAAGTGAAAGTTTGGATTTGTTACTCTTGGTGTTTGGAGACACCTAGGCAGGCGTGGAGGCGTCGTCGCTTGTTGATCTTCTCAAGAAGCTTGTGAGAAGACCCGCGGTTTGTGAGTGGTTTGGTGCTCACCATCTCGGAGTGGAGGAAGAGCAACCATAGTTGAGTGAGGTGTTGGTTCGGTTAGGAACCGGTCCAAGTGTTTGGACTTACCTCGGAGGTATTGGCTTAATTAGTGGAGCCGATCCAATTTGTTTGGGCTAACCTCAGCGTGGATTAGGGAGCCGAGCAAGTCTCCAGAACACCACGGTAAAACATAATCGTGTCATCTTGTTTTTACTTGTGCTTTACTTTGAGCAATTTACATTCTTGCTTTAATTGCTTATATATCTTGTATGCTTGCTCATATTGTATTGTGTTCATATTGTTGGTGCACTTAGTTGAGCCTAGTTGATTTAGGTTTTAATTGTGCAAAACCAATTCGCTATTAGCTTCATTTATATATTGGTTTAGACGAAGATTTTAAAACCGCTTATTCACCCCCTCTAGTCGGCCACCTCGATCTTACAGTCACCCAATTCGATACAATTTTGTCTAGGTTAGAAAAAAGATTCATAAACCTAGAAAACATTCAGGTTAGAATAACTACCATCTTAAAAGTTCCATACCATTTGAATTAAATTTGCAATACCGGTTTGCATGCAACTTGATCTGTTTGGTGGGTGAGATTCGTTAAGCTCGACACGAAGATCGCGTAAAGAGCACAGCGCTCAAGTTACGAAGCAGGAACTTAACAAGTCGCAAATGGGGACTCGAGAGGCGGTCATCGAGTACTCCATGAAACTCACTCTGGCTGGTGGGTGAGATTCGTTCGCTTCGGCCAAGCTTGAAGAAAGTGACACCATGGAAATTTTTTGATTCGGTTCCGATCGATTCCTTGATTATCATAATGGCGACGAACAGTTCGTGTAGATGTCGGGTCGGTCGATCGGTCCTCCGAACTTACGAGTCAAGTGCTTCAATCAGAATGAGTATGGGCACTTTGCAAAAGAGTGTCCAAAGTCAACCCGAAGAGAAAGGGCAAAACTCGTAGTGAAGCAGAACGATGAAGATCACCAACTTTTGATGGTCGAAGTATGTGAATTCGTCCGCATGAGCCCGACGCTTTGAAAAGGTATTCCTTCACGAAAACAAGGTAGTGCCGAAGCTTAGTGGCACCCAGAACAAGGCTTGATATCTGGATACCGGCACAAGTAACCACATGACTGGCTACATGGAGAAGTTTGTCGAGATTGACAAGACCATTACAGATTCGGTCAAATTTGGTGATGGTTCGGCTGTGGAGATACAATGAAGGGGCTCGGTGCTGTTGGAGTGTTCTACGGGTGAACATCGTATTCTCACGAATGTTTACTACATCCCTTCATTTTCATTTCCGTTTCTATTTCTTCTTTTTGAAAAAGAAAAAATGAAATTACTAAACAGCCCTCAAATCCAACACATACTACATGCAATGTCTTATAAACGAAAAGGAAATAACACCAGGGAGTGGGTCAGACAGACCGCAGGCAGCGCTGAAACGTCACAATAGAAACAGCGACAGTTCCAAAATGACTGAACAGAAGAGAAGCAAACGCCCAGCGCAGTGTGAGCTCAGTCAAGAGTTGGCCAAAACGTTTGTGGAACCAGCTTCTCATTCGAGCTCTGAATGAGAAGTTAGCGTTGTGCATTGTATGGCCCAAACGTTAATCCAAAACATTGTATGGCCCAAAAGTTAATCCAAAACATTCTGTATAAATTAGACACACGGGTTCTGCAGGCCATTTTTTTCTTTCTGAAAACACGCCAAACTGCGAGCTTTCCGGATGCTCGGTAGTACGGCTGCCAAACCAACAATCGCTAGCTTCTTTGTCTTCCAACAAAGCTATATATTCAGCCAATCACCACATAATCGCTGAACATTTGATGGAGCACAAGGCAAACCAAAGGTACAGCTTACAACGTACATTTCCAACTAAATATCGCAAGGGGGGAGACGACTGATGGTTTCACGAGCACCACAGAAAATACAAGCTTTGTCCCTTTTCAGAACCCTGTGAGTGAGATTATCTTTGCTTAAGATACTTTGCTTCAGAACTAACGAAAGAAAAAGTAGCTTGATGCTCCAAGTGAATTTAAAAGGAAAGGATATGTTCCCAATCTTACACACAGCTTCGTAATTGTGTTAAGTATTTGTTTTGTTTTGCTTTGCTTTGCTTTTGGGTTTAGTATTTGTTTTGTTTTGCTTTGCTTTGCTTTTGGGGTTGTTTATGGGAGGAAGGCAGCGCAACAAACTCCGCCCGCATGTGTTTGGAGCCTGTTTGCACGTAACCAAGGAACTGTTAACACTGCACTGGACAGTGTGTGTTTTGGTGTGTGTGTGTGTGTGTTATGAAATGAAGGGAAGAAATCAAAGTGTTGTATAAATCGATAATTTTTTATTAATTAATATATTTTTATTATTAACCTTTCGTCGATTTTATCTTTAATTCTGATATTTTTTATCACGTCACCACTGGTGGTATGACAAAATAACACGTTAGCACCGTAGAGTTGCTAAATCCTATCACTCCACCACTAGTGGCGTGGTAGTATTGTTTGGTCACGCCATCAATAAAAAGTGCTATTTAGTTGGACTTATCATAGGGTGTGACAGTGTTGTGTTGCTATGCCAAGAATAATGATGTGGTCAAAAGGATCAGATTTGAAAATAAAATTGACGAGAGTTAGTAATGAAAATAAATTAAAAATATGTTAATTAATAAAAACATTCATGAATCGACTTAATTACCGGAGCCTTTTTATTTATAATTTTTTTAAAAAATTATTTTAAAAATAACATCTTCCTAACTTTATTATCAATTCTGACCTATTTGATCACGTTCAAACTGTACTATCACGCCATTGACCCCTTTGGTCAAGCTCAAACTACGATATCACGCCATCGACCTTTTTGACACGCCAAGAGAAGTGGCGTGACAGTATAATTTGATCACGCTATAGATCAAAGAGTCATAATTAGAAATAAAGAAAGAGATTATTATTAAAATAATTTTTTAAAGAAAATAGATAATAAAAAGAATTCTACGTACGTTCCGCTAGCTAGAAAATATTATTACCCCGTTAGATCTATCCATCGATAGGGTAATGTCGTGACGTGACGACATATGTGACGTATGTACTACGTACCAAGTATAGTACATTAGTACATCGACTGCATGTACGAGAGAGAGTGTGTGTGTGTGTGTGATTGTGTGAAAGGGTATTATGCAGTGGAGGTATCGCTCGCTTTGCTTCCAACAGGCTAAGCTAAGCTAGCTAGCCAGTCTTTAAGAAGAAAAAGAGACGTGCCGTGCCAACCACCGACCATATTCCATCCAATCCGACCTGACTCGATGGATGGAGCAGCAGTACTGGCTACTAGCTAGCTAGATTATTTCTGTTTTTATTACAAATAAAGCGCTATATACATCGTATGATGATTTTTTTTTGTATTAAAGTTAACTTTTTTATAGTAAATTTTGTGTATATACTCTCTTTTTAAATATATGACAGAAGATATATAACCAAAAAAATATGGTCGTGTCGATCGAGGAGAAGTCAGTTACCAGACACTACTGTAGAATTTACAGTTTACCCCGCCCACCTCGGCCTCGTCCCCTCCGCCTCACCTCCGCCTACTACGCGTCGCCCCCCGGCCCTCTCGCCTCTCCCTCCGCCTTCTCCGCCTCGCCCCCCCGCCCCTCTGGCCTCTCGCCCCTTCGCCCCTCCTTCACCCTCGTCGCCCTGGTCGGCCTCGTCGATCGCCTCTCGTCCCTTGCCTTCGCACTCGCTCCCTTCATTTCCCCCTTCTCCGCCCCTCTCGCCCTATCCGCCTTCTCCGCCTCACCCCGCCCACTCCCCTCCCCGTTTCCCCCTTCTCTCGCCCCCTCCGCCTTTGGCCCCCCGCCCTTCTCGCCCCTCCGCCTCTCGCCTCACCGCTTTTCGCACAGGTCACAGTGACACCCACACGAACCGCTCCACCCCACGTTCCTCTCCCTCCCGACTTCTCCCATCCTCCCACTGTGGATCGCGACGCGAGCGCATAGGCCGACGACCGCGCGGCCGCGCCTCCCTTCCGAGCAACCGCACACAAAATTCGTCCACACCGCCGCATCCCCTCCGCCCCTACTCCCTCAAATCCCCAATCGCTCCTCCCATCTCGCCTCAAAAACCCTAGCCTCGCCCGCACCGCTCCGTGCCCCGATGTAGCCTCCGTAGCCGCGCCGTGCGCGTGCAATATCTGTTGGATCCTCTCTGTCTTTGGTGTGGCCACGCAGCCTCCCGCTCGCCCCTGTTTGCCCACCTCAACTGCTCCCTCGTCACCTCCTCCGATGAGGTGGCCCTAGCGCTGCTCGGGCTACTCCAGCGACTTCGACCCCAAGGACTACATCGACCTGCCGCTCGCCACCGACTAGGGTGCTGCGGCGGCCGCGCCCGAAGTAGTCGCAGAATGAGCTGGAGGCATTCCACGAGTGGTACTTCGCACTGGCCGGGTCCGACCTCGTGGCAACGGCGGCAACCACTACCACACGCGCGGCAATGGCGACACTGCAGCGGAGAGGGACCCGCTGCTGCAATGGGGCAATCGAAAGCGGCTACGCTGTGTCAAGGTGCGCCACCGCGACGTCGAGGTATTGGAGAACTTGCTCTTGATCCAACTTTATTTGGATCATCAACGACACTGCTAAATGTTGATCATCATGAGGCGTACTTCAGCGGAATGCCAGAATAGAATGGCAAGATTGAGAAGTATTATTGATGAAGGGAAAAGTCTACAGCTGCAGTTCCTTGCAGGGGATCTTGGCTTCTGGTTAGCCTCATTACAGTGAATCATTCTTCAAAAGAACTTCAATTTTTCTCTTATTTTTTTCAGTTTAGTTTATGCCTTGATGGGACAACATGAGTAGATCACATACCTCTGGCACTAATGTTACGTTCTCAATAAGTATAATCAAATATGCAAAGTTTCTTACATGTTATATGCATTTTTAGTCATTCCTCTATTTTTGTGGCTAATTGTGACATCAATGATCGCTTACAGGGTGTGTGCTCAACAATTGACCAAGTAAGCGGGGATAAACTTGAGTTTATTCTCATTGTCGCACCACTGAAAGAGTCTTATGAGCTTGCCCGTGCTATGCTGAAGATAGCTGATGAACTAAAGTTGTCTGCCAAAGTATGTGTTATATGGCCACAGAGTTCAGTTGATGCAAAAGTGGAAGAGAGCAGATCTGAGTTGGTATCCTGGACAAACTATGTCGATGTTGAGGAAATACCTAGGGCATATGCTCCTTCATGGTGGGAGATGTGTCAGATGACTAGGAAAAGTGTAATTTTGGTTAGGCCTGATGAGCACATAGCATGGATAATAGAATCTGACATGGGTGAGAGACGCGGATTCAAAAGTTAGGAGAGTATTTTCTCAAATTTTGTGTTTAAATAGGCAATAGGTGTACTAATGTGCAAATTTTCATTCAGTAACTAACTGGGTTTGAGTGTCATTAATTAAGTATAGCTAGGAATCTTGGCTGCATGATGTAACATTACAGAGCAACACAGAGTTGTGATGCATTTTGTAAAGAACCATGTACATGACCACCAAATTGTTTGTTGAATTCTTCTTACATCTGTTGATAATCTTGAAATATGTTTGACCTGAACTTTCAAAGTTGTTACACCAATGTGAATAAATGTTTTCTTCGATACATGATATCTCTACAACTACTTAAAAAGTCTTAGTGGTGGTCTGTTCTCTCCACACCACCACCCTCTGAAACAATCGGCGCTGGCAGGTGGGCCCGAGGCTAGCTGCTTCCCCAGCCTCCGAAAACCTCAGCCCGCACTCGTACTCCCTCTCTTGCATCTACCCCTCGGTCTGCCCCCTACATGTATCCTTCTCACTCTTCTGCTCTGCTCCACGCGTCTCCACCCCCACCACCATGGCCTTTGGTAACTAATACTACTCCGTTCGGTACAAATTATTCACCAAGCTTGGGCTAAATAAGTGAATGTACTCTGTTTCGTTTGAAATTGTATCTTGAGATACTTGTTAGCTGAATTATGGTTTTTGTTGCCCATCTGGTAGTATGGTAAAAGCTGAGAACTAAACAGTTCAAAAGCAATTCATATGCTCCATGCTTGTAACATTTGCATTTATTTTCCCAAAACTAATTATAATGCTAAGAAATTATAGGTGTGTTAAGCACATTGTTCAGAAATTATTCGTACAAAATATGAGTTTCCGTTGCAACGCACGTGCACTTACGAATAACAATAGAGATATTGGTGAGCTGCAACAACATATTCTATGCAAAAATTGATTTTCCGTTGCAACGCACGGGCACATATATATATATATATATGCAGCTGTATGTGCAGACGCACGCACATAATCTGCATATATATATATATATATATATATATATATATATATATATATATATATATGCAGTTAAAATTTGGTTGCAACCTTAAAGACAGCTCTGTTGGCACAAAATGTGGTACAATGCAGTTAAAATTTGGTTGCAACCTTAAAGACAGCTCTGCAACCTTATTCCCTGGGAGGCAGAAAAGAAAATAAAAAATATATAATAATAAGAGAGATCGAGTAGGGAATAGTGGCGTGGGTACGTTGCGAGGAAGGAAGCTGCAAGCTAATTAAAGGCGCAACCGGATGGGGATGGGGGTGGGGGTACTCACGGTCACGGACGGAGGAAGCTAGCGGTAGTAGCGGATGGGAGGTCGTTTTCATGCAGTGTCGCGGCGCAACGACACATCGTCGAGTCGGAAAATTCTCAAATCCATACCGTATCGCGCGCTACCTGGTGGCAGCTGGCAGGTCCCCATCCCCATCCCCATCCCCTGTAAACGCTAAGGCTAATTAAGCTCTCTGCTGTGCTGCATGTGTGGCTAGCTAGCTGAATGCGTGTTGGAATGATCAACACAACATGTAAGAGCAGTCACTGAATTCAACAAAGAAGACAATTTATTGTAGAAACAGGAAGCAAGCATGGTCGGTCGGTCGATAATTCAACAAAGTTACCGATGGATGGATGGATGGATGGATGGATGCAATTGTCGTCGACGGCACACCGCGGCCGCTAGCTTCAATTAATGGTAGAAGAAGAGGAAGAAGAAGAGGTAGCTATCTGCACGCTAGCTACCACAAGTTTGGGGCCCTGCCAGAATTGACCATACTGCTTGGATAGCTCTGACTTGATTGGTCATCTAGATAGATAGAGTATCCAGTCAGGCTCAGGCGTACACACTCTAATGTATGGGTGGGTCCGCCCGCGTCCTTTAAGCGTCATCAGCCTTTACTTTCTTCCATGGCATCTGGTCCATTCTTGTAGGCAGTAATCCTTTAGGACGATCGTCAGCTGTTCCTCCCTTGTCCTTGTGACCTCTGCTTTATCTGCGGTCTCCATCCATCGTACCTAGTTGCGTACGGCACAGAGTCACAGCCAGTAAAAAAAAAAAAAAACCAAAGTCGGGGTGAAGCTTCAGCTGAAGCTGATCTACACCGCGCGACACGGGAGGGAAAGCAAGGCACGTGAAGATTACACGCGTCCAAACCTGCTTGGCTCGACCACCCTATAAGACGAAGACGAAGACGAAGAGGAAGAGGAAGAGGATAGCATAGGACAGCACACCACCACCGCCGTGTCAGTGTGTGCCTATCCTCTCACCCTCCCTCTCTCTCGTAGCAGCAGCAGCAGCAGCAGCAGCTCGAGAAGCAAGCAACCAGAAGAAGAAGATCTACAAGCAGCAGCAGCCATGGCGAGGCATCATCGCCTCTCTTCTTGCTGCCTCCTCCTCGCCACGCTCCTGGCTGCAGGGGCACTCTCCGCATCCGCCTCCGGCCACGACGCCCGTTTCGCGCGCACCCCACGCCGTGCTGCCGTCCAGAAGCCGCCGGAACCCGAACCTAAACCGCAGCCAGAACCCCAGCCAGAGCCAGAGCCAGAGCCCCAACCGGAGCCCAAGCCATTGCCACGCCCAGAACCAAAACCAGAGCCCAGGCCTAGGCCGTTGCCACGAACAAAACCGGAGCCCGAACCCAGGCCTGAACCCGAGCCAGAGCCGAGGCCCTTACCTCACCCTGAACCAAAACCAGAGCCAAGGCCTGAGCCGGAACCCAAACCCTTGCCTGAACCAGAACCAAGGCCATTACCTCACCCTGAACCAAAACCCGAGCCGAGGCCCGAGCCGGAACCCAAGCCTTTGCCTAATCCTGAGCCCGAGCCGAGGCCCTTACCTCACCCTGAACCAAAACCTTTGCCAAGGCCCGAGCCGGAACCCAAGCCGTTGCCTCACCCTGAACCCGAACCAGAACCAAGGCCATTACCTCACCCTGAACCCAAACCAGAGCCAAGGCCCGAGCCGGAACCCAAGCCGTTGCCTCACCCTGAACCCGAACCAGAACCAAGGCCATTACCTCACCCTGAACCCGAACCAGAGCCAAAGCCCGAGCCAGAACCCAAGCCTTTGCCTAATCCTGAACCTAAGCCGAGGCCCGAGCCGGAACCAAGGCCCTTACCTCACCCTGAACCAAAACCAGAGCCAAGGCCCAGGCCAGAGCCGAGGCCCTTACCTCGCCCTGAACCCAAACCCGAGCCAAGGCCCGAGCCCGAGCCTCGCCCTGAACCCAAACCAGAGCCAAGGCCCAAGCCCGAGCCCAAGCCGGAGCCTCGCCCTGAACCCAAACCGAAACCGGAGCCAAAGCCCGAACCAATGCCTGAACCGGAGCCAAAGCCGGAACCGGAACCGGAACCCAAGCCAAAGCCCGAACCAATGCCTGAACCAGAACCAAAACCCAAGCCGGAACCGGAGCCGAAACCGGAGCCGCCGCCGAAGCGCAAGCCACCCCACATCCCGCCAGCAACCGACAACTGATGTGATGGAGGAGATGCCCCCCGGCGAGATGGATGATGATGCATATCTGCCTTTTGTATTCCTTCCTTCCTTCCTTCCTGCCTTGCTTGTGTCGTACTACGGTCTCCGGCTGTTTTTCATGACGAGTGTTAGTTTTATTAGTGCCCAGCTAGTGTTTGTGATTATTTAGTTGTTTGTACGCATCCTATCTATGTAATCTATTTGCTCTACGTACCATGTATGTATCTACGCACGTACATTTTTATCTCATTTGATTGTTTTTTCCTCTCCACATATCTACGTGACCTGTTACTGTTACCCACTGGACTAGATACATTATATGTATATATGCTTCTGTTGTATGTATATATTACCCCTAACCCTAGAGTAATCTGGGAGTAGCACTCTTCGTCTCTTCTCTCTCTTTCGGACAGATATAAATTGCACACTCTCTGAACAAGTATCTTTAGGTTGGCAGCAGAGCGCCGGGTAAGGGTATCTCTAGTATTAGTATTATATTTATTGTTATCTCTTAGCTATATTATGTCTATAAAAAGTGGGAAAGGAGTGAGTACAGGTTATCTCTCCTCGAAGAGACTGACGTGTATGTGAAATAAAATATGATATATTAATCTACTCTAATTGACATATAGACATGTTTCATAGGACAATTATAAAATATAAATATTAGAGAATGTGATAGAAACTATCTATTTGAGATGTTATTTCTACTATATATTAGAGATAAAAGTTATCTCTAACTATTAGAGATGCTTTAACGAGGACATGACCTAGTCTCTTTTCTAGAGTATCTTTAATAGTGTATTTATTATTGCCTCTTAGCTATATCACGTTAACAAAATCCTATAAGGAGAAGAAAGAGGGAGTAAAGAGAGCACATGTCATCTCTTTCTGAAGAGACGGTCGTGCACACTAAACAAAATAGGGTATATTAATCAGTTGACATGTAAACTCGTTTCAAAGAAAAATTATAAAATACAAATATTGGAAAACGTGTTGGAGTTTTCATTGATCAGCAGCAAGATCATTACAACAAGCATTTATTAGGATGCCACGCCACGTGTTATCATCATCGACATCTTCCTTTTTTCTTTCCTCACCCCTTCCTCTCTAGCACACAAAAAAATAACTAAGAAAAAAAACTCAAAGACAGAAAATTTCAAGTTGAGGAATTTTAAAAACATTAATCTTTTTTAGTTCGAGGGGAAGGGGAGGAAGCAGAAGTCGCCAGGGTGGTACAACATAAGTTAGATGGGTGCAGATGGTTCTCTGGTAAAATTTACACCCAAGAGTTGGAAATGGTTCTCTGGTACGGTGTGTGTGTATATAGATTACCAACCAATGCAACACATGGCACCCTCGCAAAAGAGGGGGGAAGCCAATGCAATGGCACGTCAACGCAAGAAGTATTGGGTTGCCATTCATGCATCCATGCAAACTGCTTAATTTAATTTACCTATAATTAAAATTAACTGTGATATATATATATATATATATATATATATATATATATATATATATATATATATATATATATATATGACGTCCGTTTAATACTCACGAGTACATATTCCGCTTCAATATATATATATATATATATATATATATATATAGTGCAAATGGGTAATTGAGTGCTAAGGTGCAAATATCAATCTTAACCGTTAGATCATGAAGGGTGTTTAATGTGGGAGCATGCAGGCGCATTGAAGGTGGAAGCATGCAAAGTGATTAAATGGTTTGGAGGGTGGGAACCCGCATTAATCTTGGTTGTTCAATCTAGATCCAGATGTCATTTGCACCTTAGCACTCAATTACTCATTTGCACTAGATATGTTCGTCTGTTTCGTACTCCCGGGAGTACATACTCCCACTTCGAATATACCATTTAAACGAATATATTATACTTCTATATTATTTTTAATATACCTAAATACCAATTATAAGATACTCTAATGCGATTTGATTGAAAAAATTTCATTAGAGTCCTTTACTTTTGCTATATACCCTTTTCATATATAAACAAAAGTATATACACAAAATTTTCTATAAAAAGTGGACTTTAATGAATTTTGTCATATAACTCACTTTGGAGTATCTTATAATCATTATTGGAGTATACTAAAATAGATAAAAAGGTATCATCATACGATTTAAGTGGCATATGAGAGGTGGGAGTACGTACTCCCAGGAGTACCATATCATTTTCCTATATATATGTGTGTGTGTGTGTGTGTGTTCTAAGAATGATATGAGTATTTCTTAGGTCATTTGGCATCTATTTTGATATATCAATAAATTTCTATCTTATTCATGATTCAAATCATGGTTTTTACTACTAGAATAGTAATTTTATCAACTCTGCCATACCTGACCATTTTTGCATAAAAACTAAAATAAGTAAATAATGAAATTAGTTTTTATTATTCTAAACCTATGAAACTTAATGTCTAAACTATTAACTACTTAGAAGTTATCATACAACTTGAATCGAAGGATTGGACATAATCAAACACCCAAGTCTTTCATAACATAAGATGATGTGTTATTCTACACGATTATATCATGATTCTACGACTAGGATTGTGATTCTGTGGATATCATGGGGATATGCTCCAGATCTTAGGATGATGTGACAATTGGCAATGGCGTTAATGGTTTGTCGTTTCACGTGTTTCGATAAAGTTTCAGAACTGTCAGGTGATAGGCGGTCTGACCGGCCATAGTATGGCGGTCGGACCGGCCATGAGCGGCGGGCGAACCGGTTATGACCAAATGTGTCAAAATGGGCTGGGCCAAAAATAGAGGGTGTAGGCAAGAGAGCGGATTATATTGCTCTTGGTCTCATAATTTTTGGAGTCTCCAGTCAAAAGTTCTATTGGTTTAAAATTTCCAGTAGGTTTCGGATTTTCAGGGGTTGAAAATCGGCTAAGTCCTTTCGGGCGGTCGGACCGGCCTATGGCTGGCGGTCCGACCGGCAAGGCTGGCGGTTCGACCGGCCCTGAGGGGCGGTCGGACCGATTGTCACTTGAACGTCGGCCTTATTGGCGGTGTTGTTCGTTAGTTAGGTCAAAGTCATGAGTTTCAGTGCATATATATTGCATGATGCATGTTTTGACTAACGTGGGTCAAGTTGTGAAGAACTTGTTCCCATATTCGATTTGCTTGTCTATTGTTGTGCAGGTTGCTTGGTGGTCAACGACGGTCAACGGCGAGGATGATCGGGACTAGGCTTGAAGAGCTGAGGTCCAGGACGATCGACGATGACGGGTGAGGTCAATGAACTCAAGTGTGGTGCAGAATAGACAAGAATGACCGAACGAACAGTTCGGTGCGACTGGTTTGATCAAGCGGCGCGGGAGTTGGTGCAAGTGCCATGGTGGTTTCGGTAGGAGCCGGATGGGAGAGACTTGCCGACATGGAGAGCCGTTGATCAACCTACACGTGTGCGGAAGCGGCGAAGTGCCACAGATGGACTCGGTCTTCGGAGAAGGACCGAGAAGGGGTATTTTGGTAATCTTTCCAAATACCACCTTGGTGACCTTTTGCCAATCCGCGGCGCAAGACGACGCAAAGAGAAGCGGTTTAGGCAAGAGGTGTTGAAGACGACGCTTTGTAATGCGTGCGTGTGTGACCCGTTTGTGTTAGGTCTTAACGGGAGCCCATTAAGTTAATCTTCTAGAAGGTATAAGTCTCCACTATAAATATAGGAGGGAGGTGGCTGCACCCCCTTCAACACTTTCATTATTGTTGAAATCCTAGTTTGGCTTAGGAAGAGGATTAGTGTAGGTTAGGGTTCTAGAGAGTTTTGATTTGATTTTGTGCTATTGGATTGAGCTTTGTCCTCCATTGATGGAGTGGCTGTAAACCCAAACCCTATCAAATCAATCCAAAGAAAGTTTGCTCAAAGATGTGTCTCTTTGTTTTTCTTCTCTCTATTTGGTGATTTTGAATCTTTATTTAATTCGTGAGTTTTTGATTGATTTCTTCATGTGATTTAGCTTGCTGTGATATGTGGAAACACATCTAGGATCATCTTGATCATCAATCACCCACGAGTAAGTTTTTGGATCTAATTTTCGTTTTGACTCGGTTTTGAACCATCCTCCTCTCAAACTGAAAAAGGTCGTAACTTTTTCAAGGATCTTCACGATCTTCGATTGGAATAGGTTCCTGACATCCTAGAGAAGGTGTGTTCCAAGTTTCATCAAGTTTGGAGTTGTAGATCAAAAGTTATATCTATTTACAACTTCATTTTTCGGGCTATTTTTACTGTTCATCAGACTGGAGGTCAGACCTCCCAAGGTGACCGATCCGACCGCCAAGGTGACCGGTCCGACCGCCATTAACACAAAGGTCAGACCGCCCAACACTTAGAATTTTAGCCCATGTTGATTTTGGTTGTTTTGCTTCGGGGTTTATATTGGATTCAATACTAGTCTTCCGCTGTACTGGTATATTGATCTTCATAGATTCTATAGCTATTGGAGTGAAATTTGGATTGAATCTGATCTTGGTTGAAAAAGTGAACGTGCTCCTATTCACCCCCCTCTAATCGTCTTTTCGGTCCAACAAATTCAATCCCATTTAGGCTATCTCCTATGTGTAGTTTTCTGAACGAGTCGATATGCTCTCGATCTGTTTTATTCAATCCCATTTGGGCTAGCGTGTAAGGCGATCGATCAAAGAGGTAGCCAAACATCATTTTCAGCTCGGGGGAACTTCTTCTGTCATAAAGGGGATCGAAGAAATCAAACACAATCAAAGCTACGTAGGTGGAGAGAAAGCAACGAATTGAAGGTCAAACGCGTGTTTGGAATATATATTTGGGATCGAGGTGCGCGCAGGGGAGGGGAGGGGAGGCTCCGTTTTCTCGAGCTCGCTATCTGATTAGACGAGATGATGCTGATGCTGATTAATTAGTCAAGTCGCTCGTTCGTACATATGTTAAAAGTTGCAGTACCATATTATACCCCCTCTGCACGGCATCCACGTTTTTCTCTTCCCTTGGCATCCATCTTTTGACCCACCACCTCCTCCTCCTCCTATTAGTTTCCATCTCGATCGCTTTTCGATCTACTTCTGGAATCACATCAGATACCACATAATATATATATATATAATATCGCAATCACGCAGATTAATTGCCAGCTGCTGTTTAACTTGATATAGATGACTCCTTCGTCCTTGTCCTAAACGGAGTAACTTCACAAAGTTTTCAGAGTTGGAGTAATCAGAAATGGATTTAATTTTACTCCAAGTAGAGAGCTAATTTGGTCGCTTGGCTCAGGATAACTAACTTGCCAAAGGTATCCAGGCTAGGTAGGTTGTTGCATCGCCAGGTCAGCAATCAAACGAGCCACCGATAGAATCCCGGCGAGGCACATCAGCGCCCCCAAAGTCCACTACTGCGAGTTCTTTCATGCATATACAGTGACATAAAAAGTACATTCAATCATCAGGGATCACTGGCAGCCTTTTTAAGCCATAAAAAAATATTACAAGTCACAAAAAAAAAGTAGTGCAGTATTTTTACAAAGATTATTCATATTTCTGGAGATGAAGTTATCTTTCTAACTAAACTCCAACTTCTCGTAGGAATGAATTTAAATGGAGTTAGAGTTGGCAAATACCTATGGATATACTTGCTGTCGCTTTTTTTCTTTCTTGCGGTTTTCAGGAGGAGGATTGAAGTGAGCTTGTTTAGATCTAGTGGGCTTTGTGGTTTGACGGTCCGACTTGCTGGGCTTCTCCATTGCATTCAAGAAGATTTGTGAGGAGAGCAGGGCGAAGGAAACGCAGATGGGAGTTAATTGTCCGGCCCGTACGATCGATGCTTCCTTAGTCATGCTGTAGAGCACATATCCATATGATCCATATGCTGTACTGTACGTGTCAGGGAATTGAATAATCGTCGTCGTCGTCGTCTCTCTGCGGTGTTCGATCGGAATACCCATTCCTTGCAAAGGGGACATATATACTGTAGGATGCAAACGTTTTCCTACTTGCATAAATACTGTGGAGTACATTGTTTCCCATCTCTTAGTTCCTTGTATTAATTTGACCTGCTCCAAAAAAGAGTAAGTACGAGATCGATATTTATGGATTTGACCTCGCCTGTTTTGTTTTGCATCCATGATCCATCCACCGTGTTCCTGTCTTCTAATGATTTGACCTAACCCAGCCTCTCGTGTGTTACACTACTATAAAAAAAAAGATTAATACTGTACACCTCATCACAGACGGCTAACCAAAACCATATGTATTACATGCCATCACATACGATTTTATTTTGGAGACCGTCTTTGTTACTGGCTGTACTAAAAACTGTCTGTGAAGATGTAATATCACATACGATTTATGCTGACGATTTTCAACATGAACCATCTGTGATTTCTCATCCTCATCATAGACGGTTTGTATTAAAAATCGTCTATGATAATCTCATTTATTGCAGACCCGACCCTCACAGATCTGTCGTAAATTCCATCTCTATGAAATGGATGTGCTTGTTTCTGAAATAAATGTGAATTAAATGCATACATGTACTTGTTGTGTTTCTTCTTGTTTCAAAGGGTATGGCTAGTATTTCCTGAGACAAGCCAATAAACAGAGCTAGATTTACCAATACAAAAAAAAATATCATAGACGGTTTTGTCAGTGTTTTAGAACCGAACTTACGTAATGATTGTTTGATTCGGGAGATCTCCAAGACTCAAATCACGCAAAGAGAATGACACATGGATTTTTATACAGGTTCGGGCCTTCTCCAGAGAAAATAACAACCATACTCTTGTGTGGCTACATTGCGTATGCTGGTTACAGATCAAGAGAAAGAATAAAATGCAATATCTTGTGCTCCTGATTATATCTTTCTCTCCTCGTCGGGTGATTCCTTCTTTTATAGTGTGCTCGAAGTGGGCGACCATTTCTCCAGCCCAAATGGCGTATCAATGCTTGAGATGATGGCGCAATTACTGGAGATTACTGTTGAAGAAGCAACGTTCTCACATCGCCAGGCAATTATCACCAGGACAGAAAGTTTAATTGTGCAGTTATTCTGCAGAATAATAGTGTATACTGACTGTTTAGATGCTCTAATCAATTGGACCTACTTGTATGTAAGTTCGATCGATTATAGGGTGGTCGTAACTGACCTGGTCGTAGAAGGACTTACGACCATAGGGTGATCGTAGTAGAACTTACGATCATGAGGCAGTCGTAGAAGATCTTACGACTTCAACTTGTCCCTTATGAACATTAATGGGTATACTCAAGAACCATATAATAACGTTATTATCTATAATAAGGATAACAGATAGATAATTAAATGAGGATTTCTATATACTCCTCAGGTTTTATCTACAAATCGTCTGTGATAATCTATTACAGATGGTTTCATCTACAAACCGTCTGTGATACATAAGCTATCACATACGACTCCTCGGGATAAGCCGTCTGTGATACATTAGATATCACAGACGTTTTCATTTACAAGCAGTCTGTGATACACAATTAGCACAGGCGGTTATTTATTGGAACCGTCGGTGATATTTTTTTTATCACAGACGATTCTACTTTAGAACCGTCCGTGATATTTTTTTATCACAGACGATTCTACTTTAGAACCGTCTGTGATGTCCAACCCTATTTGTATTCGTACTCTAGGGTTTGCCCGCGCCCCCCACTCAAACGATTAAGTTTCTCTAACTCTGCCTCCTACCGCGAGCCCGCGCCGCCATCCTCGATGTCGCCTCCTCATCGAGCCCGGTTGTAAGATCGAGGAGGCCGGCTAGAGGGGGGTGAATAGGCGGTTTTAAATTTTCTTTTAGCTAAAATCAATTAATAATGCAGAAGCTAATAACAAATTAGTTTTGCACAATTAAAACCTAAATCAACTAGGCTCCCCAAAGTGCACCAACACTATGAATACAATACAATGAGAGCAATCATACAAAGATATATAAGCTATTAAAGCTAGAATGTAAATTGCTCAAAGTAAAGCACAAACCAAGATGACACAATTATGTTTTACCGTAGTGTTCGTAAACTTGTCGGTCTCCCATAATCCACATTGTGGTAAGCTCAATCAAATTGGACCGGTTCCACTAATTAAGCCAACACCTCCGAGGTAAGTCCAACCACTTGGACCGGTTCCAACACGAACCAGCACCTCGCTCCACTAGGGCTGCTCTTCCTCCTCTCCGGAGATAGCGAGCACCAAACCACTCACAACCACGCCGGGCCTTCTCACAAGTTTCTTGAGAAGATCACCAGTCACGACGTCTCCACGCCGTCTAGGAGTCAGCAAACACCAAGAGTAACAAATCTCAACTCTCACTTGAACTAATCAAGTGTCTAAGCTCAAGTGGATATACAATCCACTACCTAAGGCAAAACATGCACTTAGGGTTTGCTCTCCAAGCTCACTAAGTGCAACACATGCACATAAGAGATGAGAGGCTTGCTCTTAGCTCAAGGAATGAGTATAGCACTCACAATCACAGCAGCAACATCTCACAACCGGCCAAGGTGAGTATTTATAGCCCACACACAGAAACTAACCGTTGGAGGAAATATTCTCTCGAATCTGTGCAAGGCCGGTCTGACCGCCAACTAATGGCCGGTCAGACCGCCCGAGGAAAATCAGCACAATCCAAGAAGGTGCTTCTCTAGAATAAATGTACCGCAAAAACTTCCGGTACTTCCGCTCTCCGGTAGTACCGTATTATCAACGACGGTACTACCGCACAGAGAATCAACTCAAATTGCCACCGGTCCGACCGCCCAACACATGGCGGTTCGACGGGTTTGGCACCAGTTAGACCGGTCCATACAGTCGGTCTGACCGCCAAACCACATAGGCCGAACACTTTTGGCTTCGCTCAAACGACAAAACACATTTGCCCATTTGAGTGCAATTCCAACAAGGTTTAGAGGTGATATTCTCAACAAGTTGCAAAACACATTTGCCAACCTTTAGAATACTCACCATAAGGAATAAGGTACATGGACTTACACCATTTGAAAAACATATTTGCAAACTTAAGTCACATGCTACAAGAAATCAAACATGAGTATCAACTATTTGCAAAACACATTCGCAACTAACATCATCATGCCACAAGGCTAAGGTGCATGGACTTCAACCATTTGCAAAACACATTTGCAAACTATAGTCCCATGCTACAAAGATTAAATGCATGAGCCTCGGCTATTTGCAAAACACATTCACAAATAATAGCTCCATGCATAGATGAGCTAGAGCAAACACAATGAACTATTAACATATGACTAACTCATGCTGCTAGTCAAGACCCCTTTTAATAGTACTGCAACCTATACTAGCAATCCGGTCTTCCAACCAAACACCAAGACCGGTAAAAGACTAGGAACACATTCTTAGCACTAGCTAGTCATACCTTTGCCTTGCATCTTCTTGAAACTTGATGACGCACATCAACACTTCAAGTCCGGGTCCTTGACTTTGACAATCATCAACACATGATGATCTCTTTTTCTTCAAGTTCTTCTCTTGAATACGCATCAACTCATGATGCATTCTTCACTCGACCTCCATCAACACATGATGGGTATGCTATTGACTTGATGTGCATCAACACATGATGCATTCTTTTACTCAAAGTCTTGATATGCATCAACTCATGATGCATCCTTCATAAGATCTCCATCAACACATGATGGGTCTTCTCTTTAAACATCATCGACACACGATGATTCCCATTTCTTTAAGCTCTTCATATGCATCAACACATGATGCATTTTTTTACTTTAATCTTGACTTGATGATCAACTCATTATCATCCCAAGTCTCCATCACCCTGGAACATAACTTATTCATCCAACTCATGGAAAATATTAGTTCTACAATATGATTATCATTAATTACCACATCATACCATTAACTCATAATGGTGGGACAAGATACTTCAATCTTTCCTTCTTTGGTAATTGATGATAACCACTTCAATTGCACATAAATTGAATGTAGATAAAAGTAGCACTACATGAGTATATATGAACTACACAAGTTATATATACTCTAACATGACTATGCAAGAACTACACAAGTTCTTATATACTCACAACATGAGTATTCGAGAACTACACAAGTTATACATACTCAAAACATGAGTGTATAGGAGCTACACAAGTTCTATATACTCAAAACATGAATATACAAAAACTACACAAGTTTTGTATACTTAAACGGATATATTTCAAAGTAAAGATCCCAAATGTATGTGAAAAACGGAATATGGATCAATACTAATGAAACCATAAAATATAGAATAAACTCCCCCTAAATGTGTGCATACTCAAATGTGTAATAGAAACATATGCATATATTCAAGTTCAACTTATGGTTGGGTTTAACCTATATTTTGGATCCGAGGAATGCAACAATATATAAAAGTGTAAGTCGAATGCATATCTCGTTGAATTTCACCTTTATATCAAAATGAGACTACACAAGATAATACTAGACAAGAGAGTTAGTCTCATATTTGGATTTATCATTAATCACCAAAATATTCAATTAACTCATAATGGCGGGTCTAGATCCTTCAATCCCACCTTTTTGGTGATTGACGACCAATCCATTATCAATAACAACATTTGGATATAAATAGACATAACATTCGTATCATAAGAATTTAAGCTATTGAATTATGTCTATGCATGTCATAATGTGAAATTTAAAGTATTAAACAATATGCATATGAGAAAGATATGTTTGTAAAAACAGTGCATTCTCCCCTTTTTGGCATAATACAAATAACCAAATTAAATATCCAAATGGAGGAATATATATAATATAAATATTCTCCCCCTTTTGGCATTAATCAAATAAATCAAATGACAAAGGAAAATATATCAATAATCCAAATGTGGGGATATATATTGATAACATAAAAATTCTCCCTCTTTTGGCATTAAACACCAAAAAGTCCAAAACAAATCTAAAACCAAGAAATAAGTTTTGCAAAGCAAAGAACTTGACAATTGAAATCATTTTATTTAATCTTTGAAATATTCTCTCCTTTTGACATAGCTAACCTAACTAATTACCTAACTACTAATTACCTAACTAATTGGCTGGCGCGTGGCCACCGTGCGCCAGCGGCGATGTGGGCCGGCGGGGACACGCAGCGGCGAGGGAGGTGTGGGCGCACGATGGGCGTGCGCCAACACCACATGACGGCCTCTCCCGCGTTGGCGCACGGTCACCGTGCGCCCACGCCACCCTCGCCGATATGAAAATGTTTGCTAATACGATTTGAGCATGATTATATTTGCAAATACGATATGAAAACACGCTAAATTAGCCAAAAATTTAGAGTAGTAGCACTGTGATGATCTTTTCCGTGGTAGTGCTACCACAAGTATCATAGGAGTAGTAGCACTGTGACGAACGCGGCCTTTTATTTTCAAGTAAAAAATGTGAAGCGTCTTAGACTTTTTTGGTCGTTGATGAGACACAGATAGATGTTCAAGCCATGCAAGTGGTAGCAACTACTAGTTTGGTCCATTCAAAACCCAAAAAAAAAAAAAAAAATCGTAGCTGAATGCTCTAGCCTCACGTGTGTTCCTAATCCTATACGGAAACGAGAGAATGAGCCGGCTGGAAATCCATTAAAGATTTACTCCTCTCTTTTTCGCCACATCTGTTCATAACATCGGATCTGTTTTAATATATTTATATATGGAGATTACTTAGAATGTAGTTATTATAATTTTTCCTCTGTCTACACCTATTTAAATTGCTGGAAGAGGTTAATTAGTTGTGGTATATAATTTAATAGGAGCATGTAAAATCATTTTTCATTAAGTATTTATTAGATTTAGTTCTTCTTTAGTATGTGTGCATCGTGGGCTGGGACAAATATATAGCGAAACAGATGGAGAGTATTATATATTGTCTGGTCTCCCATAACCTAATTAATCTGGAGTTGAAATTAAGTTTGAATTCAACCGATCGGTAGAGTATATTATTACCCAAAAGAAGACGAGGCAAACTAAGAGGGAGAAAAAAAAAAGAATCTCAAACTCAAAACCGATCGAGATGAATGGTGCAATACTAACACTAATACTCCCTGAGATGTGCTTAATTTCACTTCCATTGATCTGGAGTTAAGCACTAGCAGATGATCGACAGCTAAGGAAGGAAGGACGAGCAGCTAGCTAATCGATCTAGCTCGCTATACGGAAGGAAGTGAATTAAGCATATACTTACTATAGTAATTTATGACGGGCAGCATGCATGCAAAATATCTCTGCATGTGAAAGGTTAATTAAGCAATCAGCTAGAGCAGCATCAATTAATTCCCTCGACATATATACTACGTATAGCACAAGTAAAGTCTCTCGGTTTGACTTGCATAGCAGTTTAATTAGCGCAGCGCACAAGAAATAAAAGGAACGAAGCATCTTGGGTTGTTGGTTAGCACTGCAGCTAGCGGAGGCAGTACGTCTCATCAACACCAGTGTCAGCTAGCAGCAAGCTGTTAAGTAGGTTGCAAATTAGACAGATGAAATGCCAGTTAAAGTTGAGAAATGGAAGACACAGGCTAGCAGTTTAGCAGTAGCAGTAGCAGTAGCAGTAAAAACAATAACAAAGCATGCCAAAAAAATTTATCGAAATATATCATTCACCCCTCTTACTCTTACTCTTACTCTTACTCTTACTGCCGCAGCCGATCCTACGCCTTGCCTGGTGACGACCCTGGTGACGACGACGCGCGACCGGATTATTGCTCGATCGCTTTGGTAGCGATGGATCGGTACGATTCTACTCCCCAATTACTTTACGACGGCGACCGGGAGCAGCAACTTGCACTGCATCATATCTTGAGCTAGCTACCAACATGTGTTTCATGTAACGCTTGTAACACTTAAAATGTCCATAATTATATGTATGAAAACGTACATTGCAAACCCTAATTCTGTTATCTGGATGAACCATTAGTTCTAGTGTCTTGTCTTTACTACCTATGTATTAGGCATGTCCAATGTATGATGTATGTCTTTACGACGTTGTTGTACCCCTTTGCATGATGGATGATAAATTTAAACATTATGCTTCTGAGTGCCGAAGTCATATTAAATACTTTGAGTGTCAAAAGTTTGGACATTACGCTTCTCACTGTTCAACATTGTTCTTCTTGTTTCGACGGTGAGAAACGTAATGCCCAAAATTTTGACACTCAAAGCATTTAATATGACTTTGGCACTCAGAAGCATAATACCCAAATTTATCACACTCAAAATATTTAATTTTTGACTTATCTTGTTTGGACTCATCGCTGCTACGACCAGGTTTATAGCCGCATCCAGCAAAATCTCCATGACCACCTCGGCCGTGCCAAGCAGAGCCACGACCACCTTAATTTGATGTATAATCTCGCCGAGTCTGCTTATTCTCTCCCTTCTGCTCAGCTTTCACAAATAAGGCTTGATCGTTGCGAGACTTGCAACCTTTTAGTAGTCCATGTGCTTTAAGAGACCCAATTACCTCTTCCAGCTTCATACTCTCAAGATCACTTGAATACAAAAGAGTTGTGAGTTGTGACCACATGCATGTACCTATCAGGTAGTACTCGCAAGTATTTCTCGATCACCTCAATTTCCTCCAACTTATCGCCAAGGGCTCAAAGTTCATTGACCACCGCCGTCAATTTTCCTACTAACTCATCTACTGATTGAGTTTTGCCCATATGCAATGCCTCATACTCCCCTCGGAGAGTTTGGAGACAAACTTTCTTTACTCGATCCACACCTTCATGCATCGTGCGAAGAGCAATCTAGGCCTCCCGAGCAGTATCCTTCCCAACGAGCTGATTCAGCATTGAGTCGGGTATAGCAGTGTAGATCAGCGCCAACGCCATTTGATTGGCCTTCAGGTCAACCTCCACAGCCTTTCCTTTTGGATCGATCTTTCCCTTTTGATCGACCGGAACGGCTACTGCGTTCCAGACCCCCTGGGCACGCATGTTGACCCGCACCTTCATAGCCCAAGCGGGGTAGTTCTCTGAAGTGAGAATCGGGTACGACAACGAATTTGGGTCATCCTTCGTTGTCGACGAAGATTCCATTGGGAGCCATCGATTTCCTCTTCTCTAGAGTTGGAGGTCCAATTTTTATGCACTATGCTCTGGTATCACGTGTAGTTGAACAACCTTCGACCAGTCGAACCTCCACTACCAGGAAATAGTCGTATCGCCTACGATCAGGATGTAGTCGTATCACCTACGACCAGGATGTAGTCGTACTTTCGACCAGGTAATCGATTTCGACTAGGTAGTCGAAACTTCCTTCGACCACGATGTAGTCGAAAATGATGAATAGTACTCGATAAACAGTACTCGAAATAAACAGTAGTCAATGTGAACAGTGCTCGATAATGCGTACTCGAAACCAAAATCGACGACGAACAGAGGAATTCTGCGGTGCCGAACTGTACACCCTTTTCTCTTGGCTATTGCTTATCTTTTGTTGTCGCAAAGACTTACAAGACACAACCGCATCTTATATAGGCTGTTTAGACCGACTCACATATTGATTCGAACAATACAACTCGGATACGAGTTGATTACAGAACAGACTCCGAAACTAAAACTTCTACGACTACAACTAGAATTATAGGAAGGATTAATTCCAATACTATTCACCTGGTTGCAGATCACTGTTCACACCAGATACTGATACCGAGGAGGCGCATGGAATGTAGGAGAAGAATAGATACCCAAAGGCAAGGCGCTGCGTTGCATGTTTTGGCCAGAATTAAGGTGAGTGCGTTTCATCTTATTATTAGTACATAATTTGAACAAGAAACACACATGTACATGCAGGCCACACGTGACGTACGTGCTACAACAGAAGCAGATGGATATATGGATGGATCGATCTCTGTTTGAAAATTAATACAGACTTTTCAAATAATAGAATGATAGGATCTTGATACAATCAACATCGGATCAAATTCCTTTGTTTCCTTTGTTAGGCTATCTATATTTAGTTTTTGACTTGGTTAGCAAGTTGATTAGGTAATCTTTAAAAAGACGTGAAATCAGATGTGTTTTAAAAAAGAGAATAGAGAAGAAAGAAAAGTTGTAGGTAGTTGTGCAGTAAAAAAAAAACTCGTTTGTATTCATTTTGATATGCGTGTTCTAGAGATAAAACAATAAGCGAGTTTTCTCCTAGAGCTACATTAATTCTCTCCTTCTTGGATCTGGAAGTGGAACCGGAAAGTGGAAAAGATTGCGCTTACTTACTAGTAATATACTATCAAACTAGCTTATTACTGAAGTAGTACTACCTAGGCTGCTAGATACATCATACGGCATATACAAGCTGTTGTTGCAGGTAGCCAGCAATGAGGGGAGGTCGCCGCCGCGGTGCAGCTGGTTGCAAGCAGGTGGTGATGACCCATGGACGACGACCGGCTCGGACTCGGATACCCGGAGGAGCTCCTCCAAGTAATCGGCGCCCAGGTCCTCCAGCTCCACCACGCCCGGCCACGGGCACGGTTTCGTCACGGGCTCCTTGATGGCGGCAAGCTGCTGCTGCTGCTGCTGCTGCTGCTGCTTGTGGCTGATGATGGTCTTCTTTTTGTTGGGCGACCTCTTGCGTATGGAGTGGCGGCGCTTGAGCGCGAGGACTGGCGAGCCCCCCGCGGCGGCGAGCGCGAGCGTGCGGAGCGACTCCTGGACGCGGTCGACGGGGAAGTTGAGGACGGCGGCGGGGCCGCGCACGGAGAAGGCGGCCTGGTCGTAGGCCATGGCGGCGGCCTCGGGGGTGTCGAAGGTGCCAAGCCAGACGCGGGCGCCCTTGCGCGTGGAGTCGCGGATCTCGGCGGCGAACTTGCCCCAGGGGCGCCTGCGCACGCCGATGAGGCTCTTAATCGGCTGGTGATGACGACGCTTTTGCGGCTGATCGGGGGAAGACGAGGTTGAAGAGGAGGAGGAGGAGGCCTCCATGTCCATGTCCAGCAAGAGAGTGTTGAGGATGTGCATGTCGTCCTCGTTGGTGTCCAAGGGGGGCGACGAGGAGGCGGAGGCGGTGGTGTGGAGATAGCGGTGGTGATCATGGCAGGCGCCTGGTGGTAGAGATGGTATAAGCGTATTCATAATCATAGCTGTGCTGGTGGTGTAGCTGAGGTGCTGCTGCGTCGTCAATAAGCTGGTGGTGGTGCAAGAAGAAGCTTGTTCCATGGGGTTCGCTTGGTGGTGTCGTGTGCAGTGCAGGCAAGCAGCAGATGGATGGAGGGCAAAGCAGCAGATGGATGGAGGGCAAAGCAGCAGGGATGCGCTAGCAAGGCAATGCGCGCGCGGGGCTTTTATACCAACAACAACTACAAAAACTAGTCGGAATGCAACCGCGGCATCATCCAAGCGGAGGGGAGGGGAGGCCGACGTTGACCGCGCGCCTCCGAGGATGCACGGTGAGGCTGACGTAGGGCGGCGGGATACGACACCACTACACTACCTCCTCCTCCTCCTCCTCCTCACGCTTCCTCATCCTCTGCGGCCCAACCACTTACTATCCCTCTTTCCTGCCGTTCCAAGGAATTAATACTGCACACCATAAGTATTAAGAGCCTCCTGCACTACTGAATTGAAGATGCCTAATTAGATGGAGAACAACCGGTCGGGGTAGGCTTTTTGGCATTCAACCGGTCGGAGTAGCTTTTCATGGTATGGTATATATAAATATGTATTAATTAAAGGGAAACCTGCCAAACTTTTAGTTTTTTTTTTGTTACTAATATACTGGTTCCATATAATAAAGATAATAATATCCTTCCTTTTGTTGCCCGCGTGTCATTTCTCTCTCTCCAAGAACCGAGACATGCATGCACCAGCTAGCTTGCTAGTGCAGTGTAGCCATTGCAAATTAACCCATCTCATGTGGTTTGGTGGGGGTATCGATCCAGTCCTGGTCATCAGCTCAGCTGGGCTGGAGACACTATTTGGGCATTTGGCTATATAATTAAGCTTGAATTGTAAGGATTATCGGATGATTCCAGTTTGCTTCTGTACCCGCAGCCCAGCTGCAGGCGTGTTACTTCCAGGAAGCAACAGCTAAAAAAAATTATGTATGTATATATGTAGGTACGTCTGTATAGATAAGAGATTAATTTGAAAAGGTCAATGGGGGCTTTTCATCGACTTGAATGTTGGCTACTGTAGCAAGCAGACGCCGTTCGTCGCAGGTAGATAGATACTCCATGGTAGATCGGTGTATTAATTACTTTTTATCGTGATTCATCAGGGTGACACCGACACGCACAGTCACACTGATATAGATGGAGGTGGACGTGGACGTGCATGGGTCCAGGTGCATCCCATCGCACATCAAGCCAATCCAACCACAACGTGGCACTTATTTCGTCACTTTCCTCGCTGGTCGCTCGCTCCGGCCGGGTTTCCTGCTGCCTTCCTCGATAGTACTCATCGATCTGTGATGTATAACTAAACTTGTTGGTCAAACGCATAGGACCTCTTCTTGTTATTATTAATTCTTTCCTCGATCCTTGCGTTAATTGTTCTTGCTCTGTTGGTCGGACGCAGAGACTTTGAACGAGGCAACGGAAGCTTAGCTACCCAAAACGTACACTGACTCATCTCCCATACATAATGCATAGATAGTATAACATATATATACATGCTCGATCGATCCACTTGATTCAGCTTCCATTCTGATCTGTCCCTCTCATGCATCTCTCTTTAACTTTTGTTGCTGCTGCTGTCGTAAATGGAGCAATGAAACAATGGAACCAGCGAGCGAGCAGCCAATTAAATGAAATTAAATTAAGCCGCGCGCTAGCGCCAGCGCCAGCGCCAGGCAGGAAGGTTACCTCTCAGCCGACTTGTTAAAAAAATAGGGTAAATTCGAGATATGAATTTTTTTGTGAAAAACTTTTGCGGGCAAAAAACTATGGACGCCAACCGACGATGATCACTATATGCTGAGTGTTTACAAATCGCACGAGATTACAATGAGTCGGCTCATCTTCTCGTATGACATACAAGAGGTATATATAGAGATAAAGAACGTAGAGTCCAAGTAGGACACTTATCCACTAATATGGAAACTGATTCGGACTCTTCCAAATAAGAGAATTATGATCACAATTCCAACAATCTCCACCTTGAGACGAATTTCCTCTTGTAGTATAATGAAGAATTTTCAATCACCATAATATCTCCACAATAAGATAAAGAATCACCGTGCGCAAATTAGTCTCTAGGACTAAACTGTAATACCAACTAACCTTGAGCAAAGCTCAAACTTAGTAATAGAAACTGGCTTTGTCATCATATCAGCTGGATTATCATGAGTACTTATCTTGCACACCTTGACATCACCATGAGCAATAACACCTCGAATAAAATGATATCTCGCATCAATGTGCTTTGTTCTCTCATGGAACGTTTGATCCTTTGTAAGACATATAGCACTTTGACTATCACAAAATATGGTAGTGCAAGAATTATCTCCACAAAGCTCAGTATACAAATCTCTCAACCAAATGGCTTCTTTACAAGCTTCAGAAATAGCCATATATTCTGCTTCAGTGGTAGATAAGGCAACAGTAGCTTGCAAACTTGCCTTCCAGCTAACAGCACAACCACCAATGGTGAAAACATAACCTGTAAGAGATCTCCTTTTGTCCAAATCGCCAGCATAATCAGAGTTAACATACCCCAACAAGTTTATCTCTAGAATTTTCAAACTGCAAACGAGCATTAGAAGTGCAACGCAAATATCTGAAAATCCATTGAACTGCTTTCCAATGCTCTTTTTCAGGATTAGCCATGTATCTACTGACAACACTCAATGCATGAGATAAATCAGGACGAGAACAAACCATGGCATACATAAGTGAACCAACTGCACTGGAATATGGAACTCTAGACATGTACTCAATATCATAATCTGACTCAGGACATAAAGCTGAAGATAATCTGAAATGCGAAGCTAATGGAGTACTAACTGGTTTTGCATCATGCATATTAAAACGACGTAGAACCTTCTCAACATAACCTTACTGACTAAGGTATAACTTGCCAGATTTTCTCTCTCTAATGATCTCCATGCCAAGAATTTTCTTTGCTGCACCTAAGTCTTTCATCTCAAATTCTTTACTCAACTGTGCTTTCAGTTTTGCTATTTCTGACTTATCTTTTGCAGCAATCAACATATCATCAACATGGAGAAGCAAATAAATAGCTGAACCATTGACAGTCTTTAAATAAACACAACTATCATAATCAGATCGCTTAAAATTATGATATAGCATAAAAGAGTCAAATCTCTTGTACCATTGCCTAGGAGATTGCTTCAAACCGTAAAGAGATTTCTTTAATCTACAAACAAGGTGTTCTTTTCCAGGAATAACAAACCCTCAGGTTGGTCCACATAAATGTCTTCTTCCAACTCCCCATGTAAGAATGCAGTTTTAACATCTAATTACTCAAGTTCATAATCATGCATGGCAACATTAATACTGAGTAAAGTGCGAATAGAACTATGCTTCACAACTGGGGAAAAGACATCATTAAAATCAACACCTGGAATCTGACTATAACCTTTAGTAACCAACCTTGCTTTATACCTTACTGGTTCAGTAGAAGAAATACCTTCATTTCTTTTGAAAACTCACTTGCAATGAACAGACTTCTTCTCCTTTGGCAATTTCACTAGTTCCCATGTGTCATTCTTTTCAAGTGACTCCATCTCATTATGCATAGCAGTTATCCACTTATTACAATCAGTGGAATCAATAGCCTCAGAGTATGATGAAGGTTCTGCATTACCTTCAATTTCTTCTGCCACACTCAAAGCATAAGCAACAATATTAGCTTCCTCAATTAATCTCTTGGGTGGATTAATCTCCCTCCTAGGTCTGTCAACTGCAATAGACTGTTGTGGTGACTACTCACAAATATGAGGATTCTCAACAACAGGTGCATCATGAACACTAATATTTTCCTTATCTGATGTGTTATCCGAACCAATAAGATGATCCACCTGAACACTTGAATTCTGCTTACTCTCAATAGGAACATTAGTAGACAATTCATCATGAAGCATAGTAGATTCATTAAAGATAATGTTTCTGCTAATCACAACCTTACGTGTTACAGGATTCCACAACTTATATCCTTTAACACCAGATTTATAACCAAGAAAGATGCACTTAATAGCTCTAGGATCTAATTTTTTATTGTTAACATGAGCATAAGAAATACAACAAAAAACTTTCAACTCTGAATAATTTGCTGGAGAACCTGTGGATATCATGGGGATATGTTTCAGATCTTAGGATGATGTGACAATTGGCAATGGCGTTTACGGTTTGTCGCTTCATGTATTTTTGACAAGTTTCAGAACTGTCAGGCAGTAACCGGTCTGACCGGTCGTAGCGTGGCGGTCAGACCGGTCCCAAATCTGTCTGATCGGTCATAGGCGGCGGTCAGACCAGTGAACTCAAAAAGTGTTATTTTGAGCTGGGCCAAAAATAGAGTGTGTAGTCAAGAGAGGGGATTCTATTGCACTTGGTCTCATAATTTTTGGAGTCTCCAGTCAAAAGTTCTATTGGTTTGAAAATTCTAGTAGGTTTTGGTTTTTCAGAGAAGAAAAACGGCTAAGTCCCAGCTGGCGGTCTGACCGGCCCATAGGTGGCGGTCAAACCGGCCCTGGGGGCGGTCTGACCGGTTTTCACTTAGGTTCGTTGCCCGTCTGGCGGCTATATTCGTGTGTTAGGTCAAAGTCATGAGTTTCAGGGCATATATGGTGCATGATGCATGTTTTGACTAATATGGGTCAAGTTGTAAAGAACTTGTTTCCAAATTTGGTTTATTTGTCTATTGTTGTGCAGGTTGCTTGGTGGTCAACGACGGTCAATGGCGAGGATGATCGGGACTAGGCTTGGAGAGCTGAGGTCCAGAACAATCGACGATGTCGGGTGAGGTCAATGTATTCAAGCGTGGTGCAAGATGGACAAGGGTGACCTATTAGCTAATCCGATGCGTAAGATAGCGTAAGGTGTAGCTAGTTAGATCAAGAGGAGATAAAGACGACGCTTTAAAATACGTGCGTATGTGTCCCGTTTGTTTTGGGCCTTAACGGGAGCCCAGTAGGATCAAACATATAGAAGGTCTAAGCCTCCACTATAAATAGGATAGGGTGGTGGCTGTACCATCTCTTCGCCTCTTTTGCAATTCTTGTAAACCCTAATTTTCTTAGGGAGAGCTTTTGTGGAGGTTAAGGTTCTTGATGTTTGATGTGATTTTCGTCCTCTTGGATTGAGCATTGTCCTCCATTGATGGAGTAGCGGCACGTTGTGGATGGCGATGACAACGCGCGAGATCCAGGCGAAGGCTTGGAGTAGCGGCACGTTGTCGCTCGACTGCGTGCGAAGACGGCGGCGGCCCCTGGAAACCGATCTGCTATATTTTTTTGTGTCTCTTTAAAACTTTAATCTTCTGTGCTCTGATACCACTTGTTAGAAAAATAGGGTAAAAGCGAGACACAAATTTTTACGTGAAAAACCCTTGTGAAAAAAAAACTACAGGCGCCAACCGGCGATGATCACTATATGTGGAGTGTTTACAAATCACACGAGATTACAATGAATCGGCTCATCTTCTCGTATGACATATAAGAGGTATATATAGAGGTAAAGGACGTAGAGTCCAAGTAGGGCGCTTATCCACTAATATAGAAATTGATTCGGACTCTTTCAAATTAGAGAATTCGGATCACAATTCCAACACCACTTCTGCAATTTTGATACATATTTTTGTCTAGCGAGACATGGCTAAATTAATATGTGCTATTTGGTTGGTGATCGGAGCCCGTTGAAAGTGTAAAATCTTTTTTTTTAAAAAAAATCACGTTAAACTAATAAAATACGTTTCTCTAACACTATTTTAGCTAGTCATCCGGAATGCCCAATCCTTGTCCCAAATCCCAAATCCCAAATCCGAAATGCGCCTCCTCGTCCCAAATCCTCCCAGCGGCGGTGGGAGCGACGGAGGCGCGCGAGCCGGCGTCGGTGAGCAGCGTGACGGCGGAGCGAGAGAGAGAGAGAGAGAGAGAGAGAGAGAGAGGAGGCGCTCGGCCGGAACCAAACAGAGCCCGGCCAGTCGCGACCGCGTAAAGCTCCCGGCGGTTTGCAGAGTAACAACCAAACAAACCTCCATCTGTCCCTGCCACTACTTAAAAGCACAATAATTATTCTACTCCGTGCGTGCATTGTTAGTAGTAAGTAGTATTGTGCTTGCTTGTGCATGCATCATCCGCCCAGTCCAGCCCTGAAGGTTCCTAGCTAGCTAGTCACATTCAGAGCAGTATACAACATTTGCAACCGTATATCGATCGGGATTCTTTTCTTTTCTTCTCGCTCCTGATATATCATCGATCGAGTGCTACTCGCCTTAACCCAGTGCTACTGATCCAAGACGAACTCTAGCTAGTCATCGGCCAGAGAACTCGCCGCAATTCATTTTTACAGCAGGTTACTACTACTTCACTGGCTACTAGTAGTATATCGTACGAGTAGTATTTTTTTTTTCCTTTCTAATCGATCGCATGCAAATGCAATACCCGTCCTGTCCCAGAAGACAAAGACGAAGAGAGAGGGAGAGTGTGCATGTTGTGCTAATGCTAATGCAGCCAGGCCCATCCATGCTATGCAAATGGACTTTCGCCTCGTTGGCCCGAACATCCAGGCATAGGCACATTACCAATCCAAATCTACTTCGTCTCGTGTGTAACCACTGTGCCACTGTGTAACTCCAACGAACCAGCGTGGACGACACGTCATCCGGTGTATACTCTGTCTCCATATATATATATATACACACACACTAGTCATGTGCCCGTACGTTACTACAAAAAATTATTTTTGGCATATAATATGTTGTTAGAATTCACCAATCTCCCCAGTGTCATTCCTGAGTTAAAACTTTAATGTCCCGCAGCAAAGCAAAAAAGGTTACCTTGCTGTAGATTTGACTAAACAACTACGCAAAATAAATTTACTACGTCAAACATATTCAGATGACGAAAACAGGCAATTAGTCACAAAAGAACATGCAGATGTATTGATTCTTTCGGTCAGCATGAATCATGACATCTCTACTTGCAAAATAACCGTCTCATTCAACTACAACAAAATTATCTATTCAATGCAACAAATCCAAGGTCAGCGTACATACTATAAAACTTTATACATTCCATTACAATCAAGTTTTGTAACTTCAGCTAAAAGCATTATATCAGAAAGTGAATAAGGGCAACTAAGTAGTTACATTCCATTACCGCGTGACCTAGTGAAGGCATCAAGAGTATCCACATCCCAAAGGCAAATTTCTTCTCTAATAGCCTAGACCTTGATGACTTGTTGTTGGCCTAGACCATGTCATCAATAGATAAAGGAGTGACCCAACAGCTAGTTAAGAAAAAGATATTAGTATATTGGATTTGATACTAACTTGATACTAATTTGATACTAGACCATGTCATCACAAGACCAGTACCAACTTTGGCAGCTTCAGCTAATTGTGTATCGTTTTGTAGGAGCCGACGGCCTGCAAGCTCCAACTGAGGTTAGTTGGGTCCATTCCTATTGAGGTCAAGGCGGGGATGGTGCATCCATACCAGAAGGAGCGATGCGACCGCGGTGTCCGTGTGGCGCATGGTTACGCAAGGGTGGAGGTGGACATGGTACATCAACATTTCATGGCCGTCCTACCGGACATTCGCCCGAACGAAGAGATCACAACACTAGGGGATGCCGGTACGCTTTTATCCGATGGCCCAAGACGGACATCGCCCCGACCCAGAAGGCCGCAATCTCGACAGACCATTCCTCTCCAACGGACCCTCCATGACTCCACCTCATATTTCGCCTCGAAAGGTCACCTCATCGGTTCCCGTGGAGAAGACGCCAAGGAACAACAAAAGCGTGCTACCGTGATCGGTTCCCGAGTCGTCTCGCAGAAGACGCCGCCAATCGTTAAGGTCAAATCGAAATCGACGAACATTAAGCCGCCTCCCAAGTCCCGTAAGCACGGAAGTACTCCATCGAAAACCGTTGTGCCCTAACGCACAATTAGCCCACACTGGATTTGCTTGTCGCTTTGCATGCACGGTACCGCGAATACCGCAAAGAAGGGTGCGATCTTCGAATCACCGTCGCATACAAGGATGAGCATTTCTTCAACGGTAGGCAACTTCGTGGTGGGCTTCAACGACTTATTCAACCTATTCAATCTCGAAGCCCTCGACGCCTCGCTTCTACGATGTTGGACACTGTAAGTGTGTACAATCAAGTTCTACATTCATGTAATACCGATAAATATCGCAACTCATTGCTTATGTATAGATACATGATGAAATATGCCCGGGAAGGGCGAGAACCGGTGGGTTTCCTCGACCCACACGTGGTATCTATGCAAACCATCGAAGCAGACGCGACCTTCGTCGAGAACTACATAACGACGGCATTGCTTCTTCGTAATCGCAAGGACTACATCTTGGTGCCCTACAACCGTGGGTAAGTGCTTCACTATTTGCTATTCAAATTTCATTTGTACTTAGGTTTAATAGTTATAGCGACATACATGAGTAGGTACCACTGGATCCTTTTAGTCATTATACCCAGGAGGAACACTGTGATATATCTTGATTCCCTAGTCAGAAACGATCACGACTTCAGCATTCTGCAAGGAATACTCGACAAGTATGATCATTTCCTCCATACATAACTCTATTGTAGTCTTCCTTCGTTTGAAATGCCCGAGGATAACTTTTTCAATTATGTAGTTCGTTCATCTCCTATGTTAGCCAACAAGGAAGATACAAGTGGATCCAGTATACCAACTAACACACAGACTAAATTTCCAGTGCAGCTACAACATAATAATCCTATATATATCATACTTCATAAAAATATGTCTTCAACTCGACTATACGTACATATGTAATTCTATTTTTGCAAAGTGCTTGACAAAAAAATGATGAGCTATGTGCATTCTACGCTTGCCATCATATGCAAAGAAATCATTAGTGCTAAGATGAAGAATCCGAGATTTGTCAATCTCGTAATAATTTTTTGTAATTGTAAATTCAAATATATATCCTTACCATTTTTCTTGACCTAGCGCGGGGTTTGATAATAGATTTACATGGACTCGTTACGCAAGAGCTCGTGGAAGTTCGAGGGCAGCTATGCACCTTTATCATGACAGAAATAGTTAACAAAGGAGAGTTTCACTCCATCGCCGACCCAGAGATTCACACAAACAATTGACTTAATTGTAATCCAATTGTACAACTATAGCGAAAATACTTCAACAAATTCGATCTTTATTAATTTATTTTGAGTAATGATCAATTTGAGTTGTCAACAATTGATTATCTGCGATGTATCTGTTTTTTGTACATGCTTGTTTTCAGAGGGCATGGCTAGCAATTCCTGAGGCTGGCCAAAAAACAACAAACAATGTAGCTAGGATCGCTCACTACCACAGACGGTTTTATGTTGAAACCGTCTGTGAAGGCTATTACCACAGACGATTTCAACATAAAACCGTCTGTGGTAATAGCCTTCACAGACGGTTTTTAAGTAAACCGTCTGTGATATGTCTAGTATCACAGACGGTTTTTAAAGTAAACCGTCTGTGATACTAGAAATATCACAGACGGTTTACTTTAAAAATCGTCTGTGATAACCGTATCACAGACGGTTTTGAACCGTCTGTGATAACTGCTTGTTATCACAGACGAACAAATATAGACGGTTCGGAAACCGTCTGTGATGACGGTTCCGAACCGTCTGTGATGACGTGTTCTGTAGTAGTGTGCACAATTGAGAAGAGAACCTCACACTAGCTCGAGTGAGTGAAATGAGATGCCAAATATTATCTCTCAACCGGCCAAGGTGGGTATTTATAGCCAACACATAAAAACTAGCCGTTGGGAGCAGAAATCCACCGCAAATCAGGATTTGCGGTGGTACCTTCGTACAAACTCCGGTACTACCGTTTTTATTGTTCATCGGCGCACATGTGCATTAACGGCTCAAAAACTAGCCGTTAAAGACTTTAGTGCGGTAGTACCACAGTACAAAGGCCGGTACTACCGTTCTGTAGTGGTACCTCTCTTCTCAGGCGGTATTACTGTGATCCATTTTCAGCACAGATGATACTCAGTAAAAAAAGTCATAACTTTTGACTCCGATATTGGAATTGAGTAATCTTGGACTCTATTGAAATCTTATTCAGAGCACTATACAACCCACATATTTCATTGATCTTAAACATATTTAATTAAATCAAAAATCACAACTGCAAAGAGCCACTACCATGGTCTATGTCCAAAGAAATAGCAACAAGCAATCTTAGACCATGCCGAGGGAAAATGCATGAATCTCAACAATTTGTAAAACACATTTACAAATTTAGATCATGCCACAAGGAGTAGGCACATGGACTTCAATCATTTGTAAAACACATTTGCAAAGTATAGTCACATACTATAGGGATTAAATGCATGAGCCTCAGCTATTTGCAAAACACATTCGCAAAGAGTAGGAGGTCATTTCTTGAAAATTGTTTGTGCTTGAGGAGAGTAGAGCGATGTGGGATTCATCTTTGGCGGCGGATGATCATTTTTATAAAACAAGGAATAAATTGGGTGCGTGAGACGAAGAGACGAATCAGGACGAGACAAAGAGATGCATCGGGGAGCCGAAGCGGCATTGATTCGTTTAAGAGATAGGTATCACATACACTTCCAGCCACAAACCGTCCGTGATACATAATTATCACTGACGTTTTGTAGTTGAAAGTGTCTGTGAATTATCACAAACGACTCTAATTAAAAACCGCCTGTTGAAAGTGTCTGTGAATGATCATAAACATTTTTAATTAAAAACCACATGTGATGTATGCTATTATCACAGACAGTGCTTATTAAAAATCTTATGTGATAATGACGTATCACAAATGGTTCTAGCCATCGCTAGTAGTATAGGCGGTCGTGCTTGTAAAATTATCTGTGATAATTACAGCACTAATAAATATGAGAAATCGTGTGCAATGAGACAATATAACTTTTTTTTTTGTAGCAGTAGTAGTCTCGGTTGCCTTACCGTCTACCAAATAGCATATGGATCCGTCTTTTTTCGGGGAATATATGGATCCATCTTTAGGCTCTGAATTGTAGCGCTACTAGTACAATTTGGTAAACAGTTTGCATCAATTAATCAGTCGCACCAAAGTACTTAATAATATAGTATCTCCGTCGTACATTTTGTGCTCGCGCATGCGAATATTGCTGCTTAGCTTTAATGGAGTAGAGTAGGCTATATATGCATCTTAAGTAGGGCATAGGGGGTGTGCATTCTCCTCTCTTTTGTCGTAATTAACAGTACGTTTCCTTAGGATATATCTAGAAATACGAAGATTAGAGATAAATATACAACCTTACAAAGGTCCACTAAGATGCACTCACATGTACGTAAAATACGGACATCGAGATTTAAATCTGAAATTTATGGAGTAGTAAGTTTAACTTACAATTACACACACACACACCATATACAAACACACGGGTACGTTCCTTTAGTATACATCTAGAAATACAGAGATTAATGATAAATCTATAATTTTACAAAGATTCTACTAAGATACACCCACGTGTATGTAAAAAAAAACAAGCATAGGGATTTAAACCTGGAATGTGTGGAGTAGTACGCCCATAGTTTCACAACCAACCAACAGGTGGTTCAGAGTATATCTACGTTATTTGACGATTAATTGACTACAACTTATGCAACAGAACGTACAAGAAGCTAGTTTCACAGAAATTAAGCAGAATCAATGAGTTGCTATCTGATTCGATGGGTTGATGGGTTGTAGAAGGAAAGAGACGGGTGAAATGCATGTAGTAGTACTATGTGATGAAAAACTGATGGAAAGAAGGAAGAAGAGGCTCGGTGGAAAGGGACGTACGGGGATATGAATATGAATATGAATATGATGTTCTGGTCTGGTCACTTGGTTTCTTTCTTTCGGAAAACATTGCATCATCCGGCTCTATGGGCTGGATCAACTGATCATCGAGAGGGGACACGTGTACATGATAGTAAGTACACTTGCTAGCTCGATCTCGGTAGCTATAAATTAAGGGCATCCATGCCTCGTGCTTTCTTTAAAGGAGTCCCACGTAATACGTAATATTAATGCATACAGCAAAAAAAAAAAAAAGCATGGAGAGAAGGTTGTTCTAATACTATTCATTGTTGATATGGAGGTTATTACGCATAATTTTAGACACAATTTGATGTTGTATATATATGCTCTAGCCAGTGTATGACTCGAAGAAGCTGCTAGCTAGGGAGCTTACTAGCTACTCTTACTACTGATCCGAAGGCCTCGAAACTAAATTAATAGCCAACTCAACTAGCTAATCAATCTTTGTAACACCTGCCCAAAATCCGCTCAAACCCTAACCCACCGTAAGGCAGTCCACTCATGCATAGCATCCGTTTACACTTTCGTCATCGCTTCGTGTAAAATGATTAACCTGTAGGTGCTACATTTGAACCGAAAAATTATTATATGTTGCTACAACTCACTTTAAACGAGTAATATAGGACTAATATATCCCACCACCACTTCACATGGGCCACAACACTAACGGACCAGGGTATTACAATATCAGTGTGACATGAAGATGTAATGATATCTATGTGTTCGTACACATTTACAACATGGCAAAATTGGCTAAAAGACAACATAATTTTGTGGTATTTGCTTAAAGATACGGGAAAAAAACGTGCTTTGGCTCTGGAACACTTGAAAACTATGTATCTCAGTTGCAGGGCACCGCACCCATCGAAATATCATTTCCGATTGTTTTTTTTTTGCAGAGAGGAACAATCGAAAATGACCTCATTGCCCTTCACTTCTTCTTCTTCCTTTCTCCATGGCCAATCCTACCGCACCATGGCCAATCGAAAATGACAACATTATTTTTAATGGGTTAGGTTATAGCGATACAGGTTAACGAGATATGTATTAGAATTGTTACAATTGCGTAAGAAATACAAATATTCTTGATAAGTATTATTAGAGTTGTGCAATAAATACAAGTCTATTTTCGAATAAAAAGTAGTTGATTTGTAGTATTTAGCCGCGCAGGGAATCTGTGCAGGGGAGGAGCAGTTGTTGGCGGTGTGACGGAGAAGCGAGCGAGCGCAGTGGGGCACGGTGGTCTGGTTCCGGGCGGCGTTGACCGCGTCGTCGCGCTCTCAACCCAACCTAGTGCACGCACTGATCCGGCCACGTGGCGTGCAAAATTCATATACTCGTATACATAATTGTAGGATGGGTCCCAAGTCCAGCACGTACTTACATAAAGGGGGGTGGAGTTATACATTCCGGGCTCTTCGAGTCGTCTAATTTCAACAGTAAACTCCGAAACCGTCTGATTCATACCCTTCAACTGTTGAAATCGATCGGATCAATAATCATGTTACCTTGATGATGGTCTTCATGGTGGTTTTTGACAGAGAAGAGAGCTCTTATGTTGTTTTTGCTGATGTGACATCGCAGTCATCATCACATGTGTTGAGTAGGCAAATAAAAAATTTACTTACCCCAGGCCCAGCGATTAATTGGTGCAGTAGGTCAACAAAAATGTTTGGAACAAGAGATACAGAGGAGGCTGGCAGCAGCCATAGTGTCCAGAGAGAGCTGCTGACTGGGCTGCCATATCATCCCAAAATCACAGGCCTGTTTCATGTCAAGTGTGTGATTAGATTTGACCGAGAGTTTAGGGTCGAAATTAGACGACGTAAAAGAGGCGAAAGAATAAGCTCCCTTTTATATATATATATATTTTTTAAAACAAAAGAGAGGAGGAGGAGGCTGGATTGGATTCCGCACGTGCCGGGCCCACCCCCACATATCCCTTTCCCACACTTTTCCCCCCACCCTTTTGAAAATCAAGTTAAGCGAATTCCCACCACCCCTCGCCTCGCATTGCCTTTTTCCCTCCCTTTTTAAAAGGGAACCCCCCCGCGCGTAGCTTCTTCCCTCCATCACCGCCGGCCACACGACACACCAACGCTGCAGTTCTCCAGTTCAAGAACTGGCCTGGCCATCAATTTGCGCGCGTGCTCATCATCAATTAGCTGCTAGTAACTACTCCATTGACAGTTGCTTAGCTAGCTAGTGTACTCATATAAACAAGACAACATGGAGCCGTCGGGAGAAGGAGGCGACCAGACCAAGTACCGCGGCGTTCGCCGCCGCCCGTGGGGCAAGTTCGCCGCCGAGATCCGCGACTCCAATCGCCACGGCGTCCGCGTCTGGCTCGGCACCTTCGACACCGCCGAGGAGGCCGCCAGAGCCTACGACCGCGCAGCATACTCCATGCGCGGCAGCAACGCCGTCCTCAACTTCCCCGACCAAGCGCACATCTACCAGCAGCAACAAGCAGCCTCCGGCTCCTCCTCCACGCGGCCGCAGCCGCAGGGCAGTCAGGTCTTCGAGTTCGAGTACCTCGACGACGAGGTGCTGCAGGAGATGCTCAGGACCCAAGACGACGACGACCGCAGCAACAAATCCCGCAACAAGAAGTAGCTGCCTGCAACTAACCTAGCTACGAGTCACCGGCTGGAGTACGTCGTCGTCGATGCATCGATATGAATTATGATGATCGTTAATCCATTCCATCCATGCTTATATATATATGTGCATGCATGGCGTATGCATTGGGTACGTACGTGCGTGCTATACTTATTTGAGCTGAGGATGATATATACTTAATTTGTTAATTTGAGGATTTCATCCACCAACTAGTACATATATTTCATTTGCGGACAATAATCAAACTGATTTGCTCAATCGCTCTGTGTGTGTGTGTGTCTGATCCAATTAATTAGCACGAATGCACGCAGAAGGATGCTTAATTAGGCCATCTTGTCTAGGTTACGGATCGATTATAGTACAGAGCGTAGTTCATATGCATAGTTAATTTCACGAAATGGATCGATCGTATGAGCCTTTGAATTCAAATATAATTAGGATGCATGACTCAATTACCTACGTACGCTAAGCTCGATTACCCGATCCAGGAAGCTGCATGCATGGCATGTGGTAAGCTAAGCTACCTAGAATCGAATCAGTAAATATAACCCTAGGTAGCAGGTAGCTAATTGAAAGCATAGCATGAATTAAATTCGCCGCCGGCCGGCCGAATATATGGGTGGTACAAGCAGCAGCTACAATACAAGAAACCAGAGTCTGCATGCTTAATTTCGGGCTGCTGCGCGCAGGTGCGATCGACGCAGCAAGAAACTTCCAAGAATCTGCTGCGTACGTGCGCGCATTCGATCGATCGGAGAAACAATTATACTTCTGACGCGAGCACGTAGATAATCGCTTGAATTATTGTTCGCGACCATCAGCGCTTAATCTGGAGAAAATATTCCATTTTACTTGCTACAAATACGTACGCACGTATGGATCTCTAAATAATTAACTGTACATATGTACATACGCGCATCTCTACTACTTAAAAGAATTAATTGGTGACGATCCGTCTTCCCTCATGCGATGTGAGCCGTAAGATCTATCCTTCTTCGTGAGATGTGAGCCGTTAGATATCGTTCTTTCTCGGTTCCTCCCGTGCGTCCTTTTGGCTACCCATAGCCTCCTCTCCACTCCCCACACACTCCAACTGCCCAAGCTGGTGCGCAAGAAGCCCAAATATTCTATCGATCTTTCCAAGAACGGATTACCGACGGATCACTTGCATTGTAAGCTGAACACGGCGACAGTTGACGAGATATGATTTTTTTAATCCGTAGCAAAGCACGGGCATTGGACTAGTCTCTAGTACTTAAAAGAAGGAATTGGTGACGATCCGTCCTCCCTCATGCGACGTGAGCCGTAAGATCTATCTTTCTTCGTGAGATGTGAGCCGTTGGATCTTGTTCTTTCTCGGTTCCTCCCGTGCGTACGGTTGGCCACCCATAGCCTCCTCTCCACTCCCCACACACCCCAACTACCCAAGTTGATGCGCAAGAAGCCCAAATATTCTATCAATCTTTCCAAGAACGGGTTACCGGCGGATCACTTGCATTGTAAGCTGAGCACGGCAACGGTTGACGAGATATAATTTTTTTAATCCGTAGCAAAGCACGGGTATTGGACTAGTACCAATTAAGCCACGGAATGGCATGTGAGAGAGAGAGAGAGAGAGAGTGGAGGCTAGGCTATGAGCGGAAATCCCCTTATATAGTGGAGGCTAGGCTATGAGCGGAAATCCCCTTATATAGTGGAGGCTAGGCTATGAGCGGAAACCCTAATGGGCACCCGTTAATTCCACACACAAACGGGTCTACACTCACGCACGCTTCTCAAAGCAGATGATGAACCGGGCATCCCGACTCTATTTCTTCATGATCTTTATTTTTATTTGACCTAAATCGTCTCTCTTTGCCCCGCCATGCGCCGCAGTTTAGCCAAAAGCCATCAAGACGATATTCTGGTAAAGTTATCAAAATACCCCTTCTCGATCCTTCTCCAAGGATCGAGTCCAATCTTCATGAAGCAATCCCATGCTTTGCCACATATAGCTTGATCAATGGCTCTCTTCATGTCAGTAAGTCCCTCCCATCCGGCTTCCATCGAAACCACCATGGCACTTGCACCGACCCCCGTGCCATTTGATGCAACCCGTCACACTAAACTTCTCGTTCGGTCATCCTTGTCCATTTTGTGTCATGCTTTAGTCCATTGACTCCACCCGATATCCTCAATCGTTCCAGACCTCAGCTCACCAAGCCTACTCCCCGATCATCCTCGCCGTTGACACACGTTAGTTAAAATATACATCATGCAACACATATGCACTGAAACCCATAAAATTAACCTAACCTACAAACATCGCCGCCAAGCTGGCCAACAAACAGGGCAAAACCGATCAGACCGCCAATCTGGCTAGTAGTAGGTCACAGAAGTGTTGCCATGAATAGATCGCTCCAGTGGTTGGTTTAGCAACCATGATCGAGCATATCCTTCGAGCACGGTAGGAAGGTAATTTACCATGACATGCTCTCCTCCTCCTGCTGCTCGAACAAGCTTGCACTTTCACCGCTGTCGAGGTGCTCTGGCCAAGCCGACACCAACTGGAGAACCGCCCCACTGCCGCCGACCCGTTTCGCCAATTATCCGTGTCTTCTTTGTCCCTACCGCCATCATCGCTCCGAGCCGTTGCTGCCTCCCCTGTTTCCTCTTTACTGATGTGCTTTGTGATTCCATCATTGAGTCATTGACATGGTGGTCCCATGTGGCAAGCACATTCTCTCTTTCAGCTCTCTCTCACTCTCTTTATCAACGATGTAACTATATACACTAGCTACTGATCTAAGGACTAATACAGAAAATACAAAAGATTTTCGGACTCAGAAATCTGGTACTGCCGATCAAACTCGATAACCTAGCGCTTGTGCCCCTCCCGCTCGCCTGTGCTTGTGGATACATGATCTTGATGTAAAGTCTTGACTCTTGATGTGGCCTGGCATGCGTGCCACTTGTTCCGTGTTGACTAGTGTGCGCTCATCATCCCGTCGAATCAAGTGCCGGTCTCGTTGCTTTGCTTTTTAGATCGCTGAGAGAGCTCGTTGGCCAAGCAAGATGCGAAAGCTTCCATGGCCTCCGACGGCAGCACCACCCCGACCTCGATGCCGTCGTCTCCCTCGGGGCTCTCCGCCAGCGACACCGTCCCGGGCGTCTTCTCGATCCACACCCTCTCCACCCTCGCAGCCCTCCCCCACCCGAAATCGGTGTCGTACACGGCGTACCGAGGGGACCCGCCCACTGACATGGGTTGCTCCGCAGAAGACCGACAGACCTTCCCACCAACCCTCCGCGCTGCTCAAGACGCCCCGCTCCATCTCCGTATCGCCCTCCGATGGCGCCACAGCGCCCTCTTTGCACATACTTCATAATTGCTCTTGGTGAGCATCGGATATTGCAGCGAGACGGCGGAACTCTCCTTCGCCATCACACCCGACGTCGTCTCGTCACCGGTGACACAACTTCTCGAAGAGCGTGGCATGATCTTGAGCGTACACAATGAAGGTGCACATGCGCACTCAAGAGGTGTGGGATGCGGTCGAGCATGACAACGTCGATGTGCGCAAGGATCAGATGGCCTTGGCGGCGATCTATGGAGGCAACGTCGACGCTCTTCCTACTGGCCGAAAAGGAGATGACCAAAGCTGAGTGGAAGGCGTTGAAGACGATGCATCTTGGTGTCGATCACCGAAAGGTGAAGGCAACGAACAATGAGAAGATGTGTTAGTCATCCTTAGTCAAGTAAGTGGTGTTAAGTCCGGGACATTGAGAAGATGTGTTCACCGTCCTGAATCAAGTAAGTAGTGTTAAGTCTTTGATCCAATTCGTTTCTGAGTAGGAAACCTACTTGGACTCACATTAGGAAACCAAAGCAGAAAGAAAAAACTTTCTAAACAAATATTACATAATAACAGTTGCCAAAGCACTCGGCGGGCAGCGGCGGCGTCAGCCTCCACTGGCAACCCGCGGAGAAGAGCATGTGGCTACGCTCCGCGCCTTCCACGCCCACGCATCGGGACCGGAGGAGGCAGACCCACGCTAAGGCCGACACTGCCACGAACGCCGACAGGTGCGCCCCTGGGACCGCTGCCGCGTCCTCCTTGGTTTCGTCGATCTGATCGCGCGTGAGCAAGAACAACGAGATAACCGGAGCCAGGCGCTCCTGCGGTGGCGGAGGAGACGAGTTGGACACGTGGCGTCTCATGCCGGCGAGAGTCTTGCCGCGCAGGTCGTCGGGGTTGGCGACGAGGGACCGGTCGAGCACCGGCGGCGGTGGCGGCACTGTCTGGGGATCATCGAGCCCGGGGAGGCGGCCCACGTTCGCACGAAGTGCGTGGCGGAGGCGTCGTCGAAGGCGGTGTGGTGGACGGAGACGCCGAGGCAGAGGCCGCGGCCGGGGAAGACGGTGGTCGGCATGGCGGCGAGCACGAAGGCGCCGTCGTCCCCGGGCGGCAGCACGAGCGGGCACATCTTGTGCAGGTCCCTTTGGGACCTGGCGACGAGGTGATCAAAATCGTCGGGGCAGTCGGACTCGGTGAGGGCGTCGCCTGGGAGTAGGAGTAGAGGAAGGGCGCTGAGGGCGGCCAGGGTGGGTGAGGGTGCCGGCAAGCGGGTAGAAGCGGTGGAGCGCGAGGGAGAGAGAGGAGCGGAGGAGGCTGGGTTGGGGTGGTAGAAGAAGAAGATGCGCTCGACGGGGCGGTGAAGAGTCAGGCGGCGTCGAAGAAGGTGATGGGGAGGGCGGCATGGGAAGGTGGTGGTGGAGCAAGGCGCACCTGCATCGCTGCTGGTGGGGACGCCATATACGCAGCCGCTTGCCCTTCCCTTGGCGAGACGAGGATGAGATGGATCTCTGCTCTGCTCTGCTCTGTGATCGATCGGAGTGTAGCTTAACATTCATGACAGGTGGGTATAGCTTGATCGCAAAAAAGAAAGAAAGAAAAGACGTGGCTAGAGCTAGCATAGCTGGTTTAGTTAGGCACCCAGCCACTAATTAATTTACCATTTTCCTCAGCTGCATCTTCTAGTAAGTATTATTGGCATACTGGTACTGGTATCACTAAGCTTCTTGAAAGCAGATTCACTCGCCCATGAGTTTTTGGCCAATTTTCACACAGGTTAGAGTTCTTTCGCATTCTGTCATCAGTTGGTATCAAAGATATCTTGGCAGTGTGCACTCTGTAACATGTGATGTGTCTATGGTATTTCTTGGTGCCCTAGCTTATTTTCATCAGGGTGGAGAAGAAGAAGAAGAAGAAGAAGAAGAAGAAGCCGATGCCGATGAGAGTACAGAAGTGATCTCCAAAGGCAAAGGCAAAGGCAAACTTTGCCGTATGAGTGAGTAACCGAGTTGGACTAGTGATGATTTGTGTATCGACTAGTAAATTGGCTGGTAATCTGCATTGAAACCCAAGGGTAATCTCCGCATAGTGTTCTTCGCTGGATCAGTATTCCGTGTAATATTAACCGTACATTCCATCGATGAATGGCTCGGATTGGTTCCACGGCCCCGTCCTCAGTCTCCTCGATCTCCATCCCACCGGCCCCCGGCCCCCCTCGGCCCTCCCACTGTCCGGACTCGCCTTTTCTCCACCGCCCATGGCGAAGCGCCTCCTCTCCCGCGCCCTCCACCGCCCCATCCTGCCGCCCGCGCTCTCCCGCTTCCTCTCCGCCGGGCCCACCCCCACCAGGAGCGAACCGGTGCAGGACAAGGGCAAGAAGGCGGCGGCGGCGGCGGCGGCGTCCGTGGTCGTGGAGGCGAGCGCCAAGAGCCGGAGGGAGGACGCCGAGGCCAGCGCGAGGGAGGGGTCGGAGGACGACGACGAGGACGCCGGCCTCCCCTGGAGGGGCTGGAGGCCCGACGTGGCCTGGCTCTCCAAGGCCCTCGAGCCAGCCCTGCAGCTCTACAAGCACTACAATTGGAAGCCTTTCACTTGTTCGTCTCCTCTACTTCATCTACTGCTCTTTCATATTTCATATTATTATGCTTTCCTTGCATGTCTCTGCATTTTGGTTTCGCGATGCTTCTGGTTCTAAGTAGACAAAGGACTGTTTCCCCCCACGGAGTTTGTTGATAACGAAGCAGTTTGCAACGCAATGAGGCGAATTCATGCAGCTCAGGGCTTAGGATTTAGGACTAATAAAGGTTTTCTTTTTGGCAAAGCTTAATCTTTTCCAGAGAAACTGTCACTTGGTATTTACCCCCAAACAACTGCTATATCGCACAAGAATCAGCAAATTGGTAACATGGCTTAGATTCTTGGGAAGTAATCACTCATCTATGTAGGACGATTGGTTCTAAAACAGCTAGGCTAGAACCCAAAAAAAAAATTGTTTTGATAGTTACAGTCATAACTGAGAAATCAGGGTGCATTTCAGTGGAGCTTTGCTCCAATCAGCAGAGGACTTATACATAGTTGTGTCATCCGTAGCACACCATTATCTTATTTCTTTCACCCACCTATGCATTAGGGTGGCTAAAATTGTACTGTCTGAATGCAGCCACTGTTGGAGGGGAGAACATCCCCGCAAGCACCCGAAATTTTAGCGAGATCCTAAGTGATCTCCAGCGGAGTAAGGTAAGCATAAAGGACTGGAGCCTCAGTGATCTGACCATTGGTCTCTACCTCATTTACCTCAGCCAAGCTTCTGCAAAGAATACTGAAGCCTTCAAGGGTGTCCAGATATCCTCCAATAAGAAGGTACGTCCTGCAAACTTCTCCTCATAATGTAGTTTTCAAAATGTCTAGGTATAACTAGGCAGTAATCGACAGGGGTTATCTTAACAGTTATTTTCGCAAAGAAGAGCAGAAATAGTTCAATTCAATCTACTGGCTGGTGATGATGACTGAATACTCAAAGAGTTTTCAGACTCTTTAGACTGTTTATGCTTCTCAAAGAAGCATGCACTAGTATGCACTTCTAATAGGGATTCATCTCCTTTCCTTTTTCTAGGTTCAAGAACTGATTTATCACCTTGAACTTGCAAGAGGTTGCTATAAGGGCAATGCAACTGGGCTTGCACGGTATAGCATGCTTCGGAAGAGGAATGTTTTAAAGTTCGTGAAAGACTCTAGCATTTTGAGACCTGGATATTACATTGGCATTGATCCACGCGCTAAATTGGTGATCCTTGGGATTCGTGGAACTCATACGGTTTATGATCTTGTTACCGATTTGATTGCTCTAAGCGATAAGAAGGTATCACCTAAAGGTTTCTCAACACACTTTGGAACATATGAAGCCGCTCGTTGGTACCTCCGCCATGAGTTGGGAATAATCAGAAAATGTTTGGAAAAGCACAAGGTGGGAAAGTGTATTTTCATTATCTCGAAGTTGTACTGTTGTAGGCATCATTTTTTTTCCTGCCTTCTGCTTATTTTCTTTTTTTCAAAGCAGGACTACAAGTTGCGGTTGGTAGGGCACTCCCTTGGAGGAGCTTCAGCCGCGTTGCTTGCTATAATGCTAAGGAAGAAGTCGAATGAGGAGCTTGGGTTTAGTCCTGACATTATATCAGCTGTTGGATTTGGAACCCCACCTTGTGTATCAAGAGAAATTGCTGAAAGTTGCGCGAGCTATGTCTCTACTGTTGTACTGCAGGTTACACTTTTTCCTTTTATTGAAGTGGAAATCATGTTTATGGTCTCTTCCGTGTGTGGAATTTGTAATTGGGGTTGTCTTGTTCTCTCTCTTCTTGCAGGATGATATAATTCCTAGGTTAAGTGCAGCTTCACTGGCAAGATTGCGAAATGAAATACTCGAAACAGATTGGTAAGTCTTGAGTTTGGAATGTCAGTAAATGGCAAGAACTTTTGTTCCGGTAGCTTTTATAGGAAGAACCTGATCATTATTCTTCTTACTAGGGTGATTCAACTTCCTATTCAATCTCCTTTTCCCCCCGTATGATTTAAAATTAAACATCGTCTTGACATGTTTCTGCCGTCTTCATTTGCATGTTGTGAGCTGTGACTAGTACTTGTAGTTCTCAAGTATAACGGACAGCATGTTAAACACTCATTGGATCGATTTGTTCTAATCATGTGGTTTTGTAGGGTAAGTGTTTTCGAAAAGGAAGACTGGAAGCATATAGTGGACATTGTGACTAACGCTAAGCTTGTTGTTTCGTCAATTCAAGATGTGGCGCGCAAACTTGCCGATTATGCCAAAATTGTAACAGTGTCAAGTAGTTCTGGTAAGTTCAATTGCCTTCTGGAGGGATTTATTTTTGCCAGTTTCTCTTTCCAAATGATTGGCATGTAAAGCTGGGATCAATATCACTTGTTTTCCTCCCTCAAAAGGAAAAGAAAGGCCAAGGTCTTTCATTAAGGTGTTAAGGTTAGTGTTTTACTGAATCTGACATGTGCTTGCTCTTGTCAGATGTCGTGAAAGATCCGACTCGTCCTCCGAGCTCCACGGAGGTTTTGTCACGGGGCAGTGAAAAGGATGTATTTGTGCCTGAGGATCTCTTCCTTCCTGGGACGCTGTATTACCTCCAGAGGGATATTGAGGAGATAAACGGCGGCGATGACGAGTCATACACACTGTGGAGAGGTGACGCAGGGGAGAATTTTCAGAGGATACTGTTATCTGGCAATTTGATATCTGATCACAGATGTGAAAGCATATATTACGCTCTCAGAGATGCGCTCAAGACCCTGCCGCTCCAGGATGAGTGACATTGGTTTCTTTTTCAGAACTTTTGTACTGCCTGGATTATCTATAGTTTCAGATCTCCGCAGTGGCTTCTTTTTTGATCTTTTTCCCTGTTGGCAATGGGAAGGCTGCCTGCCCTGGGAAAATCGAGATAATTCTTTGAATAGGTTGGTTAAAGACTAGTAACAGAATAAGATTATAGGAATGCATCTTTTGGCCATGCCTGCTCGTTTTTAGCGTCGCCGGTGACCACCGGTTTCAGAGTTTCTTCTTCCCCATTCATGGTACAGTAATAAATTCGAATTAGGTTGAAATGGTGAGCTTTATCAGTGACGCGAGTTGCTGCACGCAAAGGCTGCCAATGGAGCAGAGAAGTGGTGTGTACTGTTGTCCTGTGTAGAAAGAAACGGATGCGGATTTGCGTTGCATGCTAATATACTGTATGTACGGAGTGGTATGGATGGACACCCAACCAAGTACGTACTACTGGCTAGTGCTATCAATTATCTCTATCAAAGAACCTTCTTCCAATCCAGAATCCCCCCCAATTTATTCCATCCAGGCAGACGAAACCAAGAAATACAGCAATGCAACGTTCCTCAGTGCTCCTCCTCCTCGGCGAGCTGGCCGCAGTCCTCGATGACGACGCGCTCCGCCGTGGTGCCGCTCTCGGATCCCACCGCCTCCATCTTGTGCACGATGCCGTAGCCGTCCACCACCTTGCCGAAGACGATGTGCTTGCCGTCCAGCCAGGGCGTGCGCGTGGTGCGCGTGGTGCAGATGAAGAACTGGGAGCCGTTGGTGTTGGGCCCGGCGTTGGCCATGGAGAGCACGCCGGGGCCCGTGTGGCGCAGCTTGAAGTTCTCGTCGGCGAACTTGGCGCCGTAGATGGACTCGCCGCCGGTGCCGTTGCCACGGGTGAAGTCTCCGCCCCGGCACATGAAGTTGGGGATGACGCGGTGGAAGGCAGAGCCCTTGTAGTGCAGCGGCCTGCCGCCTGCTGGACGCGCCCAGCCCCTTCTCGCCGGTGCACAGGCACCGGAAGTTCTCCGCCGTCTTCGGGGTCGTGTCCGCGAACAGCTCCATCACGACGCGACCGGCCCTCGCCTTGCCGATCAGGATGTCGAAGAAAACCTTGGGGTTCTTGGCCATTGCTCGCGCGCTCTGCAGTTAAGAGTTAGTTCACTATCTCAGTCTCTGTCCATTTCTCCGACCGATTATACATCTCCGAGAATTGTCAAATGCTACATCTGGAGAAGCAGTTTCTTCTTCACAGGTATATGAAATAAAGATACTGTGTTGTTCATCGTCGTCCCAACATGACCCCCTCCACGTACGGTAGCGTGCCGCTAGAGATCCATCGTCCCAACATAGTCCATAGTCTATGTATTAGTATTAGTATTAGTATGTATGTATAATCTTATCTCGCACAGGCTTTGAGCTCAATGGGCCGGCCAATTCGATAACGACGCCTAAAAAGCCTTCGAAATGTGCATATGCATGCTTCCAGAAAAGCTCAACACGCCAACGGAGAAAAGCAAAAGATCGCCACCGGTTGGGGAGAAGAAGAATCAAGGGACCTCCTCACCTTGGCTTGGGTCTTGTTCCTGTCCTGTGATGAAAGAAGGAGAGGTTGGAATCGGCGGCGGTGGCAAGGAGGAAGGGGTTTAGGGTTTTTGAGAGAGAGAAGAAGAAGAACCACCACCACCGCTAGCCCTAAATCTTATGGGGTATTAATGGGCCTAGTTGAGCCATCCCATCACCGCATATCATAACGAGGGCTCATCTCAACCGCACCTTATTGGGCCTCACTAGTAACTAATCAGGCCCATTTAAATGATTCTAGAAGATACAGTAATACCAGAACAAGGTCACATCCGTGAGCTCTTGAATTTAAGGTGCACCAATGACATATGGAGGTGTAAAGAGACTTGCTCAAATCTAGACCGTTCATTATTTGAGGTGAATTTTGGCCAATAAAATATTAACCGGCAATTGCCAGTTACTTTGCCCTCGCCGCCGACTTAACTGCGGCCGTTTGGAGTATTTGGAGAGTGTACAATTCAGCTTGCTTCAAGCAGAAATGGCCCTCAGAATCGAACATGTGCAAGTAATTTTTGATATTTGTCGATGTATCGAGTTTTGGACCAAAATGCAAAAGGAGGCCGATCAGGACCTGTTGGTCAAAGGCGCTAAGGTGCTGAGTCAAGTGGCGATGGAGGTGTTTGGGGCGAGAAGGAGATGGACACCATGGATCAAAAGGTTGAAGGATTGGCATAATCACGGACGCCTTCAGATTTCCTCCTCATCGGTAAGGAAAACTATCCTTTGTCGTTTCTTTGAACCATGTCTTGATACCTATGGATGTAACCACTGCCAGGTGGTTTGCAAACGTTTGCAGTGGAATGCTTTGTGAATTTTTGTGATTTGGTTTCTTCTAATAGAAACAGAAGAGATCTCTTTATATATATATATATATATATATATATATATATAAAATTCGCAGGCAACAATCTTGATACATTTCCCAATATCACAATATTGAATGTTTCAAAAGAAATTACTCAATTAATAAGTTATTTGCATCGCACCAAATGAAGTCCAAAGACGAGACCTTGTACACCGTTGTGATACAATGGCACAGTTAGAAGTACTGTTCACTTCTGTCCAGTTAAACTGATCGATCAATCCATGTGACTTGTTTTCTATGTAACTAGAAAGCCTGCGCGCGCCTTGGCGCTCGGGGGGAAGGCACGGGTGGTGATTAGGGGAAATAGAATTGTAGAGATACAAAATATATTGTACCAATTTAGTGAAGAATCTGAGTACTTGCATGTTGCAAGACCTTGTATGTGCTTCACGTCCAGTTGCCTGTAGGCGTGATCGCTTATCGGTCGCATAAGATCGACGCGCCTGTAAGGTCCCAGAGCCGACAATTAATACGTTACACACACACACACACACACACACACATATATATATATATATACAAACAACATACAAGACGAATATAAACCATTCCATACTATATGTTCTTTAAGATAAGAGACGGTGTTGCTGTTGTCGCGGAGAAAAAGACATGAATAATGGAATATGCGAGCGAAGAGAATATACCTAGATCTATTTTTTTGGCTTTCTCATCCGAACGTTCTTCTGTTACACCGACAGAGGGAGCCGTGTCGTCAGGTAGTGTTTGCGCTGGGCTGCAAAAGAAATGATATATATGAGAAAGTAATACCTGCAGGCTGAAATAGAGCACAAAAATCTTAGTGTGTTACAAGGTCAATAGTATCGAAAAAGAAGATAACTACATAGGTGTATATCTGCTTCTAGATTAGGCTACTAAATGGCGATCTGATTGGTCGTGAATAGTGTCGTTACAAAGTCACAATAGTATGGCAAATAGCAGGGATATACTCCAGGAACCAAAAGCAGGCTTGCATAGATAAATGTATATGAGGCCGTGGGAGGATGCTTGCTATTTTATAACGCGCACTAGAGGTCTTTTATTGTATCAGAGAAAGCATTTCTAGAAATACATGCGCTGCAAGGCCTAACAGTGAAAAATATATATATGTAGTAACGTGTAAAACGGAATACTATGTGAACAATGTATTGTCTATGACCATGTATATACATGTGCCTTGATAATGGTACTCTACAATACGACAAAACTTGTTTCTTTGACATCCGTCTGAGATATACATGTGCTATTTTGCAACCAAAGCATGACTATTTCAGTACAAAAAAGAAAACAACAGTAAGACTGATCAGTAAACAAAACCGATTCTGAAATAAAGAGTGGCTCATCGGTAAATCGTGTAGGTTTTAGAAGGCACTACTATTTAGCACTGTGAAAAGGTAGCAATCACGTGGACAATGCACTGATCTAGGGCTTTATAGATACTAAATATAGATAGATTACTTTGTAATCTGACCAGGATGACTTCATTATGAATCTTAAAAGAGCACAAAGTTTAGATAGCAGCCAGCTGTGGCTGTGATCAGAGTGCGATTGACAGTAGGGTGATAAACAATACCGAAAGTACTGCACTAAAAACTAAGCAAGATTTAAGAAAATGAGAACTAATATGTAACAATAAACTGTAATTAAGCATTAGCAACTATCTACCTGGACTGCAATTTATTCTCAAGAGAGTAATTTGGGCTATTTCTGTCGGTGGAGAAGGTCCTCTCTTTGGAACAAGACTTCTCAATGGTTGAAAAGCACAAAATAGATCAAATGATGATTAGCAGAACACGCGAACTAGCTTGAAAATTAGTAACATAGCGAACATTTTGTTGACTGTTGGCCATCCTACTACAATTTTTACTTCTAATCAGGTATAGAATATCTGGGCACATTTCAGCAATTACCTTAATGTTGTCCGGTGACATTTCACCATCAAGGAAAAAAATTCTAGCATCTTCATACCTAGTGTAAGCAAGAACCTGCAAAGTCATACAACTGGAATGTACAAAATAAATAGACACAACCACACTAAATCAAAGTCAAATTGTGGCATTCTATTTCTATGCAAGAAACCAATGGGCAAACAAACGTGACGAAAATCACAAGGCATTACTGTGGTCCCTTCTCAGTAATATCAAAGTAGTTGGCAACTGGTTTACCAATTTCCTCATTGTCTCACTCCACAAAGACAAATAAAGCTGCAATTGAGTCACACACCTCATCAGTGCTTAGTAAGACAGACGAACACATCAAGAAACACATAAATTATAAGGAAAATGACTAATAAGCTGGATTAAAAACTTGAGTTCATGGAATAAGAAAAGAACGAAGTTCATCAAACATTGGATAGATCAACATAAAAAATTACCTTTCCCTTGAATGATTTTGCTGGTTCCTTAAAGATGGGCAGAAAATTCGAAGACTTGTTTGCAACAGCAAATAGTAAAATCTGATTTTAAAAATAGACCACAGCAGCTCAGTAAAAAGAACATATAGGCTAGCAATGTGAGAAAATGTAGATAATAGAACCCGTGGCAGACAACTTGGCATTCCTGCTTCTTGATTGGATTATCAAAAAGGGAAGGAGCTGCTTCTTGATTGGATTATCAAAAAGGGAAGGAGCAGTTTCTTGTACAAGGGTGATGACCAATGGGAGCTTGTTTGCAGATGCAAAATAGGCAACAACAGATGCTATGAACTCACCATCTGCATGATATGCAATCCATTATATCCATATTAGAGCAATGATAGGCAGAACGAGATAACAGAAATATACATCGACTGTTTTCCTGGCAACACAAAAAGAGACGAAAATAAAACCACATCTACAGAAATATACTTGTCTAATTTCTAGAAGTAGTAAAAGGTGTTACCTTAGTACAGATACATAAGCCAGATGTAATGATACATCGCTTGGTGAAAAGGATAACACTTATTTTTATTATTGAGCATTCGATGGAAATTTCTCCAGCATTGCATAATAGCGAGAGTTTTCAATATGTATACTTGATGGATCACAACTCACAAGGTTTGGTTATTTGAGTAACACATCCCCCATGATTGTGTTGTTTAATTCTGTGTAACAAATATTAAAACATTTAACATACCAGCCTAAATTAAATGCAAACGCAGAAGGAGAATCTGATTTACCTTTTCCCACTCACGGTCATGGTAGGCTAGAAGCAAATTCACCGCAACTTCGATTGAACATTTCTAAGGAGAAACCCTGCATGATGATCCCCAAGAAATTTCGATTAAACTAAATCATTGTCAATATCAATGAATAACTGGTTCTAACATGACCATACATTTCAAATAAGGAGAAAGTGATACGTAGCTCGATTAATAATCTAATACAAGCTAACACAAGCTATAAATAATACCTTGTATTATGATGGCAATTTGTGGTGTTGTTTGGGGCAATTTGTGGTGTTCTTTGGAGCAACTTGATATGAATGGACGATGGACAATTTCAGGTTGCAAATTGTAAATCAGTTGCACCTTATGTAAACTCATGATTCCACGGAGTGCATAGATAGGTAAAAAATGCATTAGAAATTATATTCCATCGGGTGATGTTGCCTTATTTAAGAGAAATTAACCAACCCACATCTGACCTACAACAAGAAGCGTTGTCAGCCCACATGATGTCCAGCTAGCTCACCCAACCCAATTGTGCAGCTCTAATTCAACAATGTTAAGGTGTACACTAATTTGCTATTTGGCTAAACGTTCATCCTAGTTCACACAGTACTTTCCCCACACTAATGTAGATTACACAAAATTTCTACAAGATTGGAAACAACATATTATCCAAGAATATAATATGCCATTGTGTTTCTTAAAACTTTCAGGCATTCAGGGGGCTGTCAAAATGGTAAATAACTACCACTCACCTTAGGTAGTTTATGTTGAGAGCTAAGATGATCAACACGAAGGCGAACGTTGAAAGAAGCAGAATCCATAACTTGCTGTCTACATCACCATAGGTCTTGATCTGGTCCTCTAGCTCAAAACCCTAGGCATAGAAGCATACCGAGCAATCCAGTAGTAGCAGAAACAAACGTAGAGCGGAGATCACGAGGGAGATGGGCATCGGGACGGATCTGTGCCTTGTCGGCGAGGCATAGCGCGAGCCTGGAGACCGGAGTGACGCGTTGTAGACGAAGGCGTGGTTGATGCACTCGGAGCGGAGGAAGCGTGAGAGGACATGGCTGTCAGCAGTGAGGCTAGCGAGCGCGACCCCTGCGTGGTCGACAACGTAGTGGACCTTGCGCTGGTGGGAGGAGAGCTCAGAGGTGGCCTTGTTGGCGGCGGCGAGGACAGCGTGGGTGCAGGAGCGGAGCTCGACACAGGCGGAGCCCTGCTCGACGGCCTCCATGGCGTATTAAACATGGAAGAGCCGCCCGCCGGGAGGAGTGGACGGGGTGGAGGGATGAGGAAGAGGAGTGGGATGACCGATGGGGGTGGGGGAAGGGGAAGGGCAGGAGTAGCGAAGGAGAAAGCTGGGAGGGAGTGGATGGGGACTCACGAACGAGTTCACGAATGCAACGCCTGGTGCGATCAAACGGCTGCCGACACGAGCGCGGGATCCAACGATGTGAACCCGCAGAAGCAAGCGTGAGAGCACAACGCGTAGAGAAATCGGACGTTGGACAACCGAAGGAAGCACAATCGGATGGCCCACACAAAAAAGACAACGTGGACAGCCCAGGATTCAAGACTTTCAGCCTCCTTTTATATAGAAAGATGTCTATGTACTTCTTAGCCCTGTAATTTCAATGTGCATGTGTTCTTTTAAGTGAAATACTAAAAAATGCTACAGTGTTTTCCAGCCAACCAATGGTACAACATTTGCCCGTCCGATCCAAGCCATCCAACGCACCTGATCTACCCCTACCCCTACCTCCACCTTATCCCTTCGTTTTTCACTTCCTTACATTCCACTCATCTCGATCCAGATCCCAACACCTTATCCCTTCCTCTCTCTCTTTCTCTTCCTCCTCCCCGGCAGCTTCATCCACAATGACCCTCGTCCTGGACAACTCAATCCTCGCCGTCCCTCTCCCCAGCCCCCATACGCAACATCGGGTTTCCCTGTTGGTCCACCCTAATGCCCCCTTCACAAGCTGCTACGGGTTTGTTCAGATCCGTTTCCTCCTAGATTTTTATTTTCATGCTTGATTGTTGAGGCAAAAGATGGAGAATATTTGCTTAGCTGAGATTTTTTTTTTGTTCCCCAATTCACTTTGTTGTTTGACCAGAAGTCCATATTAGCCTGTAGTTTGTTGTTTATTCTAGAATATCTGGAATATTTGTTTAGCAAAACATTTAGTTGCATGCGTTGTTGGATAAATATGTGTTGTTTTTGGTTATAACCAATGTTTAAGCACTCTATAAGTAGAGCTGCAATGTGAAAAAAATTCAAGTTTTGTGCCAGATTAATGATTTTTGTATTTTTTTTAACAATACTCCATCATTATACACTTTTTGAACAGAGCGAGGCGAGGCGAGTGGAAGCAACTACCAGAGGCACGTGCAGCGACGCGTGGGGAGGCGAGTGGCCACAATAGCCTAGTGAGCACGAAGCCACGGGCTAGCTCGGTAGTAGGCTTGAAGGCCAACAATCGCGACGTCCCGGTGAGCGCGGAGCTGTGGCGGCGAGCGGCCGCAGGTGAGCACGTCGGGGATTTTTTGCTTTTGTGTTGATTTTTTATTAAACTTGTTGAAACTTCTCGAAACATGTTGAAACTTACTGAAACTTGATTTTTTTTGTCTGAAACTTGTTGAAACTTGAGTTCCAAAATCTAAAACTTCTTGAAACATGCTGAAGCTTGCTAAAACTTCTTTAAACTTTTTTTTGTTCTAAATATTGTTGAAACCTGAGTTCCAAAATTCAAAACTTGTTGAACATGTTGAAACTTGCTGAAACTTCTTGAAATTCTTTTGTCTGAAACTTGTTGAAACTTAAATTCCAAAATATGAAACTTCAGCTTAAAACTTTCTTGGAATCTTTTGGAAACTTCTAGAAATACACGAAACTCACTGAAACTTTTAAAATGTTTTCACAATACTTCTTGAAACTGTTTTGTCCGAAACTTGTTGAAACTTGAGTTCGAAAGTCTGAAACTTGTTAAAACTTGGGCTTGAAACTTTGTTGGAATCTTCTAAAAACTTCAAGAAACCTGAAATGCGTTGAAACCTAGTCAAAACTCGAAATCTAGAACTTTTAAGCTATTGAAACTTCACGAAACTACTATACTGTTGGAAAGGCATTCAAACGGTATAGCTTGGGCTAGCAACTCCCTTTAAATGAACAAAATCATGAGGGTGTGTGGAATCAAACTCAAGACCTAGGCTTTGAGAGAAGACCTAATAACCAACTAGACAAAGTTAGCTATGTCGTGTGCAGGTGTTACAATATATCAACACTAACACTTTTTGTACGACTAATTGTTTGCCTATAATCCTCTACAAAAAATGGCACAAGTCTTCACATGCCTAACGCCACCTTGTTCACAAAATCATAAGGTTCATCGTCTGCAATATTTACATAGAGAGAAGAAAACAAAGAGAAAAATAAGTAGAGCAGAGCATGGAAACAGAGACTAAGAAGCAGCGCAAGAGTAGAGCAGAGAGCAAGAGGCAGCGCAAGAGCATAGCAGAGTAAGAGCATGCCAAAGCAGAGATCAAGAGCCAGTGCACGGGCAGACCAAATCAGAGCAAGAACCAGAGAAAATCATAGCAAGAAGCTGAGCAAAGAAAATCATAGCAAAGTGAGAAAGAGACTGGCCTCAGCTGAGGTGGCCTCAATGGAGGCGGCAGCGGTGAGGAGTGGAAGGTGACCAAGACTGTCGGGGCTAACGGCAACAAGCTGCAGGGAGGCAATGACCTTCTTCGTACAGCAACGACGATGGCAAAAATTTGCCGAAGAGGGGCGGCAACGACTCGTCTCCAACCTTACCCGAAGCCTCGGCCCCCAGATCTATTATCTCCCCTTCTTTCACGTGAAACCCCACCCTTCAAGGGGTTTTTTACCCTCCAGACGCTCACCAGACTTAGCTAGACGATGTCCAAGCGACCATAGCGTCGCCCAGTTTTTCCAAGCGCTCACCTAAGTCACTGTGACCTGGGTGAATGACCATGGCGTCTTCCTCCAGCCAACAGGAAGACTCGTCGTCGACTAGGTGACACCACGGTGACCTTGCGTGGCCGAGTTAATTAAAGGCACGCTTTTGTAAGATACAACTATAGAAGATAAGACTGCACAAGTAACATGGTGGATGAAAAGACAAGAAAGGAAGGAAGGAAAGCAACAAAATGAGAAAAGAGTGACAGTGACTTCAATTTGACAAGCACATGCAAACCACCAACCACCATTGAAACTGGTGAATGGTTTTTGTGAAGTCAATATGCGCCGCGTCCGTGTAACTGTGCAAGTTCCTGAGATGCAAGACCTACAACTTTCTCTTGATTAATGCACGAGACAATAAGAACATTTGCTGTCACGCTGAAGCTTTTTTCTTCCAGAATGTCAAGTTTAATTAGGAAGCAAGCAACATGGTAACTATTAGCAAGTTTAATTAGGAAGCAAGCAACATGGTAACTATTAGCAAGCCTATCACTATCAGCCTATGTATATATTCTTGCAAAACATAAAAATTTCCAAGCATACAGTTTGTCATATTAATATTTTCTCAAATGTGTTGAGCTCATCCAATCTATGTAACAAAGCTAAAAAAACCTGGCTTCTGTAGAAATATTCTAATCTGCACCATTCAACAAACTTGACATGAAAAATGGTTGCAGCAACTTGTTTTGATTTGGGCATTACTGTTGTAAAATCTTTTTAGAATAGCATGGAATTGAAGCACATCCTGTAATGTAATTAGATAATGTTGGCATTAGTTTTCCATGATATGATTAATCTTTTTGTTGGACCGAAAAGGCGACTAGGGGGGGTGAATAGGAGCACGGTCACTTTTTCACAAATAATGGATCAATAAAACTTTACTTCAGTAGCTATAGAAGCTATGAATATCAGTATATCAGTACAACGGAAGACTAATATTGAATCCAATAAAAACCCCGAAGCGATAGGACAAAATCAGCAAGGATTGAAACAATTCAATGCACTAGCGGTCTGACCTATGGCCTTGGACGGTCTGACCGATTCCATGGCGGTCTGACCTCTGACCTTGGGCGGTCTGACCGATTCCCTGGCGGTCTGACCTCTGGCCTTGGGCAGTCTGACCGATTTCCTCCGAAACGTAAGAACGACCCAGATGATTTAAGATGAAAATAGATGAAACTTTTGATCTACTAATCCAAACTTGATGAAACTTGGAACACACCTTCTCTATGATATCAGGAAGCTATTCCAATCGAAGATTGTGATAATTCTTGGAAGAATAGCGATCCTTTTCGATTTGATTGAAGAGAGGTTCAAAACCGGGTCAAAACGAAAACTAAGTCAAAACTCTTGCTCGTGGGTAATTGATGATCAATATGATCCTAGATAGATTCCCACACGTCACAACAAGCTAGATCACGTGAAGAAACCAAACAAAAACTCACGGATCAAAGAAAGACCCAAAATCATCAAATAGAGAGAAAGAACGCAATGAGGCAAGACGTGATCAAACTTTCTCTAGATTGATTTGATATGATATGGGCTTACAGCCTCTCCATCAATGGAGGACAATGCTCAATGCAAGAGAACGAAAATCACATCAAACTCTCTAAACCCTAGCCTCCACCAAAGCTCTCCCTAAGAAAATTAGGGTTTCCAAAATAGCAAAAAGACGAAGGGGTGGTGCAGCCAACACCCTCTCCTATTTATAGTGGAGGCTTAGACCTTCTAGATGTTTGATCCTATTGGGCTCCCGTTAAGGCCCAAAACAAACGGGACACATACGCACGCATTTTAAAGCGTCGTCTTTATCTCCTCTTGACCTAACTAGCTACACCTAGCGCCATCTTAAACCTCGGATTAGCTAATAGGTCACCCTTGTCCATCTTGCACCACGCTTGAGTACATTGACCTCACCCGGCATCGTCGATCGTTCTGGACCTTAGCTCTCCAAGCCTAGTCCCGATCATCCTCACCGTTGACTGTCGTTGACCACCAAGCAACCTGCACAACAATAGACAAGTAAACCGAATTTGGGAACAAGTTCTTCACAACTTGACCCATGTTAGTCAAAACATGCATCATGCACCATATATGCCCTCAAACTCATGACTTTGACCTAACAACCGCGACATCGCCGCCACACCGGCGAACCAAGTAAAGCAGTTGAAACCGCCGATAGGGCGGTCGGCCGCCGACTCATCATGCGATCGGCCCGCCACACATGGGCCGGTCGGACCATCCAACGATGACTTAGCCGATTTTGACCTCTGGCAACCAAACCTCTTGGAATTTTCAATCCAATAGAACTTTTGATGGAGACTCCAAAATTATGAGACCAAGTGCAATAGAATCCCTCTCTTACCTACACCTCTATTTTTGGCCCACTCAAAATAACACTTTTAAGTTAACCGGTCCGATCACGCTTATGGCCGTCGGACCGATTTGGTATCGGCCCGATCACACGCTATGACCGGTTAGACCAGTTCTTGCTGCGACAGCTTCAAACTTGTCGAAAACACATGAAATGACAAACCGCAAACGCCATTGCCAATTGTCACATCATCCTAAGATCTGGAGCATATCCCCATGATATCCACACTTTTAAAATAATCTGGATAGCTCTAATGCTTTATTATTACTATTATATGTATTATTCACAGTGTTCAGGCCAAATAATTGAGTCGGACACCCAAACAATCAATAAGAAGTGTGGAATGGTATTATATATGACCGCATATTCTGCCTTATGAAAACACTCTATTTTTCTGGTGTTAATCATACATTAGCAAGCTAATCATGTATGATACCATAAGCCTGACATCTATTTGCGAAGGCTCCAAAAACAAGAAATGCTTTACAATAATCCCACACTGAGCTCTGCAGGCCGCCTTCCGCCTTTTCAGACCGAAACCAACCTACTGTCCACTTCACTTGGTTTCCTTCCTTACAGGGTGGAGGGTTGGGGTGACCTTCTGTAAACTCCAAAGACCAAAGAGCATATTTTGATTGCCTTAGCTTGCAATTTGATGTCCCATACCATCTCAATTTTCTAACAAGGATCCAGTTAAAACCTAAGTGAGTGTTGAGAACTTGATGATACACTTGTTTTTAACAGTTGTTTGATCTAATGTTTGCACAATTACAGCAATTATGGGTACATGAGGCCCAAAAAAAAGGTAAATCAGAAAGCATAGAATGTTTAATCCTCCTTGGTGGTTATTCATGTTTGGATCTTGATATTCTGGCTTAATTTGATCAGGACGAATTAAAGTTGCATTAAGGGCTTCGTAGGCCAATCCAAATTAACCTGATAGGTGGAAGTAATTCACAACTTAATAATCAGGCTGTCAATAGCAGCAATGACAAAGTTGACTTAATGGTGTGGGGGAGGAACTTCTGTTGAACATAAGCTATGTTTGTAAGTTTTGAGTACATTATGCGCTGGCCTAGTTCATATGAGTGAAATATAACCAAGATTGCCACTTGTTCAACATAATACTATCAGCCACCAATCAAATCAGTTCAATTATGCAGATCCAAAAGAAAGTCATTAAGGAACATGTCATCATCATTAGTTGTATTTTGTTGGGACTGCAATGCAATTTAGTTGGGAGCCACAAAAAGCTCAATAAGTGTCACCAGTGTGGCAGGTAGCGACTAGTGATTACTCCTTTTCCTTTCTATACTCATAGGCATCTGGAAAGCAACACCTTTGTGAGCGTATGCTACGTCTACTATCTTAATATTAATTTTTAAAATCAACTGAATACAGGTGCATCTTTCTTCTGTGTCTCAAACAAGGCACAGCATAGTGGTTATGTGGCAAACAAGTATGCATAAGTTGTAACAAAACCATATCAATAATGCATGATGCTTCCCTGGAAGAGGGACTCTGTGCAAACAAGATAGCCCATATTAACTATTTCTTTTTACAAGCAAAGCTCCACTCGGGTGGCCAAGTTGGATTGAAGCATAACTGTTCAAGCAGAATTACAAAAATGAAACTTGCCGATTGGAACCATGTGATGAGCTGTTATTAAGCTGAAGCAACTAAATAATACATGGTCAGTTTTGGACAATACTTGATTCCTGTACACTAAGCGATTTCACTTTTTTTTTGCTGTGAACAATTAAGGGTTTGACAGGAACAATAGCATGGATACAGGGAAAACTACACGTGCAGATAGACAGAAGAATTTCACCAATAATAAACAACCAGAAGAACCGACACATCTTGATTTTCACAAAGATGAGCAGAGCCTCAGAAAGAAAAACACCTAGCAAAGTAACCGGTATTACTATTATGAAAGTTTCATTGGAAAAAGAGAGAGAGAAAAGTATAGTTAGAAGAGCATGAGGCTAATAGTGCTATAGGCTTTAGGCAGTAGGCAGCCTAATAGAGTAGTATGCACATCATCAGAAGTTCTAATTAGAGATACATAAGCGGCACGCAAGGTTGACTGAAAGCTATTAATTAACATAATCACATAACCATCTCGCAGTATTAAGTGTGGTGAGCTACTAGACATGGGTTTGGGAACAAGTATAGATGTATAACAAACAATTTTTTTTTTTAATTTGGTTCTTTCTACAACTTATTCCAAGCTCGTCCACTGCCTCTTGTTTCATCGATTTCTGAAGTTATGTCCTTTCAATACCAGACCCGTAAATAAATTACCAAGTTTAACAGTTAACACACAAGTTAAATAAGGAAAATCTTAACAATTTATAAATGAATCTAACAATCAGTACTGAAACAAGGTCTCTGAGGCAAACACGTGGCATAATCTCCTTTGTAGTTTGAGTCTTTCTGAAAGGAATCTCAAATGAGTATAGAATTGGGAACTGGGTTTTAGGATAATGAAATCTGTAGCCCATTAGAGAGACCATGTCACATTAATTATTTAACATACCAATCTAACCCCACTGCTTGAGTAGCCTTTATAAATGGGAAAGGATGATGATTCACTTCACAAGCTGCAAGCAACAAGAATACAATACCAGCATCAGTTAGAAGCCGAAGCAATGACGGGGTTTGGCTCTCCATGCGGTGCATGCAAGTTCCTCCGCAGGAAGTGTGTGAAGGGGTGTGTCTTTGCCCTATACTTCTGCCATGAGCAAGGGGCTGCACATTTTGGTGCCATTCATAAGGTCTTCGGTGCAAGTAATTTCTCAAAGCTCCTCATGCATCTCCCGGTCAATGACCGCTGTGAGGCTGCAGTCACCGTCTCCTACCAGGCACAGGCCAGGCTATGTGACCCAATATATGGTTGCGTCGCACACATATTTGCTCTGCAACAGCAGGTGAGTGAGTTCTACAATACTGTGGGTCACTGATTTTCAACCCAAAAAAATGGCTACTTTTCCGTAAGTTGGAATGCAGATATATACTAAGCGTTATACCATTGAAGGCATCTTATAGTCTCATTCTTGGATGTTGATTTAATGGGAAATTGTTAACTGCATGCAACCATGCACCATAAAGCAACATTGACAGCATTTAATGTTCTCATAGGTGGTAAATCTGCAAGCACAGCTGGAGTCACTCAAAGCTCAAGCATCACAAGGGCACACGAATGGTTATTGGATGTCAAGCCCTCAAGAAGACAACTTTAAGACTAAGTTTATGACTTACCAGCAAGGGAAGCTAGGGCGCCACAGCCAGCAGAATCATGTCTTTCTGTAAAGAATGAGAGCCAGTGCTACTTTGGAAATGACCCTTTGGCTTGCGCTTCCATGCAATCTTCTCAGGGTTACAATTCACATGACACACCTGACTATACAGCCTCCTTCGATGATGAAAGCAACCCTTATTGCACCATGTTTTCCCTTGATATGCAAGAGGATGTGCAAAAGAATGGATACCATGACACTGACGACCTCCAATCGGTGGCCTTTGCCTATCTCAACTAGACAACTAGGTGTGACAGGATCATGTGTTTGGTAGTTACAACTTCCAGCAGTTTTGGAAATAAGAACCTACAAAAATGAATCGAATTCATGAGGAGAGTGCAGCCTGTACTGAATTGTAGAATCGAGCAGAGTAAAGGAGGCGTAGTTTTTACAATTCACCCTTGAAGTATTTAAATGCTTTAAAGTTGGAGTAACCTGTTTTTAGAAGGCGTAGTTTTTACCATTCGTCCCTGAAGTATTTAAATGCTATAAAGTTGTGCTTTCATAGTTGTAGTCAATTAGCTAGAGTCAGAGATGTTGAAATCCTAAAATGTTCCCCAAGTCACGAGCAGCATATTTTATAAAATTTCTCCAGAGTTACCAAGAATATAAGAAATTACAGAGAAAAAAAATGATAGCCACTGATGGTACCAGATTTACAATGAGCAAGAGTGCGAGACCAAGCTATGTTTTTTCTTTCTCTTGTTTATTATCTACAAGCCTGCCATTTGACTCTAGTGGAATGGAGAAATTACATTGATGCTTACGGAATCACAGTACAGTAAATTGTGTGGTTTGTCAACCCACATGACAAACGTTCATAGCCCCCATTCTCTGTCTGTTTTTCAAAAGATAGGGATGGTATGGCATAGTGTCATCTCTGAGATTGAAAAAGAAGCACATCAATTGCAAGAGGAAACTAGGGAGCATATGAAAGTGGAGGGCACAAAACAGCAAGCAAGCGTGACAGAGGTTCAAGTACATAACAATCATGTTGTCCTGAAGTTAACCGAGCTTCTCTGCCTTTTTTAAAACGAATACGGGGACTGAAAGTTAGGATTGAAGTGATGCTTACAGAGACTCGTAAGTAGAAGCATGACGGGAAAAATTCTTGTTCGCATCATGCATGTTAATTACGTCCGTGAATCATTACACCCGGGAAGAATGATTGCCCACAGGTCTCTTTTTGCTAGCGAGACACTTGGGCAACTCTAGTCTAGAGACAAGTTAGTAATTTACAGATGATATGTTCCGTGGAAGTTCAACTGCTTACGCATTCCGTCGAACAGGTGTAGTTCATGGTGGGGTGGGTGGCCTTGACAGACAGACACTTGGACCGCCGCGAGAAGGGAGAGAGAGGTGGCCTGACCTGCGCCTGCAGCTGCAGGTTGGTGCGGGCAGCATCTCTCTAGTCGGGCTCGGGTCATGATGATCTCCCCGCCCGGACGCCGGCGAGAAACGAAACGAAACGATGCAGATGCATGGATACCTGGGCCACGGGAGGCTCCCTTGTTGGATCTCCGAACAATCAAACAGCAAACATACAAAATAAGGAGAGGACTACTACTCTTGGCAAGCCCCTCTCACACACGAATGCAAACTGGAAGAGGAACACACAGAGCCTTACGGCCAACACAATAGCCTTTTCTCTTGTTTCTCTTGACTCAAACTGATTACATGGACTGAATATATAAAGACACGCACTAACTGATCAACTTGCCGGCCAATCCTCACGACGTGCACAACTTGCCGCAAGAGCCGGACGCATGACCAGGTAAAGCACTACGCCCATCTCTCCGGGAGTTTAGTCCACACACATCTGCACGCCTCAACAACCTGCAAGCATGCATGCAGCTGGACCGGTTCTCCCTCCTGGATGTGCTCAACGATGGAGCCAAACACATGGCCGCAAGCACATGCAAAAGCTATCCCAAATGACACAAACAGAAAACTCAACATGCTGCTAATGCAAAAACAACAAGATTAATCTAACAATCACCTCCTAATCTTGTTGTCTTTATTTGAGTACTTTTTCCACCAAGCCTCAAAGTAACGCCGGTTCTTCGTCGGCATCCGACTCGATGAGATATGCCTGCGCTTTCTCCCTCTTGTTGGGCTTCTGGCATTCTGAAGCAAAGTGTCCATAATCGTTACAATTAAAACACCTTACTTTTGCCTTGTCAATTCGTCGGTATCGACGTCCACCGCCGCCACCAAAAACACCTGAGGAGTCTTCACCTTCACGCTTTGACGATCGGGCCTCCCACTCTGCGCGCGTCAAGAGCAAGTGCTCCTCGTCTCCGTCGTTGTTGCCGTAGCGACGTTCTCCCTCTTCCTGCGTCTTCAAGCGCCCGATTAGCTCTTCGATCGACATATTTTTTATGTCACCGAATTGCTCAATCGTGGTGACGACGGGAGAGAACTTCTTAGGCACTGCACGAAGAAACTTCCGCACGATGTAGGCCTCTTCCATCTTTTCGCCTAGACCTCGTATCTTGCTGACGATTGTCGTCAACCTCATCGCGAAGTCATCGATCTGTTCGGTGTCCCTCATGCGCAAGTTCTCAAACTCGCTTTTGAGGTTTTGTACACGCGCCTCCTTGACGCGATCGGCACCGAGATGCATCACCTTCAGGGTGTTCCAGGCCTCCTTTGCGGTCTCCTTCTCAGCTAGGAGCAACAGCACGTCTTCCGGCACCGCGAGGAAGATTGCCGCGAGCGCCATTTGATCTTGCCGCTCATTCACCTCTTCATCCACGATTGCGTTCCACACGCCCGAGCGCGCGCATGAACACCTTCATCTTCACGGCCCAAGTCGTGTAGTTGCTCCTCGTGAGCATGGGATACGGGAGGGAGATACTGCCCTCGCGCGCCGACGCCTTCGGCACGCTCCCCTCGCCGGTCTTCTGAACGCCCCCATCGGTGGTGACGTTTCTCGATGAGCTCGAAGACGACATGGATGAAGATGTACACAAACACAAGCTCTGATACCAATTGTTGGATCTCCGAACAATCAAACAGCAAACATACAAAATAAGGAGAGGACTACTACTCTTGGCAAGCCCCTCTCACACACGAATGCAAACTGGAAGAGGAACACACAGAGCCTTACGGCCAACACAATAGCCTTTTCTCTTGTTTCTCTTGACTCAAACTGATTACATGGGTGAATATATAAAGACACGCACTAAGCGATCAACTTGCCGGCCAATCCTCACGACGTGCACAACTTGCCGCAAGAGCCGGACGCATGACCGGGTAAAGCACTACGCCCATCTCTCCGGAGTTTAGTCCACACACATCCACTTGCGCCTCAACAACTGCAAGCATGCATGCAATGGACCGGTTCTCCTCCTGGATGTGCTCAACGATGGAGCCAAACACATGGCCGCAAGCACATGCAAAAGCTATCCCAAATGACACAAACAGAAAACTCAACATGCTGCTAATGCAAAAACAACAAGATTAATCTAACATCCCTCCCACTGGTGAATGAATGAATGATTCATGCTCAACGTGTAGCTTGAGGCCTGAGCACTTATACATCATCCATCGTACCATCATCAACCGGGGTTGCCTTGTCTCATCGTTGATCATCCCAGCGCCTGCCTGTGTGCTGTTGCTTTTGCAGTTTCATCTTCCCCTCTTTTTTTTTCTTAAAAAGAAAAATGCTCTTCTCATCACCATGGAATGGATCATGCATTAATTCCCCCTCTTTAATCTCTCGCCTGCAATCAATGTCTGAATTTCTTGTGATGCCCATTTTCCATTATTTACTATCACCCCGTTTCATTATATTATTAGACTCGGGAGTCTCCATTTCAAAGTTGCACAATTGCTCGGCTCAATGGTAATATACGCATACATATATCTATGGACATACATATAGACACACTCGCCTAGGACCACATCCGATCGCATATTGGCCCACCCCCACCCCCGCAACCCCAATCCGTCTCCCTC